>OU426980.1:1534095-1966544 GCA_911387785.2 Aelia acuminata
GTACCACTCAGATAACTTAAGATGGTTATTTTTTTTGTAGCGGTTGACTTCAACTAAGAAATATGAGCTTCCCACGTCAATCTTTTGTCAAATATCATCCCGAGAAATCTGTGACTGCTTCTGTAAGGGATCAAGGAGTTACTTAAATAAATTTCAGGAGAGGGAGGAGTAGATAGATAGAAATAACGTTTATTCATGAAAAATATTATATAATACAAAACAAAATAAGAAAATACTAATACGTAAATAGACAATGGACGCAAGTCCGTCTGTCGAGATATCCTAGCTTGTTATAATTATAAATAGGTTGCAAATATATAACAATAATAGAAAATATGTGATAAGTGGTAGTAATAAAAGCCAAATAATAAAAGAAAAATTATTTCATACTGAACTGAGCTGACATACATACTGAAAAACTCCTCATGTATAAATGACCAAATTATAAAACTAGCTATACGCGATTTTTTTCCACTGACGTGTTGGGGAATCTATTTCTACTGATTATATTCATGAGTCATTTCTTGTCTATATTTTGTTGCAATTTTTAGATACAGGAATAGTTGTTGGTTACAATTGCCGTTTAGGATATCTACGGTTTCTTCCATATTGAGAGACCGTTTCCCAAAACAGTTTATCCTGATTTCATTTAGAATGGGGCATATTGAGATAACAGTGGAAGATGTTTTATATTCTATTGTATTGAGGTTGCACATGGTACAATTATTTCTTTTGTTCATTTCGAGTAAATAGTTGAGGTTCAGTAGTTCTCCTCCTGCTTTAAATATTAATCAATATTGTAAATGTCTTTATTGTCTTCAAAGTAACTATTGTCGTAATTCAGAGTTGCATAGAGCTTTTGAAATTCGGCTGCTTTAGCTCTTTTTACAAATGTTTCTCTTTTATATTCCATAGTTTTATTGACGAGAATGGTTCTATTTTTTTCTATGTCTTGTGGAAAATTCTCTTTTGTTAGATCTATTCCGTGTTTTGCTCCCAATCTTTTCAATGATGTTGACCAGGCTATACTGTTGTCTATTATCCTCCGGGCTATTATTTTAGGAAATCTTCCATTTTCCATTTTTAATAATTTTGCTAAATAATTTTAGCTGAGTTTAAGGGTGTATATGAATAATGGGTGACGTATGGTTTCTAGATATAACATGTAATTGGGGGTGTTCTGTGGTAAACCAATAGTTCTTTTGATAAAATATCTTTGTACTTGTTCCACTTGGTCTATTTCTTCGTATCCCCACACCTGGCCGCCGTAACATATTATAGTTTTCATAACTGAGACAAAATCTTGGAACTTTATGTAAATGTTTTTGTTCTTATTGACAATAAGTTTTGACCAAATAGCATTTAGGGAGTTTTTTCATGCTATTGATTTTTTTTGAAATGCGAATTGAGAGCCAAAGTGGATCTGATATTTAAACCAAGATATTTATAGGTGTCAACTATTTCGATCGGTTTTTCATTGTAGAGCCATTTCAATATTTTATCTTGCTTTTTTATTCTCTCCCTGCAGATCATCACTTTCGATTTTTCTAAATTCAGCACCAAATTCCAATCTTTGCAGTATTTATTTACCTTATTTATCATTTCCTGCAAAATATTAGGATTATCGGCGATCAACACTATATTGTCTGCATACATCAACATATTAATCTTTTCCCCTCAAAAATTATCCCTCCTTCTACATATTCGACTAGGTCGTTAACGAATAATGAGAAGAGAAGTGGGCTTAGTAAGCACCCCTGTCTTAGCCCGACACTTGAACTGAACTCCTCCGATAAACCCTCTCTTGTCCAGACTCTATGTAAATTTGGTTCCATTACATAAATTTTTTAAAACTTTTATTATTTTTGTCGAAAAGTTAAATTTGCTTAGCTTGTAAAACAAAGCTTGCGTTTCCACTCCATCAAATGCAGATTTAAAGTCTATAAAAAATAAATATAATGCATGGTTCATTTTAAATTTCAAGTTTATTATTCCTAATAATGTGAAAATATTATCATAGGTTGAATATCCGCGTCTAAAACCAGCCTGATGTTCGTGTATTATCCCTTTTTCGGTGACCTAGTCTATAAGTCTATTAAGTAAGACTTCGATAAATACTTTCGAAATTGTGTTTAGGAGAGAGATACCTCTATAGTTTTCCACAATATTTACATCCTCTTTTTTGTGTATTGGTAAGATTATTGCACTCTTAAAACTATCGGGAATTCTTTCCTTGCTCCAGATATCGTTGAATATTTCTTCCATTTTTTTTCAACATCACTTGAGGGGAATTTTTGAAGAATTCAAAAGGAATACGGTCTATTCCTGGTGCTTTATTGTTTTTTGACATATTTAGGACCTTAATAATTTCCGGTATAGTTATAAATTTATCCAATTGCTCATGTTCTCTATACTCCTCTGTGTGTATTGGTAAGACTATTCTATGTGATGGTAATAATAATTTTACAAAGAAATTGATGATTTCATTACATTTTATTTCAGGCCCACATAAATGTTTGCGCTGTCTAAAACAGTTTATAGCATTCCACAATTCTTTCGCTTCTTTATCAATATTTATTTTTTCTATAGTGTTTAATAAAAAACGCTCTTTTTTTTCTTTTCATATCTTTTTGTATTTTTTATTGCAATTTAGGTAAAGTATTTTCACAGTTTGGGATTGAGATTTTCGCAGAAATTTTAAAAGATTGAAGCTTCTTTTACGTATTTTCGCGCATTCCTAATAATACCATTTGTTGCGAGAATTGTGATGTTGGACTGGCTTTATCGGTCTACTAGCTGATTTTTCTAACGAGTTTTGAATTTTATCAGTATAGTTACGTTTGTATTGTTCAGACCAGATGAGTTTGGGCAACATTGGTATGTACTGTTCTTTTGTCTGTTTTCCACTATTCATATCCAGTTTCAAAGATAGAGGTAGATGATCCGAATAAGTTTCATCGAGCACTTGAAATGAATTTATATATTGCAAGAAATCTACTGAAACCATGCAATAATCGATAACAGAGCTCCCTCTTTTAGAAATATATGTGAAAGACCCATTTTTATCCCCTAGAGTTCTTCCGTTTAAAATCACCAATCCGTTATTGTCGCAGAACTCAAGCATTTTTCTTCCATTCCATCAATTTTTTTATCCTCTGAATTCCTTTTATTATAAATTGGGCATTGATAAATTAAATCCTGGCTAATTTTCTGCAACTTAGAGGTATGTGCGTTCCAGTCTCCTAACAATACTACATTACTCAACTCCTTACTGTTAAAAACATTAGTAAATGATGAGAAATCATTTAGCCAGTCATTGCAATTTATGTAAACAGGTATTAATGAAAAATGTTTTTATTAATATTTAACTAGACTATTTTATAACCATCCATTCCAATATAGGAGAGGGAGGAGTATTTCGCTTCCTACTAAAGTGGAGGCATTTGTTTTTTTCTAATGAGAACTCCAGACCTGAAGAAAGGGACCAATTGCTTATTCTATTTACAGCTTCTTGTAATTTATGTTGAATAGTAGTAAGGTTGTCAGAACGACAAACGATGGCTAAATCATCAGCAAACAGGAGAGGTAGGTTCAACCTCAAATCATTTATTGCCAAACAGAACAGATAATTCGCAACCTATTCTAACTTTAAAGTGCCGATTTGAAAGAAATTGTTTGATGTAATAGAACATGTTCCCTACTATTCTAACAGAAATTTGTTTTTTCAAGACAACAGCATGATTTATGCTGTCAAAGGCTTTCTTCGTATCAAAGAAAACCGCGTGTTGTCCGTTGATAAAAGCATATTGTGTTTCGGCCTCTAGTGTGATCAAATGGTCAATTGTGCATCGTCCTTTTCGGAACCCAGATTGAAATGGTTGAAGTAAATTGTTGTTCTCAATTATTCACATTAATCTTTTATTTACCATCCTTTCCAGGATTTTACTTAGGCAGCTGGTAAGGAATATCGGACGATAGCTGTTTGGAAGTCGTTCGTCTTTTCCACATTTTAGAATCGGGATAACGAGAGAGTCGCGCCGGTTAGTTGGGAAGTGAGCTGTGGACCAGATATGATTATAGTAATCGAGAAGCCATTTTGTGTATCGGAGGGAAGATGCTTAATCATATCGTAACCTGGTGTTGTACCTTTGACGGAACTTAGGATATGTTTTAGTTCCCACATTGTAAAAGGAAGGTTATACGGTAGGGTTTCATTCTTGGGTTGTACTATTTCTTTCAGCATTGTATATATTGTCGTAGGAATCAGGAAATGTGTTAGCAATTTCTAAATGATTGTCAGACAATTTTCTGTTTATTGTTATAATGTAGCGGGATGATGGGGGATTCCTAGTTGTTATGAAAAGAAAAGGAATGTTTAACCCACTAAATAGGTTTTTATTAGCGAACAAAGTCATTACATTATATAACAAAGTAGACTGGAGGTTACAATAGTTAACTTAACAAAACATATGTTTTAATTAGAATTATCACCACATTCACCCCCTAGGTCACAACAAAATATCAAACACCAAATACAAAATTACAAAGTATAAATACAAAAATCAATTATAAAATACGAATTACAAATTACACTAATTATAGGAAGTCATTTTGTTACATAGTCCTTGAGATATGAGGGAGGCTTCCTTTCACGCTGTGGTCTTTTATTCGAATCACTAGCAGGTAGGAAAGGAGTTTCAATGTCCGGAGCAGGAGATTCTGCAGGTTTCTCTACGACAGGATTTTCTAGAGGCCTCATTTTCTTCTAACGCAGGCACAGGTTCGGCAAGTCCGCGATTATCCGGAATTCCGATGGCGTCGGGAGCTGGAGTGCCTTTTGGGGCCAATTGTCGAAGGGAGACGGTGGATTCGGTTCCATCCTTTCTTCGTATTAGGGCGTAATGAGGATTCACCTCCAATAATTCGGCTTCTTCAACCAAATCTTCATATTTGCTGTGTCTAATATTCCGCTTAGCAAGTACAGGGCCAGGTGTAAGCCATGATGGAAGAGTAGTACCATTGGCTGTTCGTCGCTGATGGTTGAAAAACCTTTCGTGCGGAGTGCAATTCGTTGCGGTGCACAACAAAGATCGGATGGCATGGGGTGATTCCTCTAGCACATCTTCCCAATCTTCGGCTTTCAAACCACGGGTCTTTAAGGCCAGTGTAATTGTTTTCCACAATGTACCGTTCAGACGCTCTATCTGCCGATAAAGTGCGAAGTGTAATACGTGTATACGTGAAAATAACCTTGCGGGTTGTATGGAGTAGTCCGACTCGTAGCTACTCCATTAGCATGAAGGAAGGACCTAACTTCCTTAGACATGAAAGAGGCCCCTCGGTCCGAGTGTACGAACATCGGTGTCCCAAGCAAACAGAACAAGTTCTTTAAACAGTTGACCACCGTAGCAGCTGAAACATCACGACATGCATAAGCGAAGGGAAAGCGAGAATATTCGTCAATGATAGTGAGGATATAAAAGTTGCTTGTCTTGGATGGGATTGGGCCTTTAAAATCAATATTAATTCGTTCAAATGGTGAAGTAGCCTTTATGAGAACCCCAGAGTTTTTCAGAAATCTTGGCTTCACTTGGGCACACACTTGACAGTTGTTAGTCATTTTCCTGACATCTTCAAGCGAATATGGTAAATTTTTACTCTTCAGCCAATGAAACATGCGAGTTATACCAGGGTGACATAATGATTGATGGAGCTGGAACAATTCAGTAACACTGACAGCGTTGCAAAGTCTGTAAAGAGTGTCAGCTTTAGTATTCTCACTGCCTGGTCGGTAGATTATGTCATATACAAATGGTCCTAGTGGAAACGAGCGGCAATCAATCAGCTTCCTGATTTTCTCTGAAAAACGAGGGATCCATTTCGAATAATGTGCGAAAAATCCTAGAGCGCGTTTTAGTGATTGTGAGTCATGCGGGAGTGGCATATTCAATAATGGAGTAAGTCGCGAAGGGTCTGGTTTGATTGACTTGTGGGAGACTAAATGCCCAAGAAGACGTATAGATGTGAGGTCGAACTTGCTCTTTTCTTTGTTCACCTCAATTCCCAGTTTATCAAGTACCTTCATTAGTTTGTTGAGGTTTCGATCATGTTCCGCTTTATCAAAACCGCAAACGGTGATATCATCTAGGTACGCATACACATTTGTAAGCTGCTCATTAGCTATGATCTGGTCCATCACGCGCTGGAAGCAGGCCACTCCATTGGTTACACCAAACGGTATCCGAGTGAATTGATATAGCTTACCTTTAGCTTCAAAAGCGGTAAATTCCTTATCATCGTCGTGTATTGGTATTTGATGGTAAGCATGTTTTAGGTCTATTGTACTAAAATGCTTGAAACTAGCAACTTTTCTAACAAGCTCGTCAACATTAGGAAGGGGGTAAGCATCGAGGAGTGTAAACCTATTTATGGTCAGCGAATAATCAACAACAAGGCGTTTTTTTGTATTTCCACCCGCGATTAGTACCTGAGCTCTCCACGGTGAATTGCTGGGTTCGATGATCCCTTCCAAAAGCAGGCGAACTACCTCAGCTTCAATAAACTTTGAGTCGGCATCGCAGTATCGACGGGACTTAGTAGCGATTGGACGACAGTCAGGAGAGAGGTGATTGAAGAGACGTGGGGGTTCAACTTTAGCAGCAGAAGCGCAGATTGTTAGGGGGCCCTTATGACCACCGAAATTCCGTAGGATGTTTGAGTGCTCTTTTAATATATCATGTCCTATTATTACATCTGAACAAAGTTCTTTCAAAACAGTTAGTTTGCATTGGGAGTATGTGTGATCAGTGATTTTAAGCTGGATAAGTACGCACCCCTCAGTATTCGTCCAGAGGGAAGTGGCTGCCATAGACACACGACCCTCATTTGGTACAATTTGAATATTGTTTTCCTTCACAAAGTCTAGGCTAATAAAGCTCCCTGAACTCCCGGTGTCCACCAGGCAGCGGCAGGGTATTCCATTGACAGCACCTATGATGACAGCACGGCTCAATTGAGGTAAGAACTGATTGTTAACAGATGCGAGAATGGAGGCTGTAACTTCTTTATTGTTTTCCTTTGGCTTCCGACAAACTCGAGCGTAGTGTCCTTTGATTCCACAATTCCCACATTCTGCGTCAATAGCTGGGCAAGCTGATCGCGGATGACGATCGAAACCACAAAAAAAACATCGTCTGTTTTTATTAGATTTTTGTACCGTTGCACTTAAGTCGTTGGAATCACCCCCTGTTTCACGTCTGGGGCCGGCATTAGTCATATTAGGAGCTGTGGATGTACTGGAGTTACAGCTAGCATAGTCGAGGCCACTGTTACCGTTAGCGTAACCTTCAGCTTGTTTTTGAGCAAGTTCGAGGGCTCGAGCACGCTGTACGGAGCCATCCAAACTCATTGTTGTCTCTTCAAGTAAACGTTGGCGTATTTGTGGAGAAAGCAATCCGTTAATAAAAGCATCTCTTATATACTGGCATTTATGTTCCTCTGCAGTGACAGCTTGAAAGTTACAATCTTTGCCTAAGAGTTTTAAAGCTTGAACATATTGATCAACACTCTCACCGGGCTGTTGTTTTCGAATCGCAAGCACATGTCGAGCATAAATTTCACTTTTCTGCTTTACATAAACGGCTTTGATAGCATTCACTGCAGCCTCATATGTGATACAATCAGTAATCAACTCATAAACATTAAATGAAAGAAAGTTTGCAAGTACCTTTAGTTTTTCGTCGTCTGTCAGCGGCTCAGAAGAAGCAGCAATGAAGTTTTCAAAAGTCGCAATCCAATGTGTGAATTCCTTGCCAGCGTTTGGAGAGTCTGGATGGGCACTGAATTTATTGGGTTTCAAATATTTTTCCATTACGAACGTACAGATTCACAAAATATCAATTTTTGTTTCCTAATAAAATTGTTATGAAAAGAAAAGGAATGTTTAACCCACTAAATAGGTTTTTATTAGCAAACAAAGTCATTACATTATATAACAAAGTAGACTGGAGGTTACAATAGTTAACTTAACAAAACATATGTTTTAATTAGAATTATCACCACACTAGTTAGCATATGAACTTTATTCCAGACTTCAGATGACGTCGTTGATGAATTTATCAGCTAAAAATTTTTTCCATGACTCGGATTTGCATTGCTTAAATATTCTCCGGCATATTGCTCTATCTTTTTTATAAGCCATCAGATTTTCAGAAGCCATACATTTTTTATAAGCTTTGCGTCGGTTTTTGATGGCTTTTTTTACAAGCATCGTCAAACCAAGAAACTAGCAGTCTTCTAGGAAGGCCCGAGGACATAGGTATCGATACTTTTGCAGCTTGTATGATCGTATTTGTAATGATATCAGGGCTCCTATCAATACTTACATCGGATGGAGGGTTTTGGGGTGGAGTCGCCAAGGAAGTAAAAGAACTGCAATCTGCTTTGTTTAATAGCCACCTCGATTTTTGCGTGTAGGGTTCACATACATAAATTTAATAAGTAGAGGGAAATAATCACTACCATACAAATCAGGCAAAACGGTCCAGTTCATGATATTATAAAGAGCGGGATCGCAGAAAGATAGATTTAGGACTGAATAAGTTCCATAGCTAGAGCTAAAGAATGTTTTTCCCCGGAGTTGAGTAGAAGTAGGTTAGACGCGTCTAGATAATTTTCTATAATTTTACCCCGCATGTTAATGTCTTGGGATCCCCACAGAGGATTTTGACCGTTCAGGTCCCCAATAAAAAGAACGGGGTGTGGTAATTGATTATAAATGTGTAACAGATGTTGGGAGTCTATTGTGCGATCTTGTGGTAGGTATATATTACAAATTGAAAAGGTCGAACCCTGGTTGCTACACTTTGAATATTAGAAGTGATTCGGAATATACAGATTTACGTACAGCTATTAAAACTCCATGGTGACAGTGGTTTGGGTTTGGGCTATCTTTTCTATATATTTCGAAATCTTTAATGGAAAACTTGTCTTTTGCATTAAGATGTGTCTCTTGTAGAGCAATACAGAATGGTTCTGTATCAGAAATTAGTACTTTGAAGTCATTAAAGGGGGTTTTTAAGGCGTTACAATTCCATTGAATTATAGACATATTTAGAAATAGTATTTAAGAAATATAAAAAAGAGATAAACATCAAACTGTATAATTTTTTTTTTTTTTTTGTGAGTTATCTTTTTTAAATTTTCCTTTTTTGTAAGAAACTTCGGTATATCTGTCGTCTGCGTTCAACGGATCTACCTCGATAGCTTTGACGCCGTCTTCAGGTTGCCGCTTGTCAAAAGGCTCCTGAATCATGGGCTCGGAGGGAGGGTGTTGAGATATAGGAATATTGAAGGAGGGGTTTTGTGGTCCAGAGGTGGTGAGAGGGAGGGAGTGAGACAGGGGTGAAGAGGAGCTGGGAGGGGGAAGAAGGATGAGGAAGAGGCAGGGGAGGGGGAAAGCGGCGCGGAAAACGCGGCCGAGGATCTCGTTATGATGGTACGCTGCGGCCTAGGCTCCGGCGATTTCGACGTGCTCGCCTGGGGGGAGAAAACATTAGATGTTACCTTCGCTTGGTAATTTTTAGCTGCTTCAAATTTTAAAAAATCTGTATGAGTTCCTGTTTCCTGAGTTTTCGTATTTTTTTTTTTTAGACTTAACGATTTCTGAAAATAGTTTATTAAAAAGATTGGGTTTTCCTAATTTATAAATATTTCTCGCTTCATCATATGAAACTTATCTGGTGAACTGGATTGATTTTGTTTCCTTGTTCATTTGATTAATGAACGGTCCAAACTATTATGTTTTTCACCACAATTAATGCATTTGGGGTCTTTGGTACATTTTTCATCAGTATGTTTTTCCTCAACACACTGAGAACAGGTGATTTTAGGGTTAGTATTTTAGCATTTTAGTGTATGGTTGGAAAATTTAAGACACCTAATAGGATTAGGAGTGTACATTTGAATTTTGAAGTTTTGGTAACCTATTTTGAGAGTTTCAGGTTGTAATGGAGTGGGAAAGGTTATAATGTAGGAATTCGTGTATTTCTCAACACCGTTAATTTTTATTCTTTGAATATCCTTGATTTATCTGTTAAGTTCCTCAATTATTTCATTTTAATCTAAATATTGTGAAACGTAACCACTCCCTTACTATAATTTAGAGTTGCGTGTTCTTTAACTGTTATATTAAATTGGTCAGCAAATATTTTACATTCTAAAAGTTTCAGAAACTGTTTACTATTATTGATTTCTAAGAGTAAATTCCCCTCTCTTAATTTCTTTATGTTTTTAACTTAACCGACTACGTTGGTAATATATTTGTTTATTAAAAGAGGGGAAACTTTTTGAAATCCTTCCTCTCCTTCTCTATTAATTATTAAATACGTTGGAATATATTTAATTGCTTCATTTACTTGAAGCGGATCTGGTGGGGTTTTTACACGGCCTCTTTTTCGACGTTTATTTGAGCTTTGAATTAGCTCATCCATTTCAATAGTGGGATTAAATTATAGAAATATAATGAAAAAAAAAAATGTATAGAAAAAATATATAAAATGTAATAAATGATTAAATATAAGATATATTAATAAGATATATATATAATAATATAAGATGAAACAAAAACAAAAAAGAGAAAGAAAAAAATATATATATTCTTAGCTGATCGCTGCGAGACAAACAAGCTGGCTAATCCTTTGGAGCTCCGTAAACACAACTTCACTCTTCAAAGTCTAAAAGCTAACTGGATTAGAGAAGATTTTCGTTAAACTACGATTCGCTTTTTCAAAAGAAATTTCAAAGATGTTTATATTCTTAAAGTTATTATAGTGGAGGGAGTTATTGGCTATCTGGGATCAATGCCCGAGTCGACGAACCTTTCATCTAACCGAATATATTACCGTTCTAAACTGATGACACTAAAGCAAGAACTGATTGATGGTCCTTTATGGAGCGGCGCACACACCATAGCAAGCAGCCTTATTGAATAATATTAGCTCTGTAATGAAACCCTCCATTTTACAAAGGTCGCTGTTAGTTCATGACAGGACGAACAGAATATAACATAATCTTGAAAAATATTGGAAATATTCACAATAAACAATAAACTAACTTTCTATAGGATTTCATGTTTTAAAATGGGAATTCATGTTTAAAAAACGGAAGTTTTTTCCGTATCTTCATCAAACAATCTTTTAGAAACATGTCGCTCTCGTTAATTCGGGATTTCGCTTACCATGCTGGATTTATTCGAAGTTTCTACATCATTTTTAGATTCTGTGAGTGACTGTTGAGAGTTTAGATTTTCAGTGACAAGGCTAAATCCTTGCGGAGTAATATTATTTTTAAATTCTTTATTGAAATTTCCTCTTTCTTCTTCAATAATCATCACTTCATTGTCAGTTTCATTTCTAAAATGTTGCCAAATTGTTTTCAAACATTGTTCTGCACTGTTGAACCACATCGTCTTGTTGAAGTTTTATTAAAAGTTCATCTCCAACAAATTCTTCGAATTCCACTACTACCTGTTACTTCTGAGATGTTCTTTTCCTGGATCCCTCTAGCTAAACACTTTTCATAGTCTATAGCGTTAGGATCCCATGGATATATACCGCAAGTTTTAAACCCATTTTTTTTTTTTTTGGTTGGTGCATTAGGCCTAATGAGACCTTTGGCCGCGTGGTGTGGTCTTCTTACAGACATTTGTGTTGCTTACGGGAGCACAGACAGCCTGGAGGGGGTAGCCCAAACCTCACGTTGCTGCAAGCCATGGCCACCATGGTGCAGCGGCAGACTGGCGGTAGCTCCATAATTCCATTGAGGCAAATTTGGCAGTGTCCTTCCCACCGATGGCGTCAGCTCTCTCGGGTTCAAAGACAGTGACAAACTGGTCTAGGTCCAAGTATTATGGTAGCTCAAAGTCAGCAGGCCCCGAGGACCTATATTTCTTTCCCTGAAGCATACCGTCCTTGTACCAAACCTCCGGGTGATTACTGATATCCTGGAAAAACACATCACGATTCTCGATGGGATACACGGGGAAGGTACATCACTGCTACACCCCGTCGGTGTGAGTCGCGTCCAGTAGGCTGACGGGCCTCACATACCCCACATACCCGGGGGTGGGGGTAACCTTGGACTGCGTGGCGTTCATTGGCGGGTGGTCACCCGAATGGAGCGGTCACCCATCCAAGTACTAAACACGCTAGACGTTGCTTTACTTTTATTACCTATTGCAAGCGCCTTTGTCCACTTGGCCATCCCGACCCCAATTTTTTTTAACTCATTTATTAATCTAAAATTTTAATAATTAAAAAAAGTAATAATAATAAATACTTATATATATTTATATATTTTATTATTTAGCATCTTACATTCACCTACTTAAGTAATTTCACTTCAAAGAATCTTTCAAAACTTTAGTGTAATCCATTTTTTATGTGACCATTACTTATAAAAGCATGTCCATAACTAGTTAAGACATATTTATTTCTAATTAGGACACCCATGACCATAACTGGTAATGAGTGTCTGGTTAAATTTTAGAATATTGCAAAACCTTTAGACTGGAAAATGCAACATTTTCCAAAAAAAATCTTTAACTAAAAATAATTATTACTAATGGACATGGGTGTCCATAATTAGTTATATGACTTCCTCTCTAACCGGTAATGGTCACACTAATTTAAATTTATTCAAAAAATTTTAAACAAAAATAATAAACTGTCATATCATAAAAAAAAGTATCTAGAATATGTACATACCTTTAAAATTTTAAAATAATTAATCAGTTAAGAGCAATACTCTTAACAAATAAATTATTAAGAAAGGCTGCTACTAAGGAAATCCCCTGACTTTTCACAATAATGTTGACTCCTGTCACACTTGTCACTATACTGAGCTGTAGATTGGAAATAAAAAAGGGGGAAGAGAGTAGATAGAGGAGGGTGCAACAATGGAACTCAACAATGAGACCAAATTCTTATGTTTTAAGTTTACTTGTTCCTTATTGTTGTCAATATAAATTAAGGGTGTTCATAACTGGTAGGGTGTCCATAGCTAGTCATTTACCCTATATAAGAGAGCTTGAAAAAAGAAGCTAGCATAAAATTATCAAAATTAATTTTTATTGGCAAAGTAAATAATGAGAGCGTTCAAATATGGAAGCTTTCGAAATGTAACACAAATGTCATATTACACATTTCACATTGACCGCCCATTAGAAATGTATCAACTAGAGACAGCAGAGCACTTCACCACTTGACTACACAGATGTATGCACAGACAGATTGTTGATCCTATCATTATTAAACTTTTTAGAAGCGTGGTTAGAAGTCACGTACATGTGGAAGGCAATGTATGTAAAAATCAATGCTATAACAAAACTTTAGTCTTTTGTACATTTTGTAAGTTTCATCGTTTTTCTTAATGGAGAGTAATGTTTATTCAATTTTAATTTTGTTGTTCTAACGAAATTTCGGTTCGAGTTGAGGCGCTACATACAAGTTTTAGAAAGTGTGACAATCTGAGGTTGCTTTATTATATCAAAATATTACTTTCACTTATCTATATTTGAAATATACAGGAGTAAAGGAAAGTATTGCGATCGTGAAAAATTTCGACTTCCGGTTTTCAACGGAATTACACGTTTTGGGATCCCCTGTGTCCAAATAATCAAGTCCCGCCAAATGGTCTGTGTGTGTGAACAGACTAGCTCAAAAACAATAAACCGTAAAAACCTGACATTGGGTATTTGGTAGTGACCGACCGAAAAGCATAAAACATAGATTTTTCTCATACTTTTGGTATCTTTAATTGATCGAAAGATTTAAGTTGGGTGTAGAAAAAAAAAATGTGATAGTGATAAACGGGGATATACCACGTACATTACATGTAGCATATAATGAAAGCATTCTTTTCATACAGAATTCGGTAGAGGTACTGAAGAGGGGCTGATGGGCGTGGCCTCTTTTGAGAGGTTATGTGACCGTCTTGTTATCCAACTCCCATCGCCTTTTTTTCAGTTAAAAAGTGCCTTGATTTGCTTTAATAGATTCTAGCTTTCGACTCCTGCTCAGGTAACAGATAAATAAACCCCCAAAAGGGTCCTTTTCAGTGGAGATCGAGCCTTACTTTGAAGGGCACCTTAGTGAACGGACGGCGCATAAGCCGCACTTCAGTACTTGTACCCAGAATTCTTTACGTTAAGTATAAAGAATAGTATTTTTTTTTACCTTGAGCGTTAAGAACCTTTTAATTATCACCTTATTGCTAATGAAATTTGATTTCTAAAAAAATAAGTTTACTCTAAATAATAATATATAACTAACTAAATACTTAAACTTAAATTAGTCGTTGGAGAAACCAGACCTGTCCACAAATTCTAATACAAAGAGAAAAACTATTTTAGTCAGTAACCTTGTTTGTTATAAAAAGGGGGCTCAAGTTGCATGAAATGGAGGTATTAGCTTTTGTTCTTTGTTCTTGAATCGAATGAGACTCAGATACAAAATCCAATTTTTCGACCTTGACAACCCCCTCCCCCACCGGATCACCAGTAACATCCCAAAAACTCGTTTGCGCTTTGACCATAAAGAAGCAAGTTTTAGACAAAAAACTGTTCTATATATCCTAAACTAGATTATATCCGCTTATATTTGAGAGCAAAACTGATTCAATAGACGAATAATCTTCAGCTTTACGTATACAATAGGCCGTCTTTTTGTATTCCATCGGCTTTATTATGGCAAAGATTTACTGCATTATTTATTATTTAGATACGATAATATAAATTTTTATTATTATATGCATGTTATTTCGAGATTATTACAATTTTTAGGGCTGTACTAGTTAAGGGGTATGGTCTAACAGTCCACAGGGGCCAGCCGCACTAGGCCGGGATTGAATCCTATAACCTAACAAGCACGCCTGTCTTACCACTATTCTATACCAAGTCTACGTATTGTATGAATAATTGAGTTAAATTACTGTCATTTTATAAACTTTCATTGATATTATTGCTAAACTAGACATATTAAACACTTACAAGTATTATATTTACTATATTACGTAAATAAGTTTCAGTTTCGGCCCGTAACCAGGTCTATGGCCGAAATTAGGTTTCGGCTAAACTTTTTGATTCGATCGGACATTGGTATTTGATGTATGTATATTCCCGCGATGTGACAGAAAAAATTTCATCAAAATTGATCAATTGGAGGGGGCACTTTATTCAATAAATTTTGTCATATTTTCACGTTTTTTTATTATTTACTCAAAAACGGATGTGACTATTTTTACCAAACTGGGTATTTGAATTATGTTTATACCCGGGACGTGACAGGCGAAATTTCATATCTCGTATTATCACTGATGAAAATAAAAACTTTTATATAAGAATAACAAATTTTATTTTACTTTAGAGTGTAAATAGGTGATGCCTTCCCTTCTTCGTACGAAAACAGCACATGGAGTTCCGAAAATCTGTACAAAATTCGATATTTTTATAAATTTTTAAAAATAACTATATTCTTATATTCTAAATTGATTTTGGCTATTTTTAATTTCAATTTACATTAATTTATTTACCACAAAGTTGCATTCATCTGACCAAACCACTTTTGCCTAGTCTTGAGCAGTTCAGTTTTTGGTTAAATTTTGCCCAGGTAAGCCTCTTCTTGCGATTGGCTTCACTAAGCCAGAGTTTATTTCTAGCCTTACAGCCTTTCAGATTATTCTCTCCCAGTCTTTTTTAATGTCCGAACAGAAATGTCAACAGAACAGAAGGTTTTAATATCTTCAGACAGCTGTTTCGATGCTTTCTTGCGAGATGTTCTCACCAAAAACTTATCCTCATGTGCTTCTGTTATTTTATTCCTTCCTCTTCTCGGTAGAGAGGAAAATGTTTTATGCGTCCGATGTCGAAGAAGAGTATATTGAACAGCACCAAGAGCAACGAGAGCACTTCATAGCTTTTGCTATCTTGGATTGGCTATACCCTCCCGTCAAGATAAAACAGTTTTTGATTGTTCGATCCCACTATGTTCTTTTACTTTGACCATCTATAATGATAAACAAAAAGAAAATTTAATTTTTTATAATAATATTAAGCAAAACCTCAACTGCTGCCAATAAGAGAGCTAACACTGTACTGGGAACTTTTTTTTACATTTCATTTTTTTCATTCTAGAATATTAATGAGGAGCTAGGAATTGAAAATAATCTATTTAAGGGATCCATTTTTGAAAAATAATAACTGTCAACCTAATTTTTGGAGAGTCAGTATAAACATCTAGAACATTGTAAAATTGACTAAAATATTTCTATCATATTAAACTACAAGGATAGCTTTTATTTTAATGGAAATATTGTATTCTTTAAAGCTTTTTACTATTGGGTTGATGCAAAATTAATGCAGGTTTCCTCTATTGCGATATCTTAATTCCAATTGTGTAATTGCTTTGCGGATGGAATTTGCCATTTGCTGTGAATGGCATACCTAGGTGAATGTAGCTTATTGTATACTCCAGCGGTTCATTGTGCCAAAACAACTGTTTCAGTTTTTTTGTTTTGGATGATTTATGGAATACCACAACTTTTGATTTTGATATATTGAGAGTTAGCAGATGGTTGTCGCAGTACAGTAGTTTCAACTTCATTTGAGCCTCTTTCCAAGAATGGCTTAGGAGCACAAAATCATCTGCCTAGAGAAGCATCTTCACTTCGTATTTGTGATCAGCACTCGCACCTACCACTCCGTTGTCTTAGAAGAATTTTACTATATCGGCAATGAATATTATGAATGTTTTAAAGTGTAAATATAGCGCTCTGCCTGATCGTTCGAGGCAGGATGAAATGGAGCACAAGTGACATGTTTGAAAGCATAGCTCTCTAGAAATTTTCGGAAATGTCCAGTGAAGACAGACCCATTATCGGAAACGAGCACCCTTGGTATTCCGTATCGGGAGAACATTGACTCTAAAACAGCCATTAAATGTCTAGATGCAGTGGAAGGAACAGTAAGTACTTCCAGCCATTTCGAGTGAGCGTCAACAATTAGAAGAAATATATGTCCCATAAAAAGACCGGCGAAATCTACTTATATGCGCTCCCAGGGCATTGATGGATATTTCCAAAAGTGCTTCGCTACTTTAGCAGGCTGTTTTTGTACATCAGCACGCTCTGTACAGATGCGACAAATATTTTCAATATCACTATCTATCCGAGCCTATCTATCCCTATCTGCGAGTAAACGGCAGATCGAGCCAAGGCTTTCATTTTTACCATACCTTGGTGAGTCTATGCAATTTAGCCAGGATTGCACCTGGAGGTGGTCTCAATTGTTTAGGTATGTAAACCCCTCAATTGAGAATCGATTGAAGATGCAACCGCTTTGCAGGGAATATTTTTAACCCATTTGCGCCACAAGGTAAACCGAATAATATTTTTTCATATATTTCCTTTGTTTCTGGATCTTCAATAGTTGGTTTTTTAATATCTTGTGGTAAGATAGGTAGCATATTGATTTGTTCTAGATGAAAGAAAATGGTAAAGTCTGGTGCGGTGAGCTCTGTGGAGTTAAGGGGAAGTCTCGATAGGCAGTCTGCATTACCATGAAGATCTGAGCGTCAATACTCGATATCGAAATCGAACAATTGTAGAAAGATTGCATAATGCAATAATCGCGTAGCACTATGTGTAGGTAATTTGCTTTTCTTCCCAAATATAAGTATAAGAGGGCGGTGATCAGTTATGAGGAGAAACTTCCTGCCATATAAATAGTTGTAAAATTTTTCTACACCCCACTTTATCGCCAAAGCCTCTTTATCGATCTGCGAGTAGTGTCTCTCAGAAGGTGACAGGATACGCGATACAAAAGCTATAGGGAGTTCCTTTCTTCCTTTCCTGTGTGCCAGTACCGCACCCAGCCCATGAGGGGATGCATCTACTGATAAGACTAGGAGTAACGACTGATCATAATGAATAAGTATCCTATCTGAAGAAATTTATTTTTTAATTCTCTCAAAACAAACTTGATGACCTCACTCCACTTAAAAGAGACCCCGTTGCGTGTGAGCTCGTAGAGAGGTTCCGCCATCGTGGAGAGATCCTTACAAAAACGAGCGTAGAACTTTACCATCCCTATGAAAGACAAGATGTCCCGTGTACTAGAGGGACTTTTACATTTTAAAGTGGCGCCTACCATTTCACTCGTTTTTTTATTCCATCTTTGCTCACTAGATGTCCGAGGAATTTCACTTTTTTTTGGAGAAACTTGCATTTTGAGAGATTCAGCTTAATATTATTTTCTTATAACCTTTTGAACAAAATTTCCATTGTTTTCAGATCTTCTATTCTATTCGAACCTGTAACTATAATATCATGTACTACCGTTACACCTGGAATATCTCGTATTTTGGACTCGATGTATTTTTGCCAAATGGCTTGAGCAGATGCGACACCGAAAAAAAGACGGTGAACACAATTCCTCACTGACTGGGATATGGAGAAATGCTGTTTTGATAACTAGAGTAGAGAACTCTTCACCACCAATTAGCTTGACAGACACCTCCTCGAAGCCAGGGAATGGGTGCTGTGGAATATTTAACTGAGGATTGACATTTCCACTATAATCCGCACAGATGCGGATATCCCCATTTGGTTTCCTTACGGGAACCATTGGTGTCGCCCAGTCTGAATACCCTCCATTTCTCTTCTTGTAAATTCTTTTTCCACACCGGGCAGCAAAGTGAATGGTACAGGTCGGGCCCGCTTAAAAATTGGTTGGGAATTCCCTTTAAATTTATTTGGTAAATAAAATCTCGAATGGACTCTACATTATCAGTAAAAAAGTTATATTTCGATGGCAGGTTATCAATCTCAGATACATTTTCTATTTTGTTAACATTTTTCATTTCAATTATATTCAATTTATCTATCCACTCTCAACCCATGATCGATAAATAATCCTCTTTGACAATTTAAAGCGTTAAATATGTAACAATATTGCTGTAAGCCACTCTTTAATTTTGCTATACCTAAAGGCCTGATGAGTTTTTTGTTGTATGTTTTAAAAACGGTGGATGTAGGAAAAAGCTCACCGTTAACGATTCTAGTGATAGTCTTAAAAACTTTTTCGCTTATAATAGAACGGGGCGTCCTGTATCCACTTCCAACTGAACCGGAATATCGTTAAGTAAAACAGAAACAACCATCGGGGGTACAACTTCCTTTCTTGAATTGATGCAATAAATTGGTAGAACTTCATCATATGAGTCATCAAGAGAAACTTCTTTTGTAACCTTAGAGTTTTTCTTTTTCAAGCAAAGTTGAGCAACATGATTTTTCAATTTACAATAAGTACAAACTAAGACCTTAAGATTGACATGTTTTTGCATTGTGGTTGAACCCGGCGCACTGAAAGCACTGCATTACTTTTGTAGGCCTACTTGTATTTTTCTGGGGTTCTAGGGAACTATGACTTACTTGATTAACCGACCTAAACGGATATTGCAAAATTCCATCGGTGCCAGAGGCAGCCCTTTCAATTGCTAAAGCTATTTGAATAGTTCCGTCGAGAGTAATGTCATCTTCCTCAAACAAGCCGTCCAAAATACTTTTAGATCTCAGACCACTGACGAAGACATCTCTCAATATTGTATTAAGTAAAGCCTCGGGGTACCTGCAAGGATTTGCCAAGTTCCTTAACTCAGACATATAAGAACTAATTGACTCGCCTTCATGTCGTTTCCTGTTTAAAAGAGCATGCCTGGCAGTTATAATTAAAGGTTTTGAACTAATATGATCTTTAAGCTTTTCTTTTAGTTCTTCAAACGTTTTATTTGTGTAAAGATCAGGATATAACATTTTTTTTTAGAAATGAAAAATATTTTGGACCAATGAATGAAACCAAACAAACTTTTTTTATTATCAGACCTTTGCTCTTCAAAAAAAAACCTTTTAACCTTTCAATCTAGGTTTCGAAAGTTTCTAAACTCTCGTCATATTTCTCAAAAGTGATACCTGATATTGCACGTAGATGAGGCTTCACAGGCTGATCTTGCATTGGTATCACTTCGAGAAGATCATGGACGGCCTCAGTAAGAGCAGTAATCTCGTTAGACCTTGTGCACGTAGATACCGAACCGAATACCGACTGCGCCAAATGTTAGATCTCTATGTACATAAGGATATGTAGCTAAGTAACTTTAAGAGTGAAATGAACTCATACTAAAGTTGATAGGTGTGTTTATTACAACAACTGTTTATTTTTAACATTACAACGCTAGGTGTGTTTATTACAACAACTGTTTATTTTTAACGTATGTTTTATCGTTTAAAATATCGATTGTACATATGTATATAACAGATATGTCATTAAGTATTCCGTTTCCGAAAGACTAAAAGACTCTATTGCTTGGTAAATCTTGTAAATTTCTTTAGTGAATTCTAAAATACATAGTTAACAAAGTACAATTAATTCCTATTCAATCATGACACAAGTTTGAGTTCGGTCGAACTTTCCCCAAGTAACTGAATTAGGAGAACTTGCTACATTGAAAGAGCAAACTGGAACTGGGACTAAGCATAACTTGACTTTTAAATTCAAGAAGAAAAGGATGTGTCGAACCCATCGACTTGTGAGCTGGGCGTAAGGTCAGGTTTGCATCAATGTAATCAAATATTAATAACAAAAAGAAAATACGTCAATCTTTTTCTCCAATCATTAAAAGTAACTACTTCAGAGGCTGGGTGTGCCCAAAGAGGATTGCTGAGACCCAGGTGTCAACAACGGCTCTTGTAACAAATAAGAAAAATTTCTACTACTACCCTATGGTAGTCCTAAATTTTGCCTATCCAGGTCTAATTAGGATAGGGATCTGTAACAATTACCTGACATCGTACAGGCGCGGGACCTCCATTTTACGTCCTATCCGAGAGACGGCATGGCTAAGGATTTTTCACTCCCATAAAATAAATCCTAGGGCCACCGCTGGGCGCGAATCTGCGACCTTTAGGATTGTAGATTGCCATACTAAACATTATACCACAGGTGACCCCATACATTTATGTAGTGTTAATTTTTATTTTTTGGAAGAAGTGAAAATTCCAAAAAAAAAAAAAAGACTAATCATTGTCTAATACGAAAAAAATGTTATTACATAGATAGTCCTTTATCTTATTTTCCACTTAATATAGTACAAGTTGTAAGTCACTACTATAACCGTTATAATTAACTCTTTTTTAAATAATCGAATTTAAAAAGTAAGTCTCACGAACAAGAAAAACCATTACTACATTATATATTATATTATATTATAGTAATTTATATATTTGCTTATTTATATTTTTGTCTGTTTTTCCGTTAAAACTTTTTTTAACTAAATTTAAATAAAATTTAAATATTTGCCTTAATTCGTGATGTTGCCAAATAAACTTTAATGTAAATGTCATATCTCCATAAAAAAATTCTGGTTCAATGCGCGCAACACACAACTTTCACTTACCAACGTACTTTGATTAGAAATTGAATTTTTTTTAGAGGTAGTTAAATGCCATTTCTCATTATAATTCTCTATGTAGTCGTTGAAAACTTCACATAGTTACCATGAAACAAATAATTTCTATGAATACCCCTAACAGGCTCACACAGGCTACCGCTATCGAGGTAGTTAAAAAAGATCTTTCCTGGTTTAAAAACATATATTCGCTATTACAGAAACATAATCTCCCGCTGATAAATCTCGATAATTTAAACGACTGGCCAGAGATCTTTAAAAGTATACGGGATAGCTTAAAAAATGACCATGTAGAATCTGCTAAAAATTCATCAACTAGTCAAGATCTAAAGTTTTGAACTACTTCATAATTTAGACTATTTCAACAACTTCAAAAGAAATGATTGTTGAGGGGTGAATTGTTGTTTCTGAACTATATTGGTATTCATCAAACTCGGAAATAAATGGCTGTTTATGCAAAAAACAAGAAAAGGAAGATATACTCCATTTTATAGGTGTATGTCCGATATTAAATGAACACAGGCGGAAATGGTTTAGAAAAACTACATTAACCAGGACAGAAGTGATTACTTATTTGAATGGGAAAAATTGGATCTCTGTAACCAGATATGCAAAAGAAGCCTGGAAATACAGGTATACGGTTATAATAGAATCCCGTTAATAGAGGGCCACTTTTGTAATATTTGTATTTTATCTTATATTATTTGTATTTTTCTTATTTTTTTCTACTTAATTCTTTTTTTTTATTCTTTTTTTATTATTCTTTTTCTTTTTTATTTTCTGTTTGTATGTAGGGTAACTGTACCAATAGTTGACAGTGCTCCAATAGTTGACATTTTGCACAAAAAGTGTGAATAATAAGATTCAGGATTGATTATTTTGGTTCAAAGTTTGGCGGTAATTTGCCAAGTTACACTAGTTAGCTGTGCTGCTATTCACATTAGTTTGATGAAAACACAAGCTTGTTTGTGAGAGGTTATAATGGAAAATTTTCAAGTGGCCTGAAAACTTGGTTTCTGCTACCCTGTTTCATTAGGGTGGAAGTCAAGTTAAATAAGCTTTAGGCCGAGCGCACATTGAGACACTCGCGACGCAGAGCAGAGCAGAGCAGAGCAGAGCAGTTTTTGTGGTAAGTGAAAAAGATAGGAACCGCGCACATTGGGACGCAGAGCAGAGCAGAGCAGTTTTTGTGGTAAGTGAAAAAGATAGGAACCGCGCACATTGGGACGCAGAGCAGAGCAGAGCAGTTTTTGTGGTAAGTGAAAAAGATAGGAACCGCGCACATTGAGACACTCGCGACGCAGAGCAGAGCAGAGCAGTTTTTGTGGTAAGTGAAAAAGATAGGAACCGCGCACATTGAGACACTCGCGACGCAGAGCAGAGCAGAGCAGAGCAGAGCAGTTTTTGTGGTAAGTGAAAAAGATAGGAACCGCGCACATTGGGACGCAGAGCAGAGCAGAGCAGTTTTTGTGGTAAGTGAAAAAGATAGGAACCGCGCACATTGGGACGCAGAGCAGAGCAGAGCAGTTTTTGTGGTAAGTGAAAAAGATAGGAACCGCGCACATTGGGACGCAGAGCAGAGCAGAGCAGAGCAGGCCGATGTGGCACTCGTGGATCTGCCACAGAAAACTGTGCCGATGCGACGCAGTTTTCGCTATTTGATTATTTTAATTCCTATTATTATGATTTAATATTATTAATTGTGAAATTCTACTTCTTCCTTAAGCAGGATAATGAAACTATGTAGGTCTTCTGTATATATTGGGTGTTCTAGAAAAAAAACGGTTACTAATATAAATACAGCAATTTTAAAAATATATATATTCCGTTAT
The DNA here is from genome assembly GCA_911387785.2 of Aelia acuminata. Lineage (NCBI taxonomy): Eukaryota > Metazoa > Arthropoda > Insecta > Hemiptera > Pentatomidae > Aelia > Aelia acuminata. Next base: position 1,557,446 of record OU426980.1, read on the forward strand.
TTTAGATTCTAAAATCATAATATAATTTTGAAATTTCTCGCTATTCCAAAAGAGATACGAGTGTTTTGAATTTTTAAAACTAAACAATGTCAGGATGAAAAATGTAGTTGTAAAATTATAAAATAAGTTTTAAAAAATTATATAGATATATTAAAATTTAGATGTGGACCTTTCTGAAGTTCTAAAAGTAGATACTTTTGCTTAAATAGTTTTAATATTGTTATTTCATTTGTAATTCCTTGTTCCGGTTTTTATTCGTCTTACCTTAATACGTTTAAAAATTAGAAAAACGAGTTTTCTTCTCATAGATACTAGAAGTTCATTAAACGATTCAACAAGTTATGATCTTGGGAAAATTTGACTGATAATATTTCACCGAAAAATTTCACCGAATTCTAAGTCTATATGTAATATAATATGGAAATTTAGGTAATTGTTAATTCTTTTTTCTCAAATATATTTAAAATAAAAAACATTTTATAAAAAAAAAAAATTAAACCGACTTCGAAACCTAGGAACCAGTAAAAATAAATGCACTGAAAATTATGAAATAATTACCTTCTGATTTATATGAACACACAACAAAATTTAAAATGGTATAAAAAGCGGAAAAATGAAATAAGACGAATAATTTATTTTTATTTGCACAAATACACACTAATTGTTATTAAAAATTGTGAAATTAAAATATTAAATACTATGTTCAATACAACACAATCTTTTCGGAGGCGGCGTAAAATTAAAAAATTTTAACACTAGACATGAAAATCTTAAAATGGATCTTCTCTTCTGGTCTATTGATTTTAATGCCTACTAATGGAATTGTATAGGTAACATGTCATTTATATTTGCGCCGTCTCCTGTTTGAACATAGTATTTAATATTTTAATTTCACAACTTTTAATAACAATTAGTAATAGATAGTGTGATAAGAATATTGAAGTAAATGTAGGTGGTAGAAAAAAGTGTTAGTCATGTGAATATTTTTTATATAAAATGACCAATTTACTTAGGTAATGGAATATAACTGTAATATAGAAATAGATGGACCTAGCCACCAAAAATTGTCAGGTGTAAGGATTACTAGTTCTTGGCAGAAGAAATTTGCCCTGAAGAGGGACGAATAGTCCGAAACGTTGGCAAATTAATGTATATGTTATAAATTTTTAATAAAAGAAATTTGCAAGAAGTATTTCACCACTCTTAATTTACAATATTTAGATCTTCCAGCACATATAGTATATTTAAGATTACATAGTATAAAAAAAATTAAAAGTATACAAAATAGTGAGTAATACAATTCATTAATCAAATGAAAAAATTAGAAATAAATTTCTATCTAAGTATTAATGAAAATTTATTACATAATGATATTATGTTGTTTGTACAATTTTATTTAACAGGCATTGTACACGCAAAGATTTTGGGCCTAATACAATAAATAGAACCAGCTTCTACAAACTGAGAGCTTAGCCAGACCTCTCATTACATGGTTTTAAACCTTCACGATAAGTTATTATTTTAAACATTGGATCTATCAAACTAAATAGTAACTTAATATAGCATTTTTTTTTTCCAAATCTATTTCCGAATCAGGTTCTGAGCTTGAATCCAAGAAATCTAACACACTTTCATAGAATCAGACGGAAATAGTTATTTTAAGAAAATTCTATGTGCAAATTCTTTCGTCTCCTGGTCTTTTCTCCATTTCCTTATTTTATCACAATATTTTTTACCAAGACTTGTGATATATCAATTTTATTTGTTTCCAAATTTATTTTCGAATCAGGTTCTGAGCTTGAATTCAATAAACTAACATAACATAACATAACATAAATCTAACATACTTTCACAAAATAAGCCCCTGCCTTCGGAAAACTGCGGCACAGAAACTGCTCTTCAATGTGCGCGGGTAACTGTGCGACGCAGTTTTTTTTTCGTGCCGCCTGCTCTGCTCTGCTCTGCGTCGCCTGCGTGGCACAGTTCGATGTGCGCCTTACCTTATAGTTGGTTTATTTGTGTTCAATTATTTTTTAACTACTTTCATGATATCCACTAAATTCATGGTAATCATTTGATATCCTTTTCGATTTATTTATACAATGTTTTAGGGCTTAAATGCGGGTGTCAACTATTAGAACAAAAATTAATCCTTATTTCAATAGTTGACATCGATGTCAACTATTGGTGTTTTTTACTCTGATGAAACTGATGGTTTAAAATAATTTGCTTGATTTGAAAAATATCTGGGTTTAATATCGGTGGTGGAATCACTGATCTAGCTCCATCCTAACCAATATTCGACAGGGGTGTCAACTATCCGTTCAAACGTGTCAACTAGTGGAATATTCTGTTTCTAAAGTTGACATCCATGCAGAGCCTCAACTTTATTTGACATAATCTTGTTTTGTTTATTTTTTAAATTAATTAACAATTGTAACAGTCGGTAATTATAACACTTTTATTTTATTAGAGAATAAAATATATCATAAACTTAAATAGTTGAATGGATTGAATAATACAACTTATTATAAACTTATAATAATTATAGATGTTGTAAATAAATGTTGTAAATAAAACTCAAAAAGAAACCTAAGACAAATTCAGTTAATCAGGAGATACCTGAAAATGCTGCAGCACTGGAAGTAGACGAAACCATACTACCCCAACCAGAAATTTGGGACGAGAAAGAAAATCAGAAAAGCTTAGATTCCCAAGAGCAGGAGCAGATAATTAATGTTGATCAAGGAATATTTCTTCAAGAGGAGGAGCAAGGTAGTTTAAGTGTTGATGAAGGAAAATTTATAATAGTTGGGTTCTCAAATAAGAGATTTAAGCGTAAAAAATGTCTGGCTCAAGTTACCTAAAGTTGCGAGTAAATTAGAGATTATGGTTTTACTTTTACAACCATGCAATTAGATGATACCAAGTTTTATTAACACCGATACATGTTGCACAGTCCCATCGTATGATATTATATCCGTGATACATATGCCCAAAGTTTTTACCTTTAATGGACAGCAAAGGTACCATTTTAGTTTCCCAGTTGAGGTAGATTAATTTAAAATGATTGTTGTTATATGGTATCTGTATTATTCTTAATTGGATGATCTCATTTTTCAGTTTAAGATTTTTTCTTTTGTCTATTAAGTTTTTGTGTATAAGTAATTAAATTGTGGAAATTTTATATGTTTCGTTTCAATTTTGAATAGTTTATAAATAAAAAAATATTAACTTTTATTGCAGTCCTTATTACCTAATATTCTCCTTGGAAAATTAAAAAATAATGTAAGTGTCAACTATTGTCACAATAAATGTCAACATTCCAAAACTTTCCATTTTGATGTGTCAACTATTGGCAGATTTTAGAAGGTTCAAAGAAATCATTTTTTATAAAAACCGTAAATGTAGACCATGATGATATTGTGTTCCCAGTTTTCTAGAGGGATTGGCATAACTAAATTCATAACAAAGATTAACCTAACATCAATATTTTAGTAAACAGTGTCAATAAGCTAATATGTTTTTCTTAACCTGTCAACTATTGGTATAGTTACCCTAATTATATCATTTTCAAAGTATATCATTTTTCATAATTTATTACATTTGTAAAGGAGTAATATAATTTACAAAGAGCGAAATATGTAAATAAGCAATAGTTTACTAACTTAATACTGAAGATTTAAATGTATTTATTTTGTAAACAAGCCACGACTCTCCTCTAACGGCCTAATGCCAAGAGTATGTGTCTAATAATTTTTTTGTTTTGTATTTTGTATTCAAATAAAGAATTTATTATTAAACAAATAATTTCCATTAAATGATCAGAACATCATTAATTATAAACAATGGGTCTGTCAAAATAATTAGTGGCATACTGGGCATGCATGGGCTGAACTTGTTTTATGGATTGATGGAATATTTTCCTTTTTTCCTTCTGTATATATTTTTTTTTTTTTTTCATATTCCATATTTAGCCATCTTATTATCTTATTTTCAGGCGAAACGAGAAATTGATAATTTCTTCATATAAACAAAAACAAAGGTACTTCATAGGAAAACAAAAAGGCCCCTTCCCCATTTAATCCTCCTCAGAACATTTTAATAATGATAAAGCCTATCTGATATTAAAAAATACATTATTGTCATTAAATATGCTAGGTTTAATCAAAATCGTTAAACCTATTTTTGAGAAAATCGAAAAAAATGTAAAAATGAGAAAAAAATTATTAAGTAAAGTGCCCCCTTCAATTGAGCAATTTTTCTGGAATTTTGACTGTCACATCACGGGCGTATACATACGACAAATGCCGAGTTTTATCAAAATCGTTAGAGCCGTTTTTGAGAAAATCGAAAAAAATGTAAAAATGAGTAAACAGTTATGAAATAAAGTACCACAGCAGTTTGACAAATTTTGATGAAATTTTTGCTGGCACATCGCAGGCATACACATACACCAACAACCCAATGTCAGGTTCGCACGATTTACAGTTTTTGAGCTAGTCTGTTCACACACACATAAATACACACACACAGACCATTTTGCGGGACTTGGTTATTTGGACTCAGGGGACCCAAAAACGTGTATTTCCGTTGAAAACCGGAAGTCGAAATTTTTCACGATCGCAATACTTTCCCTTACTATATATTTCGTAAATAGGTATGTGAAAGTAAAAATATAAAAATTTCACTGTTAACGATATTTTATACAGGTTTGATTTTAGACATTTATCTATAACACTTAGAACAACAGTAACATCAGGAACCAGTATTTTTCATTTTAAGAATAGTCAATAATTATATATTTATAATGTAATGCAAATAAAAAAAAATGAAACACCGAAATTTTTAATTAATAACAATATTTAATTAACAAAACAAGTCTATTTGAAATCTTAGATCAGTATCCGATAAAAGTAAAAACGAAAAACTTTTCACGGTTTTACCTTGTCACTGTTCAGACTCTCAACAGCCGTGGATCAAACATGGGTTTGGGGACCAACTTGTGGCACACTCAGCCTCTATAAAGATGGTACCGCATATTACATAATACATTAAGAGGGAAAAATGCGGATGATTATCTTAGTCAGATAAGCTCCTGCACAACCGTTTGACCCAAGAATTTTACTTTCTTTAAATTACTCAAACCATGTAGCTGTTTTTTTGTACAATAAACAATAAAAACTGATTTGTTTCCAAGGAAGGAATCAAAGGAAGAAAACATTTTATAATGAGTTCACAGTATGACAAAGCTATTCTTATAATAAATATTATTTGATATTAATTATTATAAAATTATTAATGAACATAACTGAAGGTAAGTATACCTATATGAAATGTATTCTGGTCGAAACAGTCAATAAGTATTAAAACGAGAGAAACTGAGTTATTTCGAAACTAAACAAGTAAAAAAAAATAAAAAAAAATAATAAAAAAATAAATAAACAAAAAAAAATAAATAAAAAAAATAAAACCATCTGCATTCAGCACCGTATTTGTCGCAGAAACAATTCGTCTATAGAAGGGTGAAATCCCACTTAATTCCTCTCTTTCATTCTTTATTCTTTTTCTATTGTTAAAGCGTTTTGATTTTTTCTTTTATTTCTACTTTTTTATTATATATTTTTCTTTGTTCGCTGAACAGAATTTATAATATTCGGTTCGAAATTCCCCCGTCCATCTTTTTACAAAGTAATCTCTCACGGATAGCGCAGCCATTGTCAGTAGGAATGCAGGCGAAACCGCGATATGGTTAAAGAATAGAAAACCATTTAATAGCTTACCGATGTGGATCCTCTTTGTAACGGCCTAACAAATACAATCTTAGCAGGTTTATCATTTTTTCATCATTTAATAAAATTGTTTTAACAGAATGATAGGTTACCCATCTGCTGCTATCCGTATGCTTTTCCTACAGTAAAATCTTAGCCATTGTGGTAGCTTTGTATCGAGAGAGTAGAGTGTGGGTCGATCGATTGTTGGCTGATAAGAAGGCAGGTTCCAAAGAGAGCAGGATAACTTGTGTTGTGTTTTAGTACACTGTAAGGTCAGTTTGTAAAATACATTTAGTCGTTAGAACGCTTTGTTTTATTATTATTACCAAGCGTTTACAGCCATTTAAATAACAACAACTATATTTAAGGACAAGTATGAGTCTATGTATATAAAATGTAAAATAGTGATTTCAGTTTTTGAGCTAGTCTGTTCACACACACATAAATACACACACACAGACCATTTTGCGGGACTTGGTTATTTCGACTCAGGGAGTCCCAAAACGTGTATTTCCGTTGAAAACCAGAAGTCGAAATTTTTCACGATCGCAATACTTCCACTTACTATATATTTCATATATAGGTAAGTGAAAGTAACAATAAATTGATCCTATTAATCCAAATGCTCCTTTTTTTCACAAATAAAATCATCCACACACAACTTAATTTGGCCGACCCAGTTAACTTTCCTTCCATAGTAAAATCGGATTCTGCTGATACAAAATTTGCTTCCTTATCTATCCCTGACATTATTCTTAGGTTTCTGAACAGCGATGGCCATGAGTCCCTCTGCATTTTATTTCATGACATTTTTTTTTTTTTTTAATCATTAATTAGGGACCAACTTGACGTATTTGTTGTTAATTCAGTTGTAAATTTCAATAATTAAAAAAAATAATTTTATGAAAATATCCTATTCTCATTTATCATGAATAATAATGACAGAAAAGCAATTACCTATATGAGGCACGGAGAGGACTCGAGAAGAAAGTAATACAACTGGAATATCCATTTCTACGTTTATTTTTTCCGTCGGCCAATTAATGGCGGACCGCTACCTGATGAAGTTACCCCTTGTTGATTTTGAACGAAAATTATAAATTTTCTATATACAATCAGACATTAGCTAAATCACGTTTGATATTTAGTGGTGTTTTTTTTTTCTTCTATCAATTTCGCCTCAACCCCAGAGGGTCATTGGCGTTGTCTTACTATATTTAACACATTATTGTGGTTACAATAATTTATTTTTGGTTTCAGTTAACATATAAAGTTCTAAATTGGTAAATAAAATGTAAAAGTAATGTAATTAAAACAAATGATTGAAGAAAGAAGAAAGTGCGACTTTTGTAAAACTCAGGCCTTATAATTTTATCTTTAAGGACTGAAATACAGTTGATGTTTATCTTTCGTGGTGTTGACATCGTGTAGGGTACTGTGATCCCAGGCTTGATATCAGCTAATACCTCACTGCTAGCAGGGAGTACCGATTATCCATTTATTATTGTTTCATTTCATATTTTCTTTTCACCAGTTATCTTTTACTTTTACTTTTAATTCGTTTAATCTTTTTCACTTTAATTGGTATTTTATCGTTGCTATGGCAATGCCATTAGACCCAAAGCCACCTGATATTCAGGAAATTATCTTCAAAATAAAATGAAAATGGTCAAAAAAGTATATTTTGATGCGTGTGGGAAATGTTTTTGGAAATAAAACATTAAGGGCTTCAGTCAGTGTTTGTTAAAAGCTACAGCCCACACGTTAATATCAATTTTTTTTTTAAATGGCTCAGTTTTACTAAGAGTGTCTAATGAAAAAGATTTTATTAACCTAGGAAGTATAAGATCTTTTCAAAACCTACCGATAATCTTTGAGTTGCACAAATATTAAATTTCTCATGTGGTGTCGCTTATGTCGCCGAATTAATGAATTGTTCAGGGGACGAACTAATCTCTGAACTCGAACATCACGGGGTAGTGAAAGTAAAAAGAATTTAAAAAAATAAATAAAGTGAATAAACCAATTCCATTACTGATACTAACATTTGAGAAAAGTGAACTTGGTGAACCGAGTGATTGGTGTTAGATTTCTTATCCATTAGAATAAGACCTTTCGAATCATAACCCCTCCTTTGTTTTTTTAATACAAACATCTGTCTTATCTCCCGCTCCTAACTGGGGTTCACCGCGCAGTTCACCCCTACAACATGGGTGTTCGTCGAGGTCTCGCGAAATTTCGCCGCTCTCTGAATTCAATGCCCCGATTTCTTATCACCCTCCAGGGGGGTCCTTCCGCCCTTATCGCAATGATTCCTCACGGGGACCCTCTCCGCCGCATGGAACCTCCTCTGCTCGCCGATCACCAAATTGAGGGGCCGCCGGTCGCGATCATTGTGTGCGCTTCCCTCAACACGTTTAGTAGCCAGGAGTCACTATTGGTGCCAGATCTCCTTGTTGATGAGTTTTATGTTGATGTTACAACCTTTTTCCGAGTAAGGCTATTCTCACCGCCCACAGTGAGTAAAGGCTTTATTGTTCCAAGTTCGCCTAACAATTGATATTCACCTGGAGACTAAGTTCGTCGAGAAATCGCCTTTTAAGACATTCATTAATAATTAAGATGATTAGTGACCTGTTCGCCGTAGATCAGTTCGCCGACAAATTCAATTAGTAAAATTTATTAACCATGGTTAATTTTGAGAAATGTGCTTGAGTATAATTGATTGCTATATTTTGCTTGGCTTTAATTTGTTATTCAATAGCCTCAAGGCCTTTAATTTACCATTTTTAACAGAGCTCTTTCTTATTTATATATATTAATTCATTGTAGAAGTTTCTCATATTTTATTACCTTTGTTGGTCTTAAGACAAACATAAGATCGTTCTCTCAATTGTATTTTAGTTTAAACTTATTTACTTTATTTCATTATTTCGTAAAAGCATCTTAAACTTGTACAAACCATTGTAAGATCGAAACTAAATTATGGGTGTAACGCCTACAATTCAGCGTCGAGTAATGTTATAGATTCTGTACAAAATGCCGGTGTGAGAACTGCCACTGGTGCCTTCCGTTCCAGTCCCACCAATAGTGTATCTGTAGATGCAGGTGAGCACTCTTGATATACGACGGCAACAACTCGATCTCATTTACATTGCCGAAATCATTGCGACGGACAACCACCCTTTGACTGATTTGTTCCCAAATAGACGTCCTCTTCCTCAAGAACAAGTCACGGTAGGGAGACAATCTTTGGCGATAAGGGTGTCTGCTTTGATCCATGGCTTGCTTGTTGAGATACCGGCTTTACTTAGCAGCAATTTGATCGACCTGCCCTTGGGAACTTCCCACCCCCAGATTGTATCTCTCTCTCACGGCGCTACTCAAAAAAGATACCTCACCATACGAATACAAACAAAAATTCTTTAATGATGTTATTTATTTATGGTCTTTGGTTACAGAATTTTTTAAATTATTTTATTAGAACATAAAAGATTCGACCACGGCCGGGAATCGAACCCAGGTCCTCCGCATCTACGTTGCGGCGCTCTTACCACTGATCTAACCGTGGGGCCGTCCCAGACGTGATCGAATCTTTTACTTATGTAATCCCTCCCACCAGGTCTCGCCACATTCTAGCGAAGTACCGGGGGGCTGAACAATTGTCCAGACGAACGGGATCTGATTGACATACTCGTACGTCTAAGATATTCATTTAATGATGTTATTTATCTATGGTCTTTGGTTAAATAATTTTTTTAATTGTTTTATTAGAACATAAACAGACGGTCTGGGACGGCCCCACGGTTAGTTCAGTGGTAAGAGCGCCGCAACGTAGATGCGGAGGACCTGGGTTCGATTCCCGGCCGTGGTCGAATCTTTTATGTTCTAATAAAATAATTTAAAAAATTCTTTAAATTAAAACAGGAAATAGGAGACGCCGCTTCGTATTCACTGATGGATCGAAGAATTCAATAGGTGTAGGGGCATCGGTAGTCTGCAATGAGCGACAGCACTTGTTATCCTTGTCTCCATTAGGGCCTATTCACATTATCGGTTTCGCTTGCGGTCCGCTTTCCTAAAGTCCTATCATATTTACATTATATAATTTTTCACCGTTTACGGTTGAAGCCAGTAATAATCGAAGCCGTCTGTATTTGGATTTTAATTAATAATTAACTTTCAGTTATTAAAGTATTTATTTATTCATTAATTTTACGGTCAAAAAAAAGTTTTCGTTTAGCTGTTAAGTTTACTTTTCTTGATGAAGTAGATAATATTATCAAAACATATAATAAGAAGAATATAATGCAACACTATGATAATTATTAATAATAATTATAAATTAATTTAATTAATGGAAGAAATAATTTAAATTCTTTTCCGAATGTATTCGATATATGCTTGAAATCAGTAAATGCTGCAATTTACCGATTGTGTACTCTTTTTTTCCTGATTCATATTTTAATTATTTTTTGCTTTAATATATTTTTTTGTTAATGATCTGACATATTTCATAATATATTGCACTAGCCGTATATCCCTGTTTCACCCGGGGAATTTCATTTTTCTATCTTCAAATCTGTAAAATGAGACTTTTTTCGACTAAAACGGTCGATTTCGTAAAATGTAAGTACCTTAAAGATTTATAAATGTAAAGCGAGATTTTAAAGATTTATATAAGAATAAAGAATATACCCAGAGATTGGCTGAAGTTATGCAATTTTAATATGGACAGGTATTCGCAACTGGTATGAAAGAACAACTGAGCGAAATTTGGAGAATTTAGGACAAACAGTATGGATTTCTATAAAGAACAAACTGACAAAAAAACATAATTTCATATTTATTTATTTAGATTTTTATTCGTTTCAAATTAAACGTTATTTTATAATAGCAATGAGTATGTAGTCAATAAATAAATCGGTGACCGTTTTTCACATTAATTCATTGCAAAATATATTTCAAACATAAAATGAATTTTTCTCGTGGAAAACCAGCTTCAAAACAAGATTTCGTGTTTTATTTTCTTTTTAATCATTTCAAGCGTAGTCGAATACATTCGGAAAAAAATTTAAATTATTTCTTCACCATTAATTAAATTAATTTATAATTATTATTAATAATTATCATACTGTTGCAATATATTCTTCTTATTATATGTTTTGATATACATAAATACTTTAATAACTGAAAGTTAATTATTAATTAAAATCCAAATACTGACGTCTTCGATTATTAAAGGCTTCAATCGTGAACGGTGTAAAATTATATAATGTGAATATGATAAGACTTTATGAGAGCGGACCGGGAGCGGAGCTATAGTGTGAATGGGGTAGAGCGAGAGTGGAGCGAGACTGGAGCGAGAGCGGAGGGAGACCGGACCTGTACCAATATTGTGATTAACCTCTTTCTGTTCCTCTTTAGAATATTTTGCCAGTGAGAACGGACCGGGAGCGGTACCGATAGTGTGAATGGGGTAGAGCGAGAGCGGACCGGGAGCGGAGCGAGGCCGGAGCGGTACCGATAGTGGAATACTCTCTTTCTATTTCTCTTCAGAATATTTTGCCAGACCGAGAGCGGAGCGATAACGTGAATCGGCCCTTATGTGGCTGAAATGTTTGCTATAGAAAAAAGTTTAAATGTGATTTTTCCGTCTAAAAGTCAAAAAATTAAACCATCTGCACGGACTCCTAAGCAGGTCTCCTCTCCTTAACAGATATCTTTACACGTGACATCATAAACCAAAATATCTTGATGATAATAAAGTCCCTGAAGAGGAGCGATGTTACTGTGATTTTTACATGGGTCCCAGGACACTGTGGAATAGGAGGGAATGAGGTAGCAGATCAGGCTGCCAAAAGAGCGATCAGTGATGGCATACCATATCGGAGGGTACCCGTGGATGATTACATTTCCTGAATTCGGCATAAAGTTAAATTAAATTGGAACGAAACGTGGCTGAATGTTAGAGAAAATAAATTAAGAAAAATAAAACATGACGTTTCTCCCTGGGCCTCTTCGTTTCGTGATAGAAGAAGAGATGAGGTGATCCTTACACGGCTCCGTATTGGACATACCGGACTTACCCACGGATATCTAATGTCTCAAGATTCACCGCCTGAATGCCGGTCCTGCGGAACTCCCCTTACGGTCAAACACATACTAACCGAATGCAGTACATACGATTCTTCAAGACTACTGTACAACCTCCCAGAACATCTTCACACCATTTTACAAAATAACCCAATAACAGACGATAATGTCCTGGATTTTGTAAGATACATCGGTCTGCACGATAAATTATAATTGGAGCTACTACGTCGCAGTTTTATAATTTCCGCACTGTAATATAAGGCAATAATGATCATCGTGGTTAAGAAAAAAAAAAAAAAAAAAAAAAGGACTGAAATATTCCCCTGCATGCAGGGAAGAATATCATTAAAAACACATATCTAAATAATTTAAAATGTGTATTATTTGTAATCTTCATTAAAATTATCTATTATCGATTAAAATTATTTATTATAGTCACTCTGGGATCACAGGAAACGAGGAAGTAGATAGAACAGAAGTTCGTGCACTAGAAGAAATAACGAGCTGCTATATCCCTCCATCCAATCTGTTCAAGCCGATATATGGAAAGATTCAAAGCCAATGGCAACAATCCTAGACCACGCTGGAAAACAATAAACTGAGAAAGATAAAACCGACCGTCAGTTGCTGGAACTCATCCTCCAGAAAGTGCAGAAGGGAAGAGGTAGTTGTCACACGCCTAAGAATTGGACATTGCCAACTGACCCATGGCTACCTTATGACAAGGGGAGATCCACCTCAGTGCCAACTCTGCAAAGTAACCCTGAAGGTAAGCCATATCTTGGAGGAGTGCCCTCGCTACAGGAGAGAGATGGAAAGATGTGTAAGAAGAGCAACACATCATCAATGTGATTAAATTTATCAAAAGGATAGGCTTGATCCAGCGAATTTGAACAGATTGTGCACTACAACGGCTACTACGTAGAATAACTAGATTCCTGAGGGCAATGATAACCTTCAGCAGTTTTTTGCCCTATAACCCAAAAAAAATAATATTATTTAATAATAAAAAAAATCTATTTTTGACCCTTATTGTCCCAAAGGTGCGTTTAAGCTTCATTAAGAAAAAAGGTTCTGATGATTCAATAATTTTTATGATAGTATGATTAATAGCAAGGATTTTCAGTGTTAAACCTTTCTAAAAATTAAACCACAAACCGCGTAAAAAATTAATACCATAGAATCAAAATTTAAAAATCTATGCTAAACATATATATCAAAGACATTTTTTTTTCAACCACTGACATTAAACAAAAAATTAGTAATTTACAAAATTCTTTCTCCACTCAATTTACAGTTAAAGATATCGAGTATTAAAATCCACCACCCGAAGAATTTACAAACTTCCCAAAATCTCCGAATATTTATTTTATTTTATTTATTTATTTTATTATATTATTTTTATTATATTATACCTCTAAATTTGTCAATAATTCTTACACTTACCGGCCACATATTTTGGACACAAACTGACATAGAAGTAGAAATAAAAACCAAAATTCACAATATTTCTACTAATTACGAAATGGATTAAATAAATGACAATTTTTTAAATCGACAGAAACATCCCCTTCACTCACTCAATTCACAAAAAAGATAATAAAGACCAATGTTTAGTGTATTGACAATTTTTTTTTATAATTTGTTCTCGATATTCTACTGTAAGCTGGAATTATGATTACGGCGTTTAAGGGAAAGTTTATGTCAGTTTCCTTTAAAAATTGGATAAGTAAGAAGTTTGGAAATTTTAAAGTAATAAAACTGAGTACGTACATTTTATGAAACACAGGAAGACTCTATGTGTAAGACTCATAAAATACTTAAAAACTGCTCTGTTTATAAAAAAAAAAAAAAAAAAATATATATATATATATATATATATATATATATATATATATATATTTAAACGGTTATCTTGGTTGACAGATAAATTATCCTTTATTAATTAAGCTGGCTGTCGATTTATTCGGCTATAAGTTTCACTATGTTCAACCTAACAATAATCCGATTAAATTAAAAATTTGTGATAGATAATTAATTAAAAGATAATTAATTATGATTTTTATTGAGCTTAATATTTATTAAGAGAAAATTCCAAAAATTTAAAAAAAAACATATAATTAATTAGTTAAAAAAATGAAATTTAGGAATTATGGGAAAACAGCTCTGGGTGATAAAAGGTTATATACGTGGTTTATTTTTTCTCTATTTTTTTAAAAGTTTTATTTAATGCTTTAAGTCAGAAATATTAACCTATTAGTATTGCTTTTAATTCGTATTAGTAAGTATAACAAGTGTGCCATTGAAGGAAGTGAATCTTTTAGTGCAGCGGGTTCCTCCGCTTAAACAATGAATGAACCGCAGAGTTAGTGGAGTACCTCTAGTCCGGGAGCTGAGGGCCAAAAAGGTGCCTGATTTGAAGAAAAGCGAGAAACTGAAAAAAAATCCCAAACATCTCACGGATTTTAGACCACAAGGCGCTAACTACGTTGATGTTGTAATTACTTTGTCTCCTCAGGAGTGGGCTAATTTTAAAATTAATGAGCTCGTTTTACACAGAATTTGGTATTATACAACTATTATAGGTAATATCTTTTATTTGGAGTAGGCATCTTCAAATTGCAGACTTTGGAACATGAGCGTAATTCATTTTTCCGCTAAAGTGGCTAAATTGACAATCGGTTCTGGCGAAAAGACTTAACCGATTTTAACTGAGAGGATCTCAGTCGACGCGAAATTTAATGCATTTTAAGTTTAGAAAGAACACAATTTCTTCTGCGATAAATCGTTTTCGAGTTATAAGCGAAAAATTGAAAAAAGCTCGAAAATCTGGATTTTGCTCGCCTATAAAATTTAATGGCAACCGATCTGAGGTGGCAGACGTTCACATTTGTTGTCTATGAAATGAGTACTTTCAGCCAATATGATCAAAAATTTTCTTCAAATCAGGCACCTTTTTGGCCTTTAGCTCCTACTAATACTACTAATAGTGACGGTAGTATTTTTTTTCACGAAACAATCTCTAGGGAGGTTGTTTCAGGTAGGAAACGACAAATGGTATCGGAAAGAGACCCTCAGAAGCATCCTAAGGTAAGTGATACAATTGTTATACAAAATAGTTTCGCCCGTTTATCGAACCTAAAAGAAGATTCCCAGCCACCTTTAAACACTAAACCTCCACCAATACACTTAAGTGATGTTAAAGACTATAAGGCGCTAGTAACCTTCGTTCACAATGAAGGTGGCCCCAACAGCTTCAGGCTGAAAACAACTGTGAGGGGGGTTAGTGTCTATCCAGAAAATGCAGACGTGTATCGAATGTTCGTTACCAGTTTAATAAAAGGAGATGCAGACTTTCATACGTACCAACTCATGGATTGAAATCCAATCTGTACTATAGGCAGGTGAAAATAGAAGAACCACGTAAGAAAAGAATAATCCCTTAACCGAGCTAAACAGGAAATGAGACCATACTATCTTGGAAATAGAAATCTCTGGAGCGTACATTACACGGTACTTGCATTCGCCGACGACATAGTAGTGTTCGGAAGCAGTTGTCGTAACCAACAGTTTAACCTTAAGGTCCTAAAAAAAGAGTTAAAGACCATAAATATGGAGATAAACATCACAAAGACAAATTATATGAGGATCGGAAGAAGGAGTGAACGTGGGGATCGAATCGTCAGGATGAATGGAACACGTTTAGAACAAGTAACAGATGCTAAGTACCTTGGAGCTCTTTTTAACCAGGAGGGCTGGGTCGACGGAGACATCAAAGAGAGGATCAAGATGGCTGGAAGATGCTTCCAATCCCTAAAGAAAGGATTCCTAGATAAAAAGGAAGTCTCCAAGGAAACCAAGAAAGTGGTCTTCAAGAATACATTCATACCGATTTTGACCTACGCATGTGAGTCATGGACCCTTACGACCAAGCATAAGATCCAAATTCAAGCGATGGAAATGTGCTACCTACGAAAAATAGAGGGGAAACCATACGGGATCGCGTAAGGAACACAACCATACGAGCAAACCTGGACCTGAGGCCTGCAGAAGAAAAAATCGAAGAAAACCAACTCAGATGGTATGGGCACGTATTGCGAATGGCCGAGAACCGAATCGCTAAGGTTACCCACGAGGTTAGAGTGGATGGGAGGCGGCCAAAGGGAAGACCGAGAAAGACCTGGGAAGAAAGGATTAAAGAAGCCTTTAGCAAGAGATGAAGAAGAAGAAGAGAAATGGACTGGAGGAGGAGAAAGCAGCTGGCTCAGGATCAGGCTCTATAAGAAGGTGCCTCACACTGCTATGTGGTAAAAGAGGACTCGATTATGAAGAAGAAATACGAATATGAATTTATTTTTATCTTAATTTTAATGTGAATATGATTAGAAATTTATTTATATCACAATATTTGTGAACACGAATACAAATAAATTATTTTTACAAGTGTGAATACGAATTTATTCAAATATAGAAATTTTTCTGTAAATAAAAATAAATTCACTGGGAAAATGTGAAAATTTATATCTAAGTCTATGAATTCTGCCGTATTTACAAATAAAGATGTGAATATGGAAAAATTCACAAATTGAGATGTGAATTTCTACTAAATTCATTATTTAGGAATAAATTTCTTTTCGGATTTCTCCATATTGGTATACAATATAGGGTTAACCCTTTTTACGGATATCACGTCAGCACATAATAAATTACCTGATACCCATTAAGATCGATCACTAGGTTATTTGGGATGCTGATTATTGAGATAATATCGATTTTAAGGATACTCGCTTAGGTATCCATTTATTAAAACTTACGCGATATAATCGATTTTGCGGTCGACATTAGGGTTATCCGAGGTGTGGATAATGAAAATGATATCGATTTTGCGATTCCGCCGTCAGGTAAAGATTTATTACAACTTACGCGATATAATCGATCTTAGGGTCGACATTAGGGTTATCCGAGGTGCTGATTACGGAACTAACATCGATTTTGAGATTCCGCCGTCAACTATCGATTTATTAAAACATACGCGATATAACCGTTCTTGGTGTCGGCTATAGGGTTATCTAATTTGCTGATTATGGAAACGATATCTATTTTGAGTTAACTTTCTTTGGTATCGATTTATCCAAGCTTATCTAATATTAATGCAATTTGGGTTAGCTTTTCGCTTATTGATAGCGCTAACAATAAATGAAATAATTCGATTCCTAAGTGCGTAATTTCAATCGATAGTATTTTGTTTATCAGGGTCTTTAAGGCATCCAGCCGAACCAAGAATCGTTTGTATCAGGTAAGTTGACACAAAGCTATTACTGACTACGTCATCTGACAATTGATACCATTTTCGTATTTCGCACTTTCGATAAACTGATGGGCTACCTTATATCGAATGTATCAAGTACGTTCTTAGAAATCGATAGCTGACGGCGGAATCTCAAAATCGATATAATTTTCATAATCAGCACCTCAGATAACCCTAAAGTCGACCCCAAAATCGATTATATCGCGTAAGTTATAATAAATGGATACCTGAGCTAGTATCCTTAAAATCGATATTTCCATATTCAGCATGCTAAATAACCTATTAATCGATCTTAATCAATATCAGGTAATTTATTATGTGCTGACGTGATATCCGTAAATGTATACCAATATAGAGAAATCCGAAAAGAAATTTATAATTTTATTCCTCAATAATGAATTTAGTAGAAATTCACATCTCAATTTGTGAATTTTTCCCATATTCACATCTTTATTTGTAAATACGGCCGAATTCACAGACTTAGATATAAATATTCACATTTTTTGTGAATATTCACAATTTTCCCTGTGAATTTATTTTTATTTACAGAAAAATGTTTATATTTGAATAAATTCGTATTAAAACATGTCACAATTGTAAATACGAATTTATTTGTATTCGTATTAACAAACATTGTGATATAAATAAATTTCTATTCATATTCACATTAAAATTAAGATAAAAATAAATTCGTATTCGTATTTATAAATATAAATATGCCCAACTCTGCCTTGAATAAAATCAGCTGAGACGGGCCATTTGCTATCAGCCCCCCTTGTCTGTTATCGCCTTAATTTTAACAGTAAAACTGGCCAGTTTGGATTTAAGAGAATTTATTTTAGCTAATTGCTCTGCTTGGAGATTTTCCATTATGGGTACTTAGAAAATAACTAACAAAAAAATTAATGTAAAATATAAAACTTGGAAAAAAAGAATTCAAGAGAACCAGAAGTTATAAACGAAATTCTAGGGAACGAGGTGTTGAACCCAATAATACAATAGATGAAAAAAAATAAGCATGAAACTGAAAATATGTTAAAAATAACAATTAAAATAATATATTAGAATATTAAGCACCAAGTTGCACATCCGGCCAGGAAGACCAAAAAATGTAAATCGATTCCAGAGGTTCAGAGGTTCTTTACTCTGACTCAATATAATTATGTTTACGCCAAAATAAAATGTGCAAGCCTGGGTGCATAGCAACAAAATAAAAAAAGCAGTTTCATAAAAATATTTATTAAAAAAAAGGGAACTTAAAACATGAAACAAAGAACAACTACAGTTTGTTTTTAAAAAAAATGAAACGAAATAAATATAAAAAATGATTATGAACATTTAAGTAATTAAATTAAATTATTAACAATTGTGTATTTAAAAATAAGTAAAAGAAAATATCGACTAGAATATATTCAAAAACAAAAAAATTACCTTGTAAGTTTCTTATTAAACTAAATTATTTTATGTTTAGAAAAAGTATTATATTCTTGTTATGACTGCTAATATTATTAAAGTTAAGCTATTAACAGGTATATTTGAATTTAAAAAAAACAAAACCATATTTCAACAAAAATTTGTTCCTTGGCTTAGGAATTATGTTAGTTAAATTGTCCATAGAGCTTGAAAAATCCCTAAATTAAGCACTAAAAGTTATTACAGTCCATCCGCTATGGGAACATGGTTTTTCGGAAATGGTAGAACCGATGGGGCTGATCCTTGACCCCAAGATGAGCCAATGTGGCCTAGGCAAAATATATTGTGATGGCTTGAATAAGAGTATAAAAAAGACTTATCACCATGGTAAGAGTTCCTACCCTCTTCAAAAAGTCCGTTCTCACAGGTAATGATGCAAAATAAGATCCTGATGAGGACAAGCTGGGTCTCCACCTATTTTGTGAAAATCTGGTTTCCAGCTCGGCGACGAGTAAGCCCCCTTCTGGCTGCTTGCGGCTTACTAAAGCACGGCCCACTGTATGGAGGTGGGGACAGGTAATACCATACTGGGATGTTTACGTGCGTACATAAACTGTTATACTGTGTACAATTTAAATAAAAATTGCACTAAATAAATTTTACATTCTAATTTAACAAAAAATTAAATAATTTACATCAAAATTTATTAATCGAAAATTTATCATTCTGTGTGGCTCAAACAATAACTACCAGCTCATATCTTTGTTCTTATCACTCCCTTGTGCATTTAATCTTACTAGATGAGCCTTGCCAAGCTGCACCGAGACCGTCTATAATAAACGGAAGAATGAATTGGGACGGATATAGAAATTTTTTGGACAACTCCCTCTCACTTCCTCTTTCCATCAGGAATGAAAAGGAACTTGAAGGTGCTGTAGAATGTTTTACAAAGAACTTAAAAGAAGCAGCTTGGTCTTCATCAGTATCTAAGCCCAGAAAAGCAGAAAGTCTTCCTATGTCTCCACAATACATAAGGGATCTGATTAAGAGCTAGGAAAATTTGGCAGACTGACAGACTTCCATCAGATAAACAAGTTTACAATAGACTCAATAACGACCTCAAACGACAGATTCTAAAATTTAAACGAACCACTTATGACAACTATATTACTAATCTTTCGACTGACGATGGGGCTTGTGGAGACATACCAAAAAACTTACTAAACATCGTGAGGTGCCGGCACCCCTCCGGAAGGAGGATGATTCCTGGGCTGTGGCTGACGGAGAAAAATCAGAACTCTTCGCTGACTACCTATCGTCAGGTTTTATACCACACTTAGAACTCACAAATATTGAACACGATAGCCATGTACATAACACTCTAGACATACCACTTCAACTTACACCACCTCCTCCTTCCTTCACACCAGCACAGGTCACTGAACATATCAAAAAGATACCTGAAAGAAAAGCCCCTGGACATGACTTGATTAACGCCGAAGTGTTCCAGCAAATGCCCAGGAAAGCTATTGTGTTTCTGCAATACTGAGAACTACTAAATTTCCGTTACAATGGAAATATTCTCACATAACAATGATTCAAAAGCCAAACAAAGACAAAAACTTGCCCTCATCATATCGACCAATCAGTTTACTTCCAATTTGCTTAAAAATTTTCGAAAGCCTATTGTACAAAAGACTTTTTGACACACTAACAAACTTGCATATAATACCAGACCATCAATTTGGATTCAGGACACACTACTCAACTATACATCAACTACACAGAGTCACAGACTACATATCCACGGAACTAGAGCAGAAATTGTATACGACTGGTGTATTTCTGGATGTTGCTCAAGCGTTCGACAGAGTGTGGCACCAGGGACTTCTCTATAAACTCATGATAATACTTCCACCTACCTACTATCTTATTCTTCAATCCTTCCTTACTGACAGATTTTTCTCCACAAGACAGGGTTCAGAGATGTCTTCTGTACGGTCAATCGCAGCAGGAGTACCTCAAGGTTCCGTGCTCGCCCCATTACTCTAACAGCAACATACGCCGACGACACAGCAATCCTAACAAGGCACGAAGATCCAACCCATGCATCACAGAACATTATTTGACAAAATTACAAGACTGGTTTAAACTTTGGAAAATCTGACTAAATCACGACAAATCACACCTTAATCACAACCTTTACTTTTCGACGTGAAACGTGTCCTGCTGTTTTCCTTGACAATACACAGACACCCCAGACAGGCACAGTACACTGCCTTGGTTTGACATTTGATCGAAGGATGACATGGGGTCCACATAAAAAGGAAAACTCTAAACCAAAGATTAAAACTTCTTTACTCACTTCTTTCAAAGCATTCAAAACTAAAACTAAGACAGAAATTGAACACCTACACGCACTTACTGAAACCTATTTGGACCTATGCATCACAAATATATAATATATATAAATATATTAAAACATAAAGACACATATTAAGAAACTAAAAATCTTTCAGGCACAAACATTCAGAACGACCACTAAAGCACCATGGTATGTTAGCAACATAACTTTACACACCGATCTACACATGCCGACTGTCAACAAACACATACGAACCCACTAAAAAAGATTCCATGACAAATTACAAGGACACCCCAACTCACTCATTAATGACATGGCCACAACAGTCATGCCAGGTACCGCCCGTAGAAGGCTAAGGCCCGGTGCACACGGAAGACACTTTTCTGCGATCCAGACTATAAGCCTATGGGCTTGTGGTCAGGTGTACCTGGAGTATAATGGACCGACCGGATTATACCATTATACTCCAGGTACCCCTGACCACAAGCCTATAGGCTTATAGTCCGGATCGCAGAAAAGTTTCGTCCGTGTGCACCGGGCCTAAAGAGGAGCTGGATGAGGGACCTCCTCGTCTAGTGATCAAACCTAGTAACATTGAAGCCAGGAGGAGATGCCGCTGGGTAATGTTCCCCCTCATGCCACTCATGCCATTGTTGTAAATTTAACGTCAGCAAATTCTCTGGTTTTCACTATTATATTAAGAGGTGTGAATAAAGATTAAAAGTTAAAAAAAAGAAAAAAAAAAGAAATTATGGTGCAAACAGCTGATACAATTCAAAATCTACATACATAAAAAATGGAGAAGAATGAATCAAATAATATGGTCAGATTATTAAATTTTTGGGAGCATACGCAGCTAATATTTATGGGAGCCCTTAAGGGATGATCCTAATCGTAAATTATGTGACCATCATCTAATTTGCTTCTTACAAGGGGCCCTCATATTGGCACGATAAATCTTAAGCCCCTCCTTTCCATTCACAATGTTTCATTAAGATGCTATTGTAGAAGCGTTTATCCTAACTCATTGTGCATTAAATAGTCAATATGTGTCCACAAAAGGGTTTTATTTCCATTGAAAAAATTCATCCTAAATGTATCATATCTTCATTATTTTAATTATTGGTAGATATATATACAAATGAATGATTATACAATGTATAATCTAAATGGAACCATAAAATAAATTTGAAAAACATAATAATTTTTTTCTGCTATAAAAAACAATCAAAATTAACAATTAATTACACAATTCCTTTTGTATTTATTCAGTTTCCACTATTAATTATTTATTCATTATATAAATGATATAAACGAAAGGCACTTTAAAAAAGTCATTTTGGAAATTCAATATTTAAGTACAGTCACACCATTTGAATGATTACAAGAAAACATTTTTCGTTCCAATATCAAAAGATAAAATTTCTCCTTGGCTCTGATAAATGAAATCTTTTATAGATTTCATATAAAACAAATAGATGACAAAATCGTTAAAAGAAATATCAAAATAATGTTAAATAACAAATCATTAAAATAAAAAATTATAAAGCAAGATGTGATAGAAAAAGTATGAAATAGAACCTCCATTGTTCTTTACTAAGCCCTTCATTTTAATGAAAAGGATAATATTTCACTGATAAAGACTATTCATGGTCGTCAGAACAGTTTTTAAGAACAACATTGTGTAAATAAGTAAAATAAGTTATGGATAGGAAAACTTTCAAGCAAATCGATTATGAAAAAAAGAAATGTTGCCTACTCATCAAAAATTTGCTTAAACGGCAACTTTATATACGTTATTTCCGTGTCGAGCAACTTTTCGTTATTGTGTTCGACTAAACACAAATACCCACACCTTGTTTATTTGGCATTACAATAAGCAACAATTTTTTTAATTTCTAATCCATTAAAGGTTCAGCCTATATTTTTATGGATTGTGCCCTAGGCTCAATTTCAGTGGTGGGGGTGCACAAGGGGGGGGGGGGCGAGTCGTGTTGAAAAAAAAAACATTTCGCTTAGTTTAAATTTCAGTACAAAATTTATTAAAACTAAGTTTACATTGAAGATTGATTCTGTGTTTGCAAAGTAAAGCGAGGTAAGTCCAAAATCTTAAATTTCAGAAAATGCGATTGAAAACGTTGGGTTATAAACAGCGATTTTTTTAAAACTTATTGTAAATAACAGATTTTTAAAGTTTATTTGGTTGGCAATGAACCGTGTAAACAAATTAAAAAAATATTTTTTGTTCTTAAAAAACTGTACTAGCATAGAATTAACTACAATTTTTAGAAAATTATTACAATCTTTTAATGCAAAACTTGTTTGTTTTTTTTTAAATAAAATGCACTCCAGAATAGTTGGGTAAGGAGAGGGGACGTGGTTCAAAAGTTGCCATACTCTCTAACATTTTCTTTACATTTTGAAATCCGATATGGTACCGTTAAACGGGAGAGCAGTACCTCTACTTAAATATGTTGACCCTAATTCAAATTATTCGACCTCGTTGAGGAAATTATCAGGAATGGCATTAGTCCAAGTGAGGATTAGATATCTTAAGGAAGATAAGAAAGTTCACACTCACGATGAAATTGTCTCATTTTGGTCTAATCCTCTAGAACTTGTGGGCTAGTTGTGCCCGTAATTTAATACCATGTATTAAATTGTATTGGTATATACCAAATATTATATGTTAAAGTATTGTCGATCGTTACAATCGAATCGTAGGAGACTTTCAAGCTATTGATGGTTTACATTTGCAGGTGTTTTTTTTTTTTTTTTTTTTTTTTTATGACATGATTTGTAATTTAAAAAATCTGGTGCGTGCGCGCAACGCACAACTTATTTACTTATTTATTAACTTATACTTAGAAATTAATGCGTTTTGTTAATTGCCACATCTCAAATTAACAGAACGGCTTTAATTATGAACAATGTCATGACATCAAATGCGTACTCCGCATGCGTGGGCTCAACGAGTTTTATTAGTTGACTGAATATTTTTCTTTTTTTCTCCTCTTTATGTCTTCTTTATTTTTATCATATCTCGTATTTAGCCATTTCTTATTTTCAGGCGTAACGAGAGATAGTTAATTTATCCATATAAACAAAAACAAAGGTACTTTATAGGAAACAATAAAACAAACAAACAAAAAAGGCCCCTACCCCATATAAGCCCCCTCAGAACATTTAATAATGCTAAAGCTTACCTGATATTAAAGAACATAGAAATATCAAATTTTATTAAAAATGGCGAATTTGATAAAAGTCGTTAAAGCCGTTTTTGAGATCATCGAATAAAAAGTAAAAATTGGAAAAAAAATATGAAATAAAGTGCCCCCTCCGTTTGACCAATTTTGATGAAATGTTGGCTATCACATCATTGGCATATACATACATCAAATACCCAGTTTGATCAAAATCGTTTGAACCGTTTTTGAGTAAATAAAAGAAACACGTAAAAATTATACAAAATTCATAAAGTAAAGTCCCCCCTCCGGTTGATAAATTTTGATGAAATTTTTATAGTCATATCATGCACATATAAATAGATCAAATACCCAGTTTAATCAAAATCGTTAGAGCTGTTTATGAGAAAATCGAAAAAAACCTGAAAAGTTAATAAATAAAGTACCCCCTCCCTTTGAGCAATTTTGATGAAATTTTTGCTGTCACATTGCGGGCATATACATACACTAAATACCCAATTTCAGGTTCGCACGGTTTATAGTTTTCGAGCTAGTCTGTTCACACACACACACACACACAGACCATTTCGCGGGACTTGGTTATTTCGACTCAGGGGACCGCAAAACGTGTATTTCCGTTGAAAACTGGAAGTCGAAATTTTTCAAGATCGCAATACTTCCACTTACTATATATTTCATATATAGGTAAGTGAAATACAAAATCTCATGTTAAGAATTCTTTATTAAAATAAAGCTAACCGATTGACATGATAAATATTTATTGTCAATGGTCATTAATACTTGCAATATGCAAGCATGAGCCGTCTGAACCCTCTAAAATGAGATTAAATTAAAAGTCAACTTTTTTAATGATTAAGTGACATGCGGTGTTTTTTATACACTTCTAATGTTTGAAATTTGTGTACTGGTTACTTTCATTTTAAATAATGACCATTTTCGATATTAACATCTAATTCAACTTGTTTCGAAATTTATTTATTTCGCTCCAAATTTTTAAAACTTTATACTTTCTTAAAGCTTCTATTTTACAACCTGAACCCCAGCCGGGTACTTCCAATATGACAGAGGAATCTCCATTCTTCACCTCTAACCGTTTCGAGCTGCTACAAAATAATAACGAAGAAATGGAAACAGCTCACGTTCCCAGGGAACCACGACCTTCTCCTATTTTCGTCAAAAATATTAAAAATTTCCACCTTTTATGCACGCATCTAAATAAAATTTGTCCAGGTGATTACTCGTGCCTAAACAGAACCAACGACACAAAAATATCACCCGACACTCCGGAAACATATAAAAAAATTGTAAAATACTTATCCGAAACCAAGGCAGATTTTCACACGTACCAACTACGTCAAGAAAGGTCACTAAGGGTGGTGATAAGAAATTTACATCCTTCAACCCCAGTAGAGGTGATAAAAGAAGAACTGTCAGCTCAGGGCTTTAAAGTACGGCAAATAGTAAACGTTTTAAAAGACAACAGAGAAGAGAACGGAATTAAAAATAGAACCCCACTACCACTATTCTTCGTGGACCTAGAGCAGTCACCTGGAGTTGAAAAAATATATGAAGTTAACAGAATATACTACACTATTGTGAAAGTAGAAAAACCTTATTCAAAAAGGGAAATAATCCAGTGCCACAACTGCCAGTCATACGGTCATACAAAAACCTATTGTCACCACATACCACGTTGCGTGAAATGCGGTGGCCAACACAAATCAGGTGAGTGCACTAAACCTAAAGAGACCGCTGCGGTATGTGCCCTGTGCAAGGAAAATCACCCGGCCAACTACAAAGGTTGTCAAATTTACAAAAAACTCAAGACTCGCTATTATAGGAAACCCCAAGGTCAAGACGAAGAAAATAAAAACAGAAGAGGACCTGCAAAGACAGTGGATTCGTCTGTTTCGTTTGCACAATTACTAGGAGGTGGAAGTGGAAACGATAACTGTGAGGCCCTGCCGCAACCACAGCAACAAAACACATCTCAACCACAACCTGGACCCTCTTCTATTCCTCAAAATACTCCCTTTCCTCAACAATCCCATCAACACCCAATTTCTCACATCCCTCCTCCATCTAATGCTACAGACCTTACCTCTTTATTAGCATCCTTCCTATCCGACTTTAAATCCCTTGTTACTCCTCTGATATCACTCCTTACGAATCTTGTATCCCATCTCATTCCTCCTTTGAGAAATCCCTAAATGACTTCCAAAAAATCCTTATACATTCTCCTTTGGAATGCGAATGGTGTTAAAAATCACACTAACGAACTAACTGCATTATTGCATGACAAAAAAATTGATGTAGCACTCATTACAGAAACTCGACTAACCACTAAACAAAGTTTCAAAATACCGCAATACCATACATACCGTACTGACCACCCTGACGGTAGGGCACATGCCGGTACTGCCGTCGTTGTTCACCAATCCCTTTCTCATCACCTTCTTCCTTTGCCTACCCATGACTTCCTACAATCTACAGCAATAGTAGTCAAAACGTTTTCCTTTCCGGTCACAATAGCATCAGGATATTGCCCTCCTAACAAATCCATATCCAATATCCAGTTCACTTCCCTCTTTGATTCCTTGGGGCATCACTTCATCCTGGGTGCAGACCTAAATGCCAAGCATCAACAGTGGGGTTTCAGAACCACGAATTCTCGTGGACGAACATTGCTGTCTGCACTCAACTCCCACCGATATATACTTCTTTCACCCAACTCTCCCACCTACTGGCCTACAGATCCCAACCGCAACCCTGATATCCTGGATTTCTTCATCCACAGCGGCTTGGGTCCCCTCAATAGTTCCATCACACGTCTTGACGATCTTTAATCCGATCATAGTCCCTTAATTTTCCAAGTATCTCTAGCCCCTATCCCCAAACCTTCCCCCCCCCCTTCCTTCATCAGAGGCCCTGTTAACTGGAAACTCTTTCATCAAATCCTTTCCGACAAAATTGACCTCAGAATATCCTTAAAAACCCAAGAAGACCTTGATAACGCCGTACATTTCTTTACCACTACAGTTCAACAAGCGGTCTGGACTGCCTCCTCCCCAAATCACTCCTCTCGACCTCCTAACACTAATAGTTTACCGCAATACCTCCTAGACCTAATCCAAATCAAGCGCCGTGCCCGATCATTATGGCAACAGTCCAGACATCCTTCCGACCGCCGCTCCTACAATCACTATTGTAAACAGGTAAAGAAGGAATTGGCTTCTTTCAGATCCCTTTCCTTCAACTCCTACCTTACATCCCTATCCTCTCAAGATAATTCCCTATGGAATATCACTAAAAAGATCCTTAAGACCCACTCCATTTCCCATCCCCTCAGGCTGGATGATGGATCCTGGGCAGTTTCTGATGAGGAAAAAGCCGAAGAGATCGCCAAACACCTGTCCTCTACGTTCACGCCTCATCCAGAATCTCATCCTACCAACACCACACTAGTCCAAGAATTCCTTTCTTCTCCAATCCCACTCGCTTTACCACCTCAAGCAGTAAATCCCTCTGAGGTCAAATACCTTCTGCGTAAACTTACTCCTCGTAAATCTCCAGGATATGATCTCCTCACTCCACAAATTCTTAGACAACTTCCTCCCAAAGCTACCCTATTTCTCAGATACATTTACAATTGCATCCTAAGAACCACCCACTTCCCAATACTGTGGAAACATTCCACCATTATCCTTTTCCTGAAACCGGGCAAACCTTCCAACAGTATGACATCCTACAGACCAATCAGCCTACTTCCTATCCTTTCAAAAATCTTTGAAAAGATCCTTTTAAAACGAATCCTTCCGATTATAGAATCCCACAATATTCCCACCCATCAATTCGGATTCCGTTCAATGCATTCCACTGTCCAGCAAGGGCTCCGAGTTGTTGACCACATTTCTGCAACCCTAGAATGGAAGCAATATTGCTCCGACGCGTTTCTGGACATAGCGCAAGCTTTTGACCAGGTATGGCACGCCGGATTGCTCTATAAGCTTAAATCCATTTTACCCCAGTCCTTATACTTAGTCGTACGATCCTACCTCTCAAACCGATCCTTCCAAGTTCGCTGTGGAACAGAATTCTCCGATTGCTATCCAGTGGAGGCCGGTGTTCCACAAGGCAGTGTCTTGGGTCCCGTCCTTTACATCCTCTTTACCTCTGATATTCCTACTGATCCTGACACCCTCCTGGCAACATTCGCTGATGATACGGCCATCCTATCCTCCAACACAGACCCTGGAACAGCATCCTCTAACCTACAAAGGCACCTCTCCCTAATTGAACACTGGTGTAAAAACTGGCGCATCAAAGTAAACGAAGCAAAGTGCAAGCATATAACGTTCACCCTTCGACGCAGATGCTGCCCACCAGTTTATTTCAACTCTGTTCAACTTCCCTTCTCAGACAAGGTACGGTATCTAGGCTTCATGTTAGACAGAAGACTGACGTGGAACCCACATACTAGACTAAAACGACAAGAGCTTAACCGACGATTTGGCCAACTTTATAGACTGCTAAACAGGAAATCAGAACTTTCAATCAACAACAAACTACTTATCTACAAAACCATATTAAAACCTATCTGGACCTACGGCATCGAACTGTGGGGAACAGCTAAACCCTCTAACATCAAACGCATCCAATCCTTCCAGTCCAAAATCCTCCGAACAATAGTCAATGCTCCTTTCTATGTATCCAACAAAACCCTACACCATGACCTTGATATCCCGTTCGTTCAAGAACTAATCCCGAAGAAATTCTCCAAATTTCACAGTAACCTTACCCATCATCCTAATCCTACCGCTCAATCCCTATCAAGCTCCACTCATCCCTCCTCGAAGGTTAAAGCGGCAGTGGCCACGTGACCTTTTGTAAATGTGCATATACCGGAGTTCTGGCAATGGCCAGATTCTTCGCTCAAGTCAGGTGTGCTTGTGGCTATTGCGCCCTCGCTCAGCCCCCACTGGCTTTAACACCAGTGATGCGGCTGAGAGAGAAGCGCGGAAACCTCTTGAGGCTTGCTTTTCCCTCCTCCGTAGAGGAAAAAGCCTGCCTCCGGGTTCTCCAGCATGATTGTAAATAGTGTATGAATGTGATTAAGATTTTTTTTTTTTTTCTCTTTTCTTGAGCTTTTATTTTTATTTCTTTGTATATTTATAGTTTTTGTAAATAATGTATGAATGTGCTCAATTAGCACTATTACCAATGTCTCGAATGAGACAGAATGTAATAATATCAATAAAGAGTTTTCCTCAAATTAAAAAAAAAAAAAAAAGCTTCTATATTGTTTCTGCATTCGACATTAATTTATTTTAGTACCTGATTAATAAAGCTTTTTTAATATTTACTTATTATTATTTAATATTTTAATATGGTGCCCATCCTAATTTGTGGCCACTTTTAAGTCGTATTTTGAAAAATCAGAAAAATGTTCGATGATTAATCGATTGGTCGTTTGTATCAAGTCGATCGTGAAAATCGATTTTAACTGACATTAAATGGCAATCGGTCATTCATATTACTCCTGTGAGATATGTATTGAGTTACCATACCTACATACTCTGAGACATGTCCAGTGTAGCATTTTATTGATATGTCCATACTAAAAATAAGTTGATATTATTTGGGCGGGGGCTAAGCAACATATCTCATATTCCGTTTTTCATAAAGAAATTTCTCCCATAGTCCATCTCCATGCACTTATCCATGTATCAGTGACCTTAACAGGAAAAAGACCATAATGTTTGGTTTGGGAAAACATGGGGAAGATACGGCGAATGAAACTCCTCATAAATTGATGTGAGGAGCAAATTCTAATTATAATTAAAATCCCTACAAAGAT
Organism: Aelia acuminata; assembly: GCA_911387785.2. Taxonomy (NCBI): domain Eukaryota; kingdom Metazoa; phylum Arthropoda; class Insecta; order Hemiptera; family Pentatomidae; genus Aelia; species Aelia acuminata. The sequence continues at coordinate 1,587,465 of OU426980.1, forward strand.
AATTAGTTTGGTAATTAGTCCGTAACACATTCTTGCGTCTATCTTTGATTTTTCTCAATTGGTCCCTTCTATTTCTCCACTCAGTAGTAATCCACATGTAATACATTATTTTCTTGGCGTAGTTCCTCCATTCTAGAGGGGTAGTCTTGTTGATATACCTCACTTCGGTAAGAAAAATATGATATGTTTCCATGTTTTATTAGTTAGGACGAAGGCAGTTTGCTGGTCGTCAAGTGGAATGTAAACCTGTCGTCTAGAACTGAGTACAAGGAATAATCTTGGGTCTTGATAAAGTCTTGGTCCTGAGAAAATGGATCGGGGACACTAACCTCACACCAATGTTTTCAAGTTCTTTTTTAAAAGCATCATGCGGTATTGAAGGGTATGCATTTGATGTTATGTTAATTAGTCATTTTATGAGGATTTCTTTGTTATCTATTTTTATAGATTTATGGTACTTTAAGAGGTTATCTACTACGTCCTTTTTCTCGCTTAGAAAATCTTTCCGTGGCTTTTGAATTGCTATTATTTGGTACATTAACAGTTTCGTTTTGCTTTGGGTTTGATGGTCTCATCAGGCCAAGTTTGGTTGAAGACATTTGGGATCCTTCTAAAAACGCTACAGAGCGTAGAGCTGTGGGCACCAAGTCGCCCGGCCTTTCATAATTGCCCTATAATATATTACTTGATGGAACACGCGCACTAAAATTGTACAAAAGGCAAAAAATTAAGCATGTTTTTTCATAAACAACATTTTTAAATAATTAAAACTGTAAGACTGACCTGAAGTACACGTGCTTCATGTGGGTCCCAAACAGCTGCTTTTGTTCGGTAAATATGTTCTTTCTTTTCTTTTTTCTTTTTTTAGATAAAATTATGAACATAACAATTTATATGTAGGTATACTAAAAATCAGAAAAATAACCTCTTGGGGCTTCTATTTATTTCTATATTTTAAATAAACATACATTACTTTTAAGGAATTCATAAAATGTGTTTTTAATACGATCCATGATTATTTGTTGTAAATAAAATTTAGTGCTAAATACGACCCACTTTGTATTCATCATAAAGCTTAATTCATGTTTGAAATTCTTAAAGTTCCTTAAAACTTTAACTCTTTTGAACAACTTGTTAAATTACTTTCTTACTAGATTGTAATATAACTTTATTTCTTTCTTACTTGATTGCAGAATAACGTCATAGTTTATTTTGGATATAAAGATTGCATTTCTACTTTTTTTTTAAAAAAATTCTTGTGCAATTTCCTAAATAAATACGAAAACTATAAATGTTTAAGCGATTAGTGATAGTGTTCATTGTAGAAATATATTGTATATTCACAAAATACTAGAATTATAAAAATTCTAGAAATATACAATTTCACAATATATTTGTAATAACTTTACCTTATAAAATTGTGTATTGAGTAACCTTCTCAAATGTGGATTATTAATTAAAGTAGAGTGATTGGATCTGAATTCGTAAAGAGTATCAATCATGGGCGAGATTGCAGTCATCAACTATTAAAAGTTAATAAATTTATTATAAATTCATTCTTTCAATTCCTTAATGCGGCTCTACAACCCGTTGACGAGTCTCGGCCTCTACCAGCAGCTTCCGCCACTCATCGCGGTTCTGTGCGGCTGCCATCCAGTTTCCTGTGCCCAGAAGATTTCTGGCATCGGATGTCACTCCGTCTCTCCACCGAAGTCGGGGTCGTCCTCGTCTTCTTGTGCCATAGTTAACAATAATAATACAATAGTTAACAATTGTGCCATAGTTAGTCAGGCTCGGTTAACAATTTCTTCGGCAACTCTGTTTCCATCATACGGGCTACATGATCGGTCCAGCCTAATAGAGAGGACAATATCTGGCTCTCTTAAGTATTCATAAATCTCCTGTTTTTTTCTTTTTCTCCTGGTATCACCTATAAGGATGCCTCCAAATATTCTTCGTAGAAGTTTCCTATCAAAAACCAGGAGTTCGTTTTCATGGGCTTTGGTCATGGTCCAGGTTTCAGACCCATATAGCAGGACTGGGCGGATTAATGTTTTATAGAGATGCACTTTTGTTGCTCTTGACAGGAGACGCCCTCTAAACTGTTTATTGAGGCCAAAATAACAGCGATTTACCGAAATAATCCATTTCCTAATTTCTACCTCTTCATTATTCTAGGAAATGAGGGCGCCTAGGTACGTGAACTGGGAGACCTTTTCAAACACATTGGATCCGAAAGATACCATCTCCCCAGGTTCTGGCACTTCCCCAGTCACCATGTACTTTGTTTTGGCCTGGTTAACCTCCAGTCCTAATCGTTCAGCTGGACCCAATAGAGCCACGAATGCCTCCAAAACCGCCGCATAACAGCGCCCAACAACGTCCACATCATCCGCATACGCATACGTTTGGTTGAAAATGGGCCCTCCAACATGGATCCCTAAGTCTCTTACAGCCTTCTGAGAGCAAGGTTAAAGAGTAGGCAGGCAAGGGCATCTCCTTGTCTTAGTCCATTTGTCGACTGGAATTCCTCCGACAGTTCTCCATTAACTCGTACTGAACAAGTTACATCCTTCAGGGTTAGCTTTGCCAGTCGAATTAGTTTAGAAAGGATTTGAAAATTCCTCTAGTGCCTTGAATAGCTCCTCTCTATTGATGCTGTCATAGGCAGCCTTAAAATCAATAAAGAGGTGGTGTGCTTTTACCTTATATTCATAGCCTCTCTCTAATATGATTCTTAGGCTGAAGATTTGGTCGGTTGTGGACTTACCTTTTCGGAATCCAACTGGTGCGGTCCAATGATACATTCCGCATATCGGCATTACATTCTTTTAATTACGATTAATTAATTCAATTAATAATTGAACGTAGTGCAATAATTTAATATCAAGTGTAGAGTGGTCAGTATCCTTTATTAGCACCCGATAAAGAGTAAACAAATATGAAATCCATCTTTCCTTTTTTTTTTTTCTTAATATGAACGCTTGTTCAACTGATTTTTGTTTTTTTCCTTCTTTTATAACGATTTTTCACTACTTCTTTTCCTTAAATGTTTTTCCATTTCTCCCAACCTTTGCTCTTCCGAAAGTCTCTTTTAAAAAATTACCAAATGAATTGCAGATCAAAAAGTAAAACGAATATCATACTTTAATCATTGTTTTTTAATTAAATGAGAATACTGATTGAAAAGAAGGAAAGAGGTATTTCCTAATGAAAATTGAAATCTAAAAGGCATAATAAGGAGGAGAAGGCGAAAAATCTATATGAAATAATGAAACAAAACGAATGATATACATATAACAAACAATAGAAAAGGAAGCAGTGGAGATAAAAGAAGTTTTGCAAGAGCACAGGAGCTTAGTAACGGTATTTTAGTTACCCTCTTCAAAGGATAGAAGTAAATCGATTGATTTAACAAGAATTAGTTAATTGTTTATAAACAAACTACCGATTTTATTTATTTATAACGAACAATGATATTTGATTAAGTTAATTAAGATATGGCTAATTTCTGTAAATCGGCTCGGCATATCCAAGGATTTTTTGCTCATTTTAAAAAATCCCAGGGCCACAGTAGTTTGCGAACCCGCGACCTTCAGTGTTGTAGGCTGCTATCCTAGCCACTAAACCAGAGCTCACCCCTTAAGTTTTTTTTAATGTAGTTTAATTCAGATAACAAGATCTGATAAAGGTATTGGATATGATTGCATCGTTTTGTTTATTTCTTATTTTATTATCCCCTTCATGCCTATCGATGCTAACGAAACTGGCAAATAGTAATAAATTATTAGTTTAATGAAAAGACCAATCATTTTCATTACTTTATAAGCTAAAACTAATATTTAGTTCTTTAAATATGATACATCACACCTCCTGACATGAAAAAAATATTTTTAAAAATTGCTAACAACCATTCAAAAATATAAATCTTTATTTAAAAAACCAAAACAAAACAACTCCGAGTTTGGTAGGCTCTTGGAACTCATATATTTTAAAACGAAAATTCGTTTTCCTCTAGGATTTAGTGGGAGAATGACAGGTTCCCCCAGCACATAACTGCCCTGCATTTGATTTATTTAACAAAGCATTGATCCGTTCTTGTACAGGCCAGATCACAGCTGTTTGATCATAGTTCTGTTTGAGAACTACGATATTTTGGTAAAATTTATAAATATTATTATACATATACAGTACCAGTCAAAAGTTTAGACTCACCCTTAGTTTTGTAAAATAAATATATAACAACATTTTATTTATTTAGCAACATAAAAACTATAATTTCATTTTTAATTCATTTATAATTTGTTTGTTTCTTTCTTTAACTTCCCTTTATGCCACTAAGGCTAATCGGACGATGCTACAGTGGGAGTCCTAAATTTTGCTTATCCAGGTATAAGGGATCTTTAACGAGTACCTAATATCGTACAGGCTCGGGACCCTCATTTTACGTCCTATCCGAGAGACGGCTTAGCCAAGGATTTTTTACTCCTATTAAAAAATCCTAGGGCCACCCCGGGACGCGAATCCATGACCTTTAGTATTCTAGGTTACTATGTTAATGATTACACCACAGGTTAGCCCTATTTATAATTTTATTCTAAACTTAATCATATAATGTTTTAAATCTTACCTCTTGAGTTTATGATGGTGGAATATATCCACCATATTCTACCTCTTGAGTTAGAATTATTTTATTAATCTTGAAGATTGTGAATTAAATACGATGTAAAAGTGAGTATAAACTTTTGACTGGTAGTGTATATATATATATATATATATATATATATATATATATATATATATATATATATATAAGTTAACTGTATATAATTCGTAGGTGATAAACAAACTTAAGTTACTAGTAGGATAAGATAGTTATTATTTACCAACATATCTAGCTGTATATATACCAGGCTGAATCTAATAAAGTTAGTTTATTTCTTGAAGTCGTGCGGTCACTCTGCCCTAACCCCCACATATTTTTCAGTGGGTCTATCAGTCTAATCGTAACTGGTGCCGAAACCCGGGATTACTCGACGGTACGGTCACGTGGTCCAATCAATTAGTGTTATAAAACGTTAAGTTGACCCAGTGCGTTGATTAGTCTTACAACTTAAGGTCGAGGAAGGAAAATGGGTGAAGCAGAGCAATTAGCAAAATTGGAATATCAACTGGCTCAAGCCGCCGTCGAACGTTCGAAATTAGAGTCGCAGCTGACCGAGGCTTCGAAAACTCAATACATAGAGCTGCTGAAGATTAGGACGCAAAATTCCGCGTTCATCCACGAAGTCATTAGTCAGTTGGAACCCTTCACAGGCACAATAGGAGACCTCGAACATTTCATCAGAGGCGGCGACCAAATCAAAGAACTTACAGTATCACGGAGTGAGGACGCTACTGGAAGCTGATGTCCGACTTCTTGAAGCCCCGTTAGTCGGACGGATTTCAAGGCGCGTGCTGAATGTCATCCAAGGAGATCTAACGTACTCCTGGGACACGTTGAAGGTACGCTTGAAGAAACTCTACGGTGGGGGAAGATGGACCCCCGAAGAGGACGTATTCTACCTACTCAAGGAGGGTGGACGCAAGGCCAATCAGAAGGTGAGTTTGCAGAAAAGCTCCTAGTTCTGTATAACAGGCTGACTGAAAAGATGGTAGAAACCTTTGGACAAGCGGAGGGGGCCCAAAAGTTGGAATTCTTGAAAGGAGTATTAAAGGTACAACTAAACCATTATGTTGACCGGCCGGGGTCGCTTCCGAAAGATCGGTGTTTTGTAGAGTGCGCCCACGATCTTATAGATGCGAAGGAGCGAAACGAAACCCGCTAAGAAAGAACCGAGGCTGAATGGACGGAGGTACATTCACCAAGGAGGAGGCAGTCAACTAACGTTCGGAACTTTGAAAAACGTCCGAATCGAGCTCCTGAGGAGAGGAGGCGGAAAACAGAACGACGCTGCTACGAATGTAGTCGAACTGGCCATGTTGCTGCACAATGTAATCTTACACGATGTTTCGAATGCGGTAGGAGAGGGCACATTGCTAGAGAATGCCCACGGCGGAACCCGCGATCGAACAGGAGAGACCAGCAACAACCTGAGCCGATGGAAGTTAGCAACCAAGGCTGGAGCAGTAGGCGGACGGGCAGAAGGAGCGGAAGCCGTTACTCTGGAGAGGAATCTTCAGGCGAGGAGAGTAACCAGTATGAGCGCAGCATCCCGGCTACTAAACGAAACGAGGTAAGTGGTGGAAATCCCTGGAGAGTGGGGTACTCAGGAACGGAAGTAGGGGTGGGGCGTCCACGCGCAGATTGAGGACACGGCATCTGGGGGGGCAACCGACCGAGTGAGCTAATAGTAAACAACAGCGTGAAAACGAGGCGAGTGACTAGGTTGCCCATGGCGAGTTTAGGGGAATCAGGGATAAAATTCTTAATTGATACGGGGAGTACTAATTCGCTGATAACTAGGAGGGCAGCCGAATAACGGGTTATATGGACCGGACGGAAACCCTGTAAATGTGTAGTATCGACGGTTAGTGGTAAATGCCAAACCTTAGGGGAAGCAAACTTGAACCTCACTCATTTAACGGGGCGTGATGTACACACCCGAATGTGTGTACACACCCGCTCCCCCGGGTAGAAGATACCGGGGGCAACCGTCTTTACTACGTTAGACCTTAAAAGTGGCTACCATCAAGTTAGGATGGCCGAGGAGGATATAGGCAAAACGGCGTTTTCGTGGGAACGAGGTCATTATGAATTCGTTAGGATGCCTTTCGGGCTAAAACGGGCGCCGTTAACTTTTCAACGTCTTATGGACGAGTTGCAGCGCGGGTTAGGCGAAGAGTTTTCACAGGTCTACATGGATGACCTCATCGTTTTTAGTTAGACTGAAGAGGAACACGTCGACCACTTACGGAATGTATTTGACAGGATCCGCGAATTCGGGTTTAAATTATCCAGCGAAAAATCTAGGTTCGAATTAGGCGAAATAAGATTTTTAGGATACTTAGTTTCACGTAATGGGATTCAACCGGACCCGGGATGCGTGAGAGCCATTCGAGAGGCTCCCTTGCCCAAGAATGTACGTGGTGTTAGGAGGTTTTTAGGCATGGTGAACTATTATAGACGTTGTATACCCGGCATAGCGGACCTCACCCATCCCCTAACAGAGATATTAAAGGAAGGTTAACGGTTTAAGCTCGGGGCGGAACAGTTAGCAAGCATTGAGAAATGCTGAAAAATTTTAACCACCCGACCATTACTAGCATTCCCTGACTTTCAACGGATTTTCAAAATCACAACAGATGCAAGTGAGGTGGCTATTGGGGCCGTATTATCCCAAAATTTTGAAGAAGGTGAAAAACATTTAGCATTCGCGGGTCGGAAACTGAACGACGCAGAAGGGCATTATAGCGAGATAGACCGCGAACTCTTGGCGGTAGTATGGGCCGTGGAACCTTTCCGCCCTTACATTTACGGAAGAAAATATTAAGTTGCTGATGGATCACAAACCTCTACTATACCTGGGCTCGCTTAAAGAAACATCTGCACGAATAGCGCGTTGGAAGGAAAGACTTGCGGCATATAATTTCCATATCGTTCATAAGAAGGGAGTTGACAACGCGGTCGCAGATTGGTTGTCCCGGGATTTAGTTGTAAACGCAATCGAGGAGGAAGATACCTCAGCTGAGCCGTTCGCACTAAGATACCTCCGCGATTGGGCCGAGAGCGGACCTGAAATCCCATTAGTCCAGCACGAGACAGAGGAAAATTTAACATCGACAGACAGACCCCAGGAACTACCCGAAATTGACGAGATAATTAACGACAAAAAACATCAGCTCGTAATAAAATCGAAACAGGACGGGGCGGAGGAAACCAAGGCGAGCATGTATGAGGGATTGTCAACCATAATTGTTCGGGTACCAGCATCCATAGACGAGAACGAACTGGAACGAATATTCGCAGAGTTCACTAACCCAGGACGAAACTCTTACACCTACGTCGGGAACCGTATCGCAGCTGAAAAACTCAAAAGGTTATGGAGACAAGAGAGGGTCGGGTGTTCCTTAACTCGGTGTCTAAGGCAGGTCGAAACGGTCACGGACCCAGCAGTGCAAAAACGATTACTAGCCGATCATCACTCCGGAAAAACCAATCATAGAGGAATAGAGGAGACACTGCGTGCGCTGAAACTGTTATATTTCTGGAAGAATATGGGGCGTATGGTGCGCGACTTTATCGCACGATGTGAGGTATGCCAGCGCGCGAAATAAGATCGCCAGCCCCCGTTAGCCGAGCAAGTAGCCACACCCGGCTACCGGAACCCCTACGGCTCGTCCAAATCGATATTTACTCATGTGAGGGTCAATCGTGGTTGACAGCGATCGACAAATTCAGCAAGCTCTTAATGGCGTATCCAATCGAGACGAAAACACCCAAGGCGGTGTGGGAAGGAGTCCTGCAATGGTGCGCGACGTATGGGGTACCCGTTGGGAAAGTGTCTAACAGCGGGCGAGAGTTCGACAACTCTTTAATTCGGGATGAAAGTAAACAGCTAGGGATCGTATGGCGATTGAATACACCACATCACATCAAGGGCAGAGGCGCCGTGGAACGACTACATAACACACTAGGCGAGCACCTCCGGTTACTCAAACTGGGCCGTAATCTCGATCCTTATGACGCCATGCCGTGGGCTGTGATAGCAAACAAAATCTTGATAAGAGATATAGACTGAATCCAATTTGAGAAAATTAAATGTAATTTTAATAGTAACAATTTAACATTTTTAAAGTTTATTTAATTACCTATGCCTATTTTACATAAAAGGCTTTCATGGAATTTGTTGAAATTAGATAAGTTTGGTATAACAAGTTTTTGGAAGAGTGATAAGAGAAATGTAAAAAGAACAGAAATAAATTGATAGACAACTTTTATTTATTATTATATAAAAATGAAAAATAAATAACAGAATCATAATACACACCAATAAACAAATTCTTTATAAAATGTCAAAACACATGTACATCCACTAAGATTTACTATAATTAATATGCTAATACAAAAGTAATAACATTCATAACACATAAAGTAAACAATCAGTTTTAATAATTCATATAAGAATATGAAGTTGTTGAAAATAAAATTCACCTTACTTATTAAGGAAACTGAAGCTTTAATATTTCACATTTCCAACACACATCTTTTTTAAAATAAGTTGGTTACTAATTTACACATATCTAACATTTACAACTCCTTCTCATGAAGAAGGTTGGAACTAAACCATCCATGAATATTTTGAAGAATATTAAGAAATATATAATAAATATACAATAGTATATCACAAACATCTTAATTAGAAGAATATTGCAGTCTCTCATCCCCCAAGCTAAACTCAAGAGAAATAATGTTTGAGACTAACACTACCTAACATTGTTTTGTCACACGTTTTCACTCTCATTTGCCTCTTCGCCTTATAATAAAGATATTTTTGATTGTTATCCTGAAGAATCCATTAAGTTGTTTTGAAATCGGTTAGATGAAAAATGTATACATTTGTTTGTTCTTTTACACTAACAATGTTTGCACACTATACAACTTTGAGTGATTTCTACTCCAATTATCATGTTCTTATAGTTCTAGAGCTGTAATTGTCACATTAACTAGTTAAAACACTCGAAACAATACAATAAACAAGAGTGAAGTAACAATGATGTCAGGTGAGGGAGGTTACACCTAGCGGCTGAGTACTCTTATCAATCTTCTCTGATTGGTTGTTTAGTTAAGGTTGCCTTAAATTTGCAACTTAATAAATGCCTATTTAGTTAAGGAAAGGAAGTATAAAGGAAGTTTCATAAAATGAGAATTATCTAAAGGAACACTTAAACTTAATGGTTAGCTTAACATAGGAATCAGTTGAGGTTACCTTAACTGCTTCCTTAGGAACGTTCATAAATATGGCCCTAAGACTCGTAATTTCATCTACATGTGTTATTCTTAATGACCACAGCCCCAGTCATTTCAAGTGCAGTCAGGTTGTCAATCTTATCCGAAAAAAATTCGATAAAAATAACAGATGAATATTTTTTCATGTAGCTCAACTTAACTAAGAATACTATAGAATAGAAGTAGATGGAGTATGTTAACTACCAATTAACTATACTTTGTTATAGTTTCGTCTAGTAGTATATAAAACGTTGTTAAAGTTTTAAGTTGTATTTGAAAATTATTTTTGATATGAAGGACAACTTCCAGTGACTGGATTTTAGCATGAACATTGCTATAACATTCCAAGCCTACATATACCTCAAATACGTAATGTAAGATAACAACCATTCGTTTGAGTTAAACTGCTGAAATATATACAGAATAATTTGCCAAGACTTGGTTACTTTATCTCAAGGACCTTAGGACGTGTATTTCACTTAAAACGCTTTCACTATACTAGTATTTTCCCTTATCATATATTTCTGTTACATATATCGAAGTAAAGGTAAATATAAGTGCAAAATACCTTTTAGGTTGAATTCTAACTTAAAAGTGAATTAATTAATTCCGGAATGTATAATGTATAATACGGAATTACTCCTAATCTTCCAGGCATTCCAAACAATATAACTCTATTGTAATTTAGTACAATAGACGAACTATGTACAAAATATATGTTAATAATGTTATCTGAAGGCTGCAAAGGATTTATCCGTCAATAAAAGTTCATAACGGAATTCCATACGTGGGGATAGGTAATTACATTACTGATTTGAAATGAAATTAACGATTAATCTACGGCCAGGTGAGAGTATTGACCTAGTATGTGTCATTCCTATCTTGCTTGCTTCAGGATATATTGGGGTAGACCGACAGTACTAAAGCAAGATCCCTCATACCAAACCGTATATTGCAGTAGTTGATATCAATAAAGCCATTTTAAGTTGAAATAGATGCCATAGTTACGAGTAAAATAGAAATAAATAGAGGCAGTGAGTTAATTAGATAATACCTTATCCATATTTTTAAAAATAATGTGCTGAGCTTATTAGTAATATTATATATATAAGCAGAAATAATAATAAACAAGGAAAAATATAAAACAGGAATCTGTAAATATCTTAGGTAGCAATATGTATATGAAGTATAACGGAAAAAGAAAAATATTTTTTAATTCAATGACGTTTTATTTTAAAATCTGTTGTGACGGTAATTTGAGCTTGCACTCTAGCTAATAAATAAATTATTTTAGCTTTAAAGTTGGTATTTTTACAAAGTAAAGTTGATTCTTATTTTGCACTCTTGTGTAGTAATTGATGACCAAGATTGGGCTCGATATTACCGGCTGTTTCAGTAAAAAAACTCCAAGGTTTCAATAAATAACTGAAGGCTCATTTGCTGGACTAAAGTATAGCCTATTTCGAATTAAGAAGTTTCTTTGCTTCACTCAACCATTCATTACGTTCCACTCCTTTGCGGAATCCTTATCTTGCCGATGCCGATTTGCCCGGAATCTGATACATATCCTCCCGGGATAAACACGAAATCTATCTGGACCCGCTAGTTTCTAATCTTGCTTCCTCTTTGATCCCTGATAATCTTTTGACTTGTCTCAACATTTGTGGACCTTCCAATGTACAACTTGTGTAGGAGCTATACAAATTAGTAGTTTCTCCATCTTCAACTCATTACTTATTTTTCTGATCACAATTACTAGTTCTAATTTTAGCTCAATATTGGGGTCAAAATTATATAAATATTTTTAGGTTATAATTTGCTCAGCGCAGCTTTAAATTTTTAAGTCAGAAAAAAAAGGGAACAATAAAATGCTAGATCGATGAAATAAACCTGCCTCCGAAAATAAGAAAGGAGTTTATTTACATTTTTATCTCCAAGGAACCATGATTTTCGTAAGGGGAATTAAATTTCCCCATCTAAAGGAGGCAATCCTTACGTCCCCTTTTTTAACCACTTGAACGAGGAGATATATTTTCGAAAAGATGGCTCTGAGAAAAACAACCCACTTCCGATTCGGTGAATATTTTATGCAGAACAAAGAATGATTTCATTGTGTATTCCTTGCCGATGAAGTAGAAATAGAAGGAAGGAGGGGGGGAGGGGGTTAAAACCTTCGAGAATCCAAGAATATCGGAAATGGAACTTCAGAGTTTTAACATTTGAAAATGCATACGGGGTGCCCTAATGAGCCATTTCTGTGCTATTTATTTGTTTTATTTTTGTAAGATAATGTATACTATCTTAGCAGACTGCTTTAATCATGCGTTAATAAACCCATGTTCAGTCTCAAAGATTTCATTTATCGTCTACTGAGGGGCAGACCTTTCCGACATTTTGTCCATATTTATAACCTTTAATATAAGGTACATAAAAAGAAATAATCTTACATAAATCTAAATAACAGATATGAAATTTTTTCGAAAATTATAACTTAACTAGCTGTATATCCCGGTTTCACCCGGAGAATAACATTTTTTAAATCTATAAACTGAGACTTTTATCGACTCAAACGGCCGATTTTGTAAAAACCAATGTAAAGCGAGATCAAAACGATTATTATAACAATAAAGAATATACCCAGAGATCGGCTGAAGTTATGCAATTGTAATATGGACAGGTGTTCGCACCTGGTCTGAAAGAACCACTGAGCAAAATTTGGAGAATTTAGGACAAACAGTATGGATTTCTATAGAGAACAAACAGAATTTCATCTTTATATACATAGATTATAGCTGTATATCCCGGTTTCACACGGGGAATTCCATTTTTCTAAAGAAACGGTCGATTTCGTAAATAAAAAAAAACATTTAAAAGTGAGATCATTTTGATTTTTATAACAATAAAGAATATCAGCTGAAGATCGGCTGAAGTTATGCAATTTTAATATGGACAGGTGTTCGCACCTGGTCTGAAAGAACCACTGAGCGAAATTTGGAGAATTTAGGACAAACGGTATTTCTTCAGCCGATCTTCAGCTGATATTCTTTATTCTCTAAATTTCGCTTAGTGATTCTTTCAGACCTGGTGCGAACACCTGTCCATATTAAAATTGCATATCTTCAGCTGATATTCTTTATTCTCCAAATTTCGCTCAGTGGTCGATCAGCCGATCTCTGGATATATTCTTTATTGTTATAATAATCGTTTTGATATCGCTTTGCATTGGTTTTTACAAAATCGACCGTTTGAGTCGATAAAAGTCTCAGTTTATAGATTTTATAGATTTAGAAAATGAAATTCTCCGGGTGAAACCGGTAGATACAGCTAGTTCTAAATAAATATGATTGATATAATAAATAAATTCCAAACAGATGAGCAAGGAAAGCTGCCAAATCATAAAATCTATAAAACCAAAATTAAATAAAATGGTAGTAATACACATTAACTTTTTCTGAATACAATTATTATAAGAGTTCTTATGCGTTTAAATTTAGAAAGTTTTCAATTAATAATGTAAGTTTTGGCTAAGTAGAATAACAAGCAAAGTATGGCTTGCTAATTAGTGTGCATTGTCACTACAACTACTATTCATCTTATATTTTCTTTATTATTGGATAATAATGCTTACACGCTATTTCTGAATCTTTTTCCTTAAAGTGGACCACTCAGTAGACGATAAAAGCAATTTTTGATACTGAAGATAAAGTAAATAAAAAAAAAAAAAAAAATACATTTATTATTCGTAGGCATGTCGACCATTGACACCCTTCTTATTCATATTTAAATTACCTGCGTTTACACTTTATGATCACATCTATTTCTACGTAGAAGCAGGATGAGGAAAGTCGAGTGTAGGATATTGATCATTAAGTAACATAATTTTTTTTTTTGCTTAATATAATACAACTTGTTATAAAACAAACTTTTACCCTATTGGGTTCATAACAAAATATGTATTTTATATTTGTTTTTTAGTTTTACCGCGCACTTTTCAGAATTAGATTTATACAATAATTTCCAGTTATTTTATATAAATATTTTCTTATTTTTTTCACATCCCATTCGGAGACATGATATAATAAACATATCTGAGGCAGTTTTGGAGCTCCTAATAAACCCGGTAAAATTGCGAAATGTCTAATTGATACATTCCAACCCATCTGTAATATATGTACGTGAGTATCTCAAAACTAAAAACTCATTACCAAACAATGTCGGATTTATCTACAAGCGGCAACTAATAGATCTTTTCTTTTTTAATAGAATCTATACGGTACAATCCGTCCTTTGGTACCAGAGAAGAAACTGATCGCTTGACCTAATTCTTTAATAAAATCTTATAAAATAAAATAAAAGAGGAGTTGTGAATTAGACTTCCATGAACGTAACCGACAACAGTTTGATATCATCATATCAATATCAAGTCTAATCAATTGATATCATCAATCGGAATATCAAGTACATGTTATTATGAGAACATCATTTGCTATAATTTATTTATTATTTTAATGATTATTATTAATATTCAAACGTCGAGATATATAGTGGACAATTTTGCAACAAAAAATCAAAATTGCATAGAGAATTCAGTTCCTTGAGAAAAAATTAAAATCCTCAAAATAAATTCGCTTGACATCGCTCTCTCTGTTCCTAAAATTTTAAATTCACTAATCAGGTGAGGATAATAGATAGTAGAATTTTTCATTTGGGACGAATGGAGCTGTAATGCACGTGACCATTTGCACTTTTTTCTATCCTTTGGTTTATTAGGGAGTAGGATCAACATTTCTGTGAGTAGAGGATGGGTTCCATTATACCTTGAAATAATTTTTATCAGTTTCAACTGCAAAGAATAAAATCTTTACCAAAAGGTCAAACAAACTGTACCCAGTTCCTAGTTGTCCAAGTAGTTGATTTGACATGACAACATTCGGAACGCAATCCTCGAATGTTTTTGAAGAAAAAAGGACGGTTCTGTGACATTTTTCTAGACATACCTAACCTCGAAACTTGCATACTTTAAAAAATGTTCTCAGGTAGTTGATTTATAGAGTTCGAAAATACTTTGTTAAAAAATATGTGATTTTGTTCTATGTCATTAGCTGAGTCATTTTCAAGTCGAGGGACTAGCAGGCAATCAGTTGTGTGTTTGTATATTATTCCATCAAGTCATGTATGAGCAAACCATTTTTTTTTTTAAGTCTTATATTTTTTGCTAGAAGTTAAAATTTTTTTATAGAGTAGATAACCATTTTTTGTTAGAAACTTAAATAAAATTACACTGTCACATTTTTTTTATTTTTCATTTCAATGAATTACATATGTCATGGGTGCTTTGAGGCTATCACTTTTTCGTTTAAAACTATATTTTAAAAAACTATCGATAGTGACCATAGTACTATCGATAGTTTTACATAGCTACAATATTAGAGCCTTTTGAATCATGTTCATGTTTTAGTTAACATTACCAAATATTCGCATCTGTAATATATGGAATGTTTTCTTAGTTTCAAATTATGACTAATAGGCCACTGATTAATATGATATATGAAGTATTCACACGAGCCAAATATTAGCCATTAATAATTATTTACATATTTTTACGAAAGCAGCCGGAGCGATCTGGTATCAGAGTATTTATGAATGGAGAAGGGCCAAGAAAGAACTGCTAACAGCTACTGATATCTGAGGATATATAGGATATATCTAGCTGGTTCAGATGGGCAGGAGGTCCATAGTAAGTTGAAAATTAGTTTTCGTATTTTACATCAGGGCCAATCAATGAACTATTATAAAAAAATTTATATTGGGTCTAAAATAAATATTACAGATGCACTTCTACTATTATCACACATTCTCTTCCTAAAGAAGTAAAAAAAAGTTGTTTTTCATACCTAAAACATCACAAGCTCAGGTGCCTATATTTCGTTATTGTGAAAGTTCTAATAACTAAATAGAATGATTTCATTTAATATGGAAACAAATAATGATGGTGGAAAATAGTTGAGCGTAGTTGTACTAAAGAGGAAATATTTGGGGGTTATGGACAAAATAAATAAGGAGTCACGTGTGGTGTAGTGGTTAGCGTGGCAACCTACAATACTTCGCGTCCCGCAGTAGCCCTAGGATTATTTTAAGGGAATAAAAAATCCTTAGCTATACCGTCCCTCAGATAGGATGTAAATGGAGGACCCGAGTCAGTGCGATGTGAGGTACTCGTTAAAGATCCCTATCCTAATAATACCAAAAATTTAGGACAAAATTTAGGACTCCCACTGTAGCATCGTCCGATTAGCCTTAGTGGCATAAAGTGACGTTAAACTGTAGCGGGTATCGCCTTGTGTTGCCGTCAAGTCATCGCCTGTTGTTTCTTCCTACCTCCTTGCAGACTTTACACCTTATGCTTTTCATCAGTAATTTGCTTATCTTCATTCATTTATTTATTCTTACTTCTGCAATAGTTCTGGTATTACTTTTTAGGGTTTTTATGGGTTATTTCTTTGGGTTTTCACATTAAATTCTCTAGCTTGGAGGGGTGGGGGAATCGATTGGGCACTGGGTTTTCATCGGCGGTGGGCATTACCTTGTTAGGACGTGAGTAGAGAGGGGCTGTGGGACGAGTCAGTTCTAACCTATTTTTTGGTACCTGTTTGTTTCCCTTTCGCCAAGGTGTTGCGGTGGCCCTTCTTCAAGTGGGGCAACTTCAACTGGGGTCTCACCTACAATTGATCAACGGCCACATGGGGACCCTCCTGGCTTATTAAGCCCCCTATTAAAGAAAATATTGCACCATTGACCACCTCCAAATGAATTTATAAATAAGAAAATAAAAGATAAATCATCAAATATTATTCATTTACAAAGTAAAATTATAAATTTTAATGCCCCTTAGAAGAATCATGGAAATTTGGAAACAGAAAAATTAGGTACATAATTTTGCAGATTCATAAAATAAAGCATTTGTTGTGAAGTAAAATAAAACAAAAAAAAAAAAAAAATCCATTTATCTTTTGTCAAGACCTACGTACTTATTTTTAACTGAAAATCCTAGTTAACATTTCGCGAGAATTCAAGATAAACGACTTAATGAGAATTTAAGTACTCATTTGTCGGAATCGCAACACAGATACTTTTTTTTTTTAACGCTTGTTCAAGCTAAGCATTATTTAATTGCGGCTTTGTTCCTACTTGCTCTTCAATAGCAAGTGGTATACCTGTTTTTCTTTTTTTCCTCATCTAATCCCACTGTTTCCATCATTGTCGCTTCTGACCATTTACTTAATGAATTCTAAGTCATTATGGTTTTTCTAATGGCTTTTTCCGTACCATCCGTCCTGTATTACGACCATGTAGAAAACCTTTTATCTGCGTGTTGTGGGGAAAAAAAATTGAATGACTCCACCTGCTTCACACATGAATGAGTGAAAAAAATATTCAAAAAGCCATATAAAAAAAGGAAAATTTAAACTTTCTGGTTTAATACATAATGTAACATCCATACCTTATAAGCTTATGCAGGATATTATATATATGATTCATAATTTATTTTTTGGGATAAAAAAGCCTACTTTCCTGATTTTTTATTTCCTTTGTTTAATTAATCTAGCGCCGTTATATAAATGTTAGTTGACATAATAATTAGACACACTTAATTCTTAATCGCTTACCGTGAAACACAAAGTGCTCACCACTGTACGATTTCAAGGCTTCCTAGAAATAAAATATGGTTCATTTAACACAATTTTCCCCGGAGTTCTAATATTGGATCAGTTAACATGTGGAAAAACTAGCTTTATATACTATTAATATTAATACATATATTTTTTTCTAGGCCATTGATTTTAGTTTTGTTAGTTGACTATTTTCTGTAGAAATATTCAAAAATAATTTTAAAATATAATCTATGATTTACATAGCTATACGTTAATATACTTGACTCTTCCAAGTTTTTTTATTTTTCTCTCCTTCAATGACAATATCTTCAAAATGTTTATGCACTGTGCCATGTCCGGTGTGCCAAAAATGGAACCCATAAAATATACTAACTTATTCATTCTTTATTCTTAAAATCATTTAAAAAAATTTAGATATTTTTTCAAATAATAACAAAAAAATAAAACAATTTAAAAAATTGGGCAAAAATGAATTAGGGGAGAGCGGGGTTGGTTAGCATAGGGGGTAGGTTGGCCTTTGACTTATAATTTCCGTCACACCTGTTGTGAAGGCGCCACAATCGTACCATTTGACCCGCTCGACCTCAGGAGTCTTGTCCTGAGGTTTCAGTTCGATGCTAACAGTGTAGAGAAGAGTGTGCTTCATTGATTGATTTTACAACATTTAAGTAAATTTTTATATTTTCAGTAAATTTGGTTTTAAGGCTTGGACTCCGATTCTGTTCACATGCTCCTTTGAATAACCTAACCTTTCAACCAACCAGTTTCTCGTTTGGTTGTTCTCCCCTGTCCTGGCTGCCATCTTTCATATGAATTCTCCTGGGGGGTTAGTTGGCTATCTTCAACTGGGGTTTGTTGGCGCAGTATAAAGTCACAAAAGTAAGGTAAACATAAAAAAAGGTGAAACTATCACTTGTCTTTAGTTCCAGCGAGGAGGAGGAGAACAATATTTCCTTTGCAGAAAGTGGCGACAGTCTAAACTCAAACCGAATCTTTAGGAACAACGAAAAAGATAATGACATTAAAGATCACTTTCGGCCGCAATCGAAGCTTATTGATGAACCAGCCACACCTGGCTACCATGAAAATGAAACTAGTGCACCGCAGACACTTTCTCATGATACGATTGAGGGGCCAGAGAGTATTTATCCTACCTAAAGTTTTTGAAGATGTGTTGAATTCGTTTTGTTTTATGAAAAATTTGTTTACATTGTTCCAACGCAATGACCCTTCTAAGCCATTACATTTTTCTAATTCTGATGTTTGAAATGTTATATAATTTTGTTCAATTGAAACAAATATGGTAACATGCAGCCATTTATCATTCTATTTTCCCTTAATAGCTGTTAAAAACCGATCAAAATTATTATATCATTATAGTGCAGCTATTAATAACAATAATATGTGTCAGGCATACTTTGAATGAGATGGCCAAACACCACCTTCTAGGCCAACCTTTTTAATTCACGTTTTTTTCTGGAGGAAAATTATTTAGGGAATCATAAGGGAAAAAACATATGAGCATCACTTTTTTCGGTTTGTTTTGAGTTATCACCTGAAGAAGGGTTTGTGGAAAACCAGGATGGTTGAGTAAAACGATAAAAATATTCTGATTAAAGATTAATTTCCTCCTGTTTCCTTCGCTTCCACTTTCCGCCAACAAACACTCCTACACAAACACTACTAGAAAAAAATCACTACAAAATCTCATAAAAATAAAAATTGTAAAAGATTCAAATGGTCTTAACAACTTTATTTATTTATTTTTTTTTTTTTTGGGGGGGGGGGAGTTTTATTTTTGAAATAATTGGGGGTGCGATCATTTCAACCATTTCATTCGGCATTTGCACTTGATTACTAACGAAGGTCTACTATACAGCTTTATGAGATAATTTTATTTTATTATTTATCAATTTTATGAGTTTAAATTTAATTGAACTTGGAAAATTAGTGGTGCAGGCGATAATAAAGTGGTGGTGCCTGCAGCAAATTCGTCGCCATAGCCCAGGAAATGCAGTTAGGGAAGAATTCACGAAGTTTTTCCTGCTGTATTATAAATGTGACGTGGTCTTTAAAAACTTTTTTGAATGGATAATTCCGATTTCGAAAATCTCTCAAACATGATCGCTCCGAACGTTGTTGAAAAAGACACATTATTCAAATGAGTTATTCCTGTGAACCAGCGCCCTGCTGTTATGCTGGGTTTTTTTTGTAACCTGAGATTCTTTTTTCTTCTTCATTTTTTTTCGTGCCATGGGTGATATGGAGTAATTAAGACCGGTTTGCAAAAAGACTGGAAGCAGCTCCAGGATAGGAACTCACTAACCTGAGGTTATCATCAGATATAGTTGTGAAGGGCCCGCTCGGCCACTCCACACACTCGTTTGGCAAAATGTGTTCGCTGCTTAACGGATTAACTCTTCTTCTTATCTTCTTTGCATTCCTAAACCTAACGATCTACTAACCGGTTATTTTATGCCAAATGACCTGTACTAGGTTATAACAGGCCGGTATTGGAAATCCCTACTTTCAGAATTTCTAATATGGAAAATTATCGGAGTGCTAACCAATGTATGTATGCCTTTAGGACATTATCTTTTTATAGTATTCACATTTATTTTTCCATTTTTTATATAATGGAGCAGTCAATTTTATTGAATATTATTTATTTAAATATTTTATTACCATAACTGGTATATTATATAGTTCCTACTATACATTAGTGTATGTTGTGAAAACATTATATATATATATATATTGGTTGTACGCTACTACAATGGGAACCTAAGACATCCCTTTTGGATAAAATAGGGGATCGGGGATGATCCAGCTATCACATAAGGTACTCGAGCGTTAAAGCTCTGTGATGCTCCAACGATTTGCTGAGGATTCTAGCTTACACCCTCTCCTTGTCCGAGAGGAGGGAACTTGTGCTATACATGTCAATCGTCATCCTTCCACCTTTCTTATTTCCCCAGGCCCTTTCTTCCAGTGTATGAGCATTACCTTTTCTCTTCTCAACATTATCAATGATCGCAGTACCTCCCAGATATCTTATATGTTTCCTATTTTTGGATACAGCATGAAACAACCAAATCTGGGAAAAGCCACCCGGATCAACGTCATCTTAAATGGATATTTTTCAAATTAGTTCGGACTTTTCGTCAATTCAAAATGAAATGAAAACCTTTCCTTTGAAAAACACTGCTATTTAATCACAATATATTTTTTTAAATTATAAAGATTTTCGTGCATCCTTAACAATAGTTCAACAGTGCTTATTGGGTAATTTAAACTACATAATTAAATCTATAATATAAATTCCTAATATTCCTATTTTTAGCAAAATGGAAGTTTCGCAACGAGAACAGAAACTTTTTAGTCCGCACGGAACTTCTAACTCTGCACATAATCGCACATCGTAGAAAAGACATAAATGATATCTCCGTCTACAGGGTTCAATATTGCAATTAAGTATGACATTAGAAAATAGTAAAAGCAAAGATCTGACGCACTGCTACCTTATTTACTTTCAAAGAAGTCGGGAATCGAGGCATAATATTCATTTGGACGTGTTCTATTCTAACTATAAATTGGGGTCGATTCTAGCAAGTTTGGAGAAGAAGAAGTGGAACTTTTCTCGTGGATTCCAGGAAAATGTATTCAAGTGGTTAGGAAAGTAGGATACATAAACAGATTAAAAAACAAAACAAAAAAAAACACGACCAGAAGAGCGGAACGCTCAACAATAGATCAGGATTTCATGGATGTAGATCAAAAAATTAACAATCAAAGGATAACATGGAACCTTAATGTGTCAACGAATTTCTAAGCAAGATAAATTAGCAAACAACCAGTACGAAACAAATTGTTAAGGTAAATAATCGAATTTTAATTATAAATAACTAAATTTTATAAAATTTCACAACATGGTACACATAAAAAGTTAATTTAGAGGTGTTCAATGGGGAAAACTGTAGTTTTCACTGAATTCACCTTTTGAAATTTCAATGGAGTCAAAGTGAGTAATGTTCAGATTCTAAGATATGTTCACTTAAATTAAAACGCAAAATTATACCACAATTAACCTCTGCCAAATGTTGAGGCACAGAAGAATTGGCGTCGATGAGTCATGGTGTAGTAATCCAAAACCTCATTCCATGTAGGATGGTCGTAAAAATTACAAACCTTTGTACTATTGGATTAAAAAAAAAAATCTGGCGCGCTACACACACTTACCAACTTGAAATTGAGAAAATGCCATTTCTCAACGTCACACATTTTCCACATTCATTTACTTATTTTTGTTGGTATTTGCTCTTTAAAGTACACAATTTTTTTTCATTATTAAATAAAAGTTTTTACTTGTGATAATTCAGCAATACTCCAAGTCGTCTGATTTTATAATTCTCTATGTAGTTGTTAAAAACTTCATATAGTAACCATGAAACGAATAATTTCCATTAAATAAACAGAACATCTTTAATTTTAAACAATGGTCTGTCATTAAAGGCGTACCTCGCATGCGTGGGCTCAACGTGTTTTGTGAGTTGACGGAATATTTTTATTTTTTTTTTCTGCTGTACCATATAATTTCACTCGATTTTTTTCATAATTCATATTTAGCCATTTCTTATTTTTAGACGAAACGAAGGACAGATAATTTCTCCATATATACAGAAAGAAAGATATTGTATAGGAAAACATGAAAGGCCCCTTCCCAATTTAAGCCCCCTAAGATCATTTTGATAATCATAAAGCTTACCGGATATAAAAGAACACTCGATTCTCATTAAACATGACGAGTTTAATCAAAATCGCTAAAGCTGTTTTAGTGTAAATCGAAAAAAAACGTAAAAATATGGGGAAAAAATTATAAAGTAAAGTGCCCCCTCCGATTGATCAATTTTGATGAAATTTAGACTGTCACATCATGGGCATACACATACATCAAATACCGAGTTTTATCAAAATCGTTAGAGCCGTTTTTGAGAAAATCGAAAAAACGTAAAAAGCTGTAAAATAAAGTAAAGTACCCCTTCCGTTTGGCCAATTTTGATGAAATGTTTGCTGTCACATCGCGGGCATATAAATATACCAAATACCTAATTTCAGGTTCGTACGGTTTATAGTTTTTGAGCTAGTCTGTTCACACACACACACAGACCATTTCGCGGGACTTGGTTATTTGGATTCAGAGGACACCAAAACGTGTATTTCCGTTGAAATTTTTCACGATCGCAATACTTTCCCTTACTACATATTTGAAGCGTAGAATTCCAAAACCAGCCAAGTCCATTTCCAGATTTTTATTTTTTTTTAAATAGTTTTTCTATAAGATTATCATTAGGTGGAAGGATTTCTTCCAAAAGAGGTTAAATCATATTGAAAACGGTCCTACAAAAATAAGGTCTGTTCCAAATCCAGACTGATGATCTATAGAAGAACTATTAAAGAAAAAATAAAAATCTGGAAATTGGACTTGGCTGGTTTTGGAATTCTACGCCTCATTTCATATATAGGTAAGTGAAAGTAAAAAACCTCAGATTGTTCTCACTTAACGTTTATATCGAATTCGAAGCGTGTTCATTAGGTGACAACTAACTTATAATTTATCATTATTCTTTATTTTGTTATTTGTTATAATTTGAATTTCGAAATCTGAAAATTATTTTCCAGTCTAGTCCACTAAAACAGAAAGAGCAGTGAGACCACACATTAAATATGGATGTCTTATTTGATATCCCAACACAAAAAGTGTTACAAAGTTGCAAAAGAGTCCAGAAAATATTTTAAAATTAATGTGCCTACTATAGATGTTTTAAAGTATATCCTGATTGGGGAACTAAATATGAACATTTAACGACAATATTCGGTATACCTCTTAAACTTATGGATAGATGTCCAATACTTGAATTGAAGCATTTGTCTTAGGATGTAAAAGGTGATATACAGGGTGCGCCAGAGAAACTTACTTATTTGAAATGTCAATAAAAATAAAAGTACTTCAGTTATTGTTTTAATTCTTTTTTTATTTTCGAACACAAAGTTCCAAGTTTTTTTTCATGCAGTCTTGAAAATCACATCCGTTAAATGGCGACCCCCATTGTGCAAACACTGATTAAGTCGATTTCTGAAGTTCGTTTCCACTCTTCGCAGCATATCAATCGGTATGTTGGCAATGGCGTCGCGAATGTTATTCTTGAGATGAGCTATGGTCCGTGGTCGATCGACATAAACCAGGGATTTCAAATAACCCCATAAAAAAAAAAAAATCACAGGGAGCCAAATCTGGAGAACGTGCCGGCCATGGGAGATCGCCTCTGAGAGAGATGAGGCGGTCGGGGAAATGTCGCAACAAATCCATTGAGCCTCGTGCTGTGTGTGCTGTGGCTCCATCTTGTTGAAACCACACTTCCATAATGTTCATTTCTTGGAGGCTTGGAAGAAAAAATTCCTCGATCATGTTCCTGTAACTAGCTGCAGTCACGGTAACTGCACGTTCGTTTTCTCCAAAAAAATACGGACCAACTATTCCCATTACCGATATCGCGCACTAGACAGTAACTCGTTCACAATGGAGGGGCTTCTAGTGAAGTTCACGCGGATTTTTACCACTCCTATATCGCATGTTTTGTTTGTTGTTACAAAAGTAGCTCTCGACGGCGAACGCCCCCTGCTCTCTAGACCAGAGCATGATTGGCTGGAGGGGGAAACAAACTTGGGGAATTTCCCCGCCAGATGGGCCACCTACCACCGCTCTACCCGTCCACCTCACCGCTCGGGGTTAATTATATATGATAAGTATTATAATCTCTGATGAATGGGACTTATTATAAGTAAATTGCTTTGATGAAGCACAAATAATTCGTTCATCGTGAATATTATGCAGAGCTTATGAAATTGTATTTATTCATCTTCTTTCTTGTTTAGTTATTTTAGTTCTAAGGAGATTTTTATTGTTTAAAACCCGTAATTGGGTATTTTGCATGTTGGTGGAATGTTTTGATTTCAGATTTTTTAATCCTTGATTATTCGGCCCAGTATGGAACTTTAAATCAGATTTTAAGAAACAAATGAGCCATCACTGAGGAGAAGGTAGATATTTCCTTAACAGTGTTCATTGCATTATTTGGGATGATTAAATGATTATGCGGTAGTTGGAACGCCTAGTATCATTGGATGTTTAATGACCTGCGTAGCTCCCTCCCTGTTAGAATTTCCTTACAATAATCCCCGCTCCTTGCGTAATTCATCCTAACCCCCTGCGGCATTATCCAAACTAACAGAACAAGAGTAATCTCTATCACTTTTTGATGATGTGATGAATAAATGAAAATAGCTGGCCAACTTATCTCGTTCCGGTTTCGCTTAACTTCGTCATTGCCCAATCGAAGAATTCGATCCCATTCAAAACATCAAAGCTTCATGTACTAGTCCAGATATGTTTTCATTTTGACCGAGTCGTATCGGCACAATTTTGACAAAAAATATAACCATATCCTGTCAAAATAAAAAAAGTAGATAGGATATTTCTTTCTTCAGCTATTATTTGAAATTGAGTCATTATTTACGTTACGATTAACCTTTAACTGGTGAGGTGGGGGTCCAGGAGACCCCAGGCCTTACTAAATGATCCAGAAATCGGTAATTCTTTTTTGAATCGGCTTCCGCATTATAGACATTTCCTGGAAAGATATGCCTCTCACTTGACTAGGCTTTTCAGTCAGTCACCATCTGCCGTTATTACTGTAGAAAGCTATTGTGGTCTGCCAGACCCCACCGCACCACTAACCTTCGGATTTTTTAAATTTTACTTTCACTTACCTATATATGAAATATATAGTAAGTGGAAGTATTGCGATCGTGAAAAATTTCGACTTCCGGTTTTCAATGGAAATACACGTTTTGGGGTCCCCTGAGTCCAAATGACCAAGTCCCGCGAAATGGTCTGTGTGTGAGTGTGTGTGTGTGTGTGTGTGTGTGTGTGTGTGTGTGTGTGTGTGTGTGTGTGTGTGTGTGTGTGTGTGTGTGTGTGTGTGTGTGTGTATATGTGTGTGTGTGTGTGTGTGTGTGTGTGTGTGTGTGTGTGTGTGTGTGTGTGTGTGTGTGTGTGTGTGTGTGTGTGTGTGTGTGTGTGTGTGTGTGTGTGTGTGAACAGACTAGCTCAAAAACTATAAGCCGTGCGAATCTGAAATTGGGTATTTAGTGTATGTATATGCCCGTGATGTGACAGCAAAAATTTCATCAAAATTGCTCAAAGGGAGGGGGTACTTTATTTAATAACTTTTTAAGTTGTTTTCGATTTTCTCAAAAACGGCTCTAATGATTTTGATTAAACTGAGTATTTGATCTATTTATATGCCCGAGATATGACTGTATAAATTTCATTAAAATTGATCAACCGGAGGGGGGACTTTACTTGATAAAGTTTGTATAATTTTCACGTGTTTTTTTTTTAGTTATTCAAAAACTGTTTTAACGATTTTGATCAAACTGGGTATTTAATGTATGTATATGCCAAAGATGCGATAGCCATCATTACATCAAAATTGATCAACCGGAGGGGGGACTTTACTTAATAAATTTTGTATCATTTTCACGTGTTGTTTTTATTTACTCAAGAAAGGCTTTAACGATTTTGATCAAACTGGGTATTTGATGTATGTATATGCCAAAGATGTGATAGCCAACATTTGATCAAAATTGATCAACCGGAGGGTGCACTTTATTTTATAACTTTTTTTCCAATTTATACCTTTCTTCCGATTATCTCAAAAACGGCTTTAATGATTTGGATCAAATTCGCCATGTTTAATGAAAATAAGGTGTTCTTTAATATCAGTTAAGCTTTATCGTTATTAAAATTTTTATCGTTATTAATGTTCTGAGGGGGCTTAAATGGGGTAGGGGCATTTTTTGTTTTCCTTTAAAGTACCCTTGTTTTTTGTTGTTATGTAGTAATTAGTTATCGTTAGATAATTAATTTGTAGTTTTTAAACTATTTTATTAGAAGATAAAAGATTCGACCACGGCCGGGAATCGAACGACGTAGATGCAGAGGACCTGGGTTCGATTCCCGGCCGTGGTCGAATCTTTTATCTTCTAATAAAATAGTTTATAATACCCTTGTTTTTGTTTATATGGAAAAATTAACTGTCTCTCGTTTTGCCTAAAAATAAGAAATGGCTAAAGTTTGGTTTGTTTGTTTGACATGGGCGATCAACAGCGGAGTCATTACGCCCTTTTTCTACTCTATAATATTGTTTGAGATATTCCAAAATGCTCTATTTTATTTTTGTAATATATATCATTCATTAACATGCACTACTATATATTTGTATTTATTATTTATTATTATATCTTTGCAAAGATGGAAATCTCCTTTAACAGTTTTACAATGCTGTCTGCAGCTTTGTGTGAATCCTTCAATGCCTCCAAGATGTTACGTGGTATACTCAGCCTTGTGAATTCTCCTTCATATCTACTGCAATCTTCTATGATATGCTTAATTGTAAGAGGGGCTTTGCAGGTTTCACACTCTGGCTGGCGTTCCCTAGTAATGAGATGAACATGGGTGAGGTTCGAATGACCTATCCGAAGCCTTGTCAGTGCTACCTCTTCTCTTCGGTTTCCTCTAAGGGAGCTAATCCATTCTCTCGTTGTAGGTTTAATGGATCTGAGCTTATTTGTTAGAGGGACTTCAGACCACATGGACTCCCAATTGCTCCTTACTCTCTTCTTTAACCATGCTTTCACGTCTTTCGGTTCATATATTTGCAGTGTTGGGCCCGTCATCATTGCTGCTTCCTTTGCTGCCTTGTCTGCTGCTTCATTACCTGGGATTCCTGTATGTGATGGCACCCACAAAAAGCTCACTGATTTGTTGACGTCATATAAAATTTCAAGATAATTATTGATTTTTTTGATTGTGTGACCGACTCCAGTATGTTTTTGAATAGCGTAGAGGGCTGATAAAGAATCTGAACATATTAAAATATTGTTTTTGTTACTGTCAATAGAAAGATTAAGAGCAGTTGCAATTGCCTGCATTTCTGCAGTAAATATTGATGTAAAAGGTGGTAATTTGTATTTTTTTATTCTAGATGTTTGAACTACTGCGTAGCCAACATTCTCATTACTTTTAGAGCCATCTGTATAAAAAATTTCATACTGTTTATATTTGTCCATGATAAGAGAATCAAGGCTCCGTGTACGTGGATGAATATTTCTTAAAGAAAGGTCAAATTTTGGTGGAGGGTTTCTCCAGATCGGCTTGTGCACATCGTAGTCCCTAAGATCTATAGATATACTGTGAATTTCACTAATTATTTCTCTGAATCTAACTGCCAGTGGAGAAGGGTTTCTTGGTTTTGAATTATATAACTGGATATGTTGGGGAGAAAAAATGTGGTTATATACTGGATTGTTTGGCTGGAGTCTTAATTTGGCAAGATACGAAGTGATAAGCTCCTGACGGCGAAAAGCAAGGGGTGGCATGGAAGCTTCTACGCAGAGGCTAATTATGGGACTAGTCCGAAATGCTCCAGTGGCGAGTCTTATTCCCGTATGATGAACTGAATCCAGGAGTTTTAGATGGTTTGCCTTCGCTGATGAATAAACTGCACTACCATAATCGATCTTTGACCGGACGAGGCTTGCATATACCATAAGCATACTTTTGCGGTCGGCACCCCATGATGTCTTAGCGAGCACCTTCATTAATCTAAGCCGGCTGGAACATTGCTCGCGTATATATTTGATGTGACTCAACCAAGTGAGTTTCTTGTCTAAAACCAGACCAAGAAATTTTACTTCTTCCGCAAATCTCAATTGCTCACCGTACATGTAAAGCTCTGGGAATTCAGTGGGATTTCTTTTCCTAGAGAATAATAGGCATTTGGTCTTTCCAGTTGAAAAGCGGAGATTGTTATTATCTGCCCAGATTTGAAGGCTGTGGATGACATCCTGGAGGGTCCTCTTCATCCAATTACTATCCCTGAATCGCAGTAGAATAGTAAGGTCATCAACATACAGAAATGCTTTGATTGGGCGGGGAATCACGTTGACGATTGTATTAATAGCTATTGCAAATAGCGTACAGCTTAGTACACTTCCTTGGGGTATGCCATTTGCTGTTGTCTTGGAATCTGAAATGGCCCGTCCTATTCTAACTCTTATGTGCCTTAGTTGTAGGAAGCTTTTCAGAAAATTTATTAGACGTCCACGAAAGCCCCATGTAAACATGTTTTGAAGAATGACATTCCTATTTATGGTGTCATATGCTTTTTCTAAGTCAAAGAAAACTCCAACTGCCTCTTTTTTTTGTATAAATGTATTTAGCACTTCGGCCTCCATAATTATTAACTCGTCTAGTGTAGACCTGCCTTTGCGGAAGCCGCATTGGATATCGGTTAGGATGTTGTATTTTTCCAATATCCACACGAGTCTTTTATTTATAAGTTTTTCTAGTAGTTTTGAGAGACAGCTAGTTAATGATATGGGTCTGTAACTATTTATTATGTGTTTGTCATTGCCAGGTTTTAAAACAGGGATGATGATTGACTCTCTCCAAGCTGCAGGATAATATGAGGATTCCCAAATTCTATTGAATATAGTTAGTAGTGTGCTTTTTGCTGTTGATGGCAGATTTTTAATCATTAAATTGTGGATTTCATCCTGGCCTGGGGCTGAAGGTTTTAATTCATCAATGGCTGACTGTAGCTCCCAAGAGGTAAATGGACAATTGTAATGCTGCTGGAGATGTTCTTCGTGTCCAGTGTTTCTTGAATGATCACTTTCCTGAAACTCACTGTCATCCAGGCGAGGTATTGATTGATGGTTTGAAATGCTTGCATAATGATTTACAAAAGCTTCGGCTATTGTTTGTGTGTCAGTAACTATGTTTCCTTGCAGATTTATTACGGGTGTTTCAGGATTAAACTTGCCTGCAATGCTATGAATTTTCTGCCAGATCTTCTTGACAGGAGTGAGGAAATTTATGGACTCGACATACGATATCCAAGATGTCTTCTTCTTGGCTTTAATAACGTTTCGAGTGATTGCTTTTTCTTTTTTATATTTTATGAGATTTTCTATTGTGGGGTTTTTCTGAAATCTTTTTAGGGCTCTATTTTTTACTTTCAGGGCTGCTCGACAGTCCTCATCGAACCAGGGAGCATGGTTGGGTTTAGGGATGCCTTTGGATTTTGGGATGTAAGTGATGGCAGAATCAATTATTTTTGAAGTGAAAAATATTATTGCTTCGTCTATATCATCCGGCAAGTCTTGGGCTTTTATCTTTAGCGTGCTTTTAAAGTCTTCCCAATTTGCTTTTTCAACAATCCATCTTGGTTGGTATGTTAATTTTGGTAACTCGTGATTAAAGTTTAATTTTATAGGGAAGTGGTCGCTTCCATATTGGTTTTTACATACTTCCCACGACAAATGATTTTCTAGTGCAGGAGAGGAGATGGCTAAGTCAATAGCCGAAAGTGTTCCAGTTCTGGGACACAGGTGAGTCATATCTCCTGTGTTGAGTACTAAAGCATCAGCAGCATCTATGACTCTTCTGATAACATTTCCTCTTGGATTGTTTAGCCCGTTGAGACTCCAGGAGCTGTGGGATCCATTCATATCCCCTACAATAATAAATGGACACGGGAGTCCATTAATAAGTTGCAGTAGCGCAATTTCGTTTATGGGTTCAGTTGGAGGTAAGTATATGTTGCATATAGTAATCGAAAAGGATAGTTTGACTTGGATAACTATAGCCTGTAGTGGGGTGTCTATGTGTAGTTCTCTAGAGAAAAGGTGCCTCCTAACTGCTGTGGCAACTCCTCCATGAGCCCTATTTCCTTGTTCTAGCTCCTTGTCTTTGCGATACACCGTGAAATGAGGCAACGTCAAATCCAGGTTCGGGGTCAGCTTTGTTTCCTGAAGACAGATGACGGCGGGGTCGGTATTCTTCAGTAGGACTTTCATTTCAGCATGCTGTGTACGAATTCCATTACAATTCCATGATATAATGGGCATCTTAGGTAAAGAATTTAAGAGCACCTAATGAACTCACCTGCCATGCTAACTTGTTATTACCTGCTATAATGAAGTCTGTAGTTGTCGTCAATGAATTATATATTTCGCAATTATTATGTTCCAATGTTTTAAACATTAATTTTATGAATAAACAAAAATAGAGAGAGACTATGTGGCAATTGTTTTGAAATGGTAAGCATATTTTTGTTGATTTAATAGAAGTAAATATATTTATATTTATATTAATATCTGGATAAATTAAAATTATTATGTTCACTACAATATTTATTTTATTAATTTCGAATAATATATTTTCATTCAGGTGACTATATAACTCGCTAACATCGACTATTGTACATATTAAATTATATATGGAATGGTTATATGGAAAAATTATGGCTTTCTGATTTATATACAATTTTAATAAAAAAACTAAGATATATAATATGTTTTTGTGGTTAAAAGTAGTTTTATTATAAGAGTTTCCTATATACCAAAGCGCATATATCTTCATTAGTAAATA
This sequence comes from Aelia acuminata, assembly GCA_911387785.2. Lineage (NCBI taxonomy): Eukaryota > Metazoa > Arthropoda > Insecta > Hemiptera > Pentatomidae > Aelia > Aelia acuminata. The sequence goes on from OU426980.1 coordinate 1,618,645, forward strand.
AATAATTAGTGACCATTTCAAATTCATTTTTGGGTTCATCATTGTTTTGGGACCTTTGTTTTTTTTTGGTTCCTTTTAATTGTATTGCGTTTTGGAGTTTTAGGTATTTCGTCATTTTCTTCCTCCGGAGGATCGGTTTTTAAAACTATTTTGGGTGTTGGTGGGTGGGAGTCCGATAAGGATGAAAGAAGAGGGGCGTTAGGAGGGGATGTGGAAGTCGAAATAGAGGCCTGGAGAGAGGTGTTTGGAGGTGGCAGGAGAGGGGGTTCGGCAGGAGGGGAAATCTGCGGATTAGGGAGTGGCAAGGAAGTTAATTCATTACTATTGGAGCAAGAGGCTACTATCTCAGTATCGGCATTAACCTTAGACTCTATAATGTCCACTGTCTGGCAACCGACTTCTGTTCCTTTGCCTCTATTCCTAACAGCCTCAGCATAGCTGATAGATAAGCTACAATGGTTTTCCCTGTACATTCGTCTCGCGGTTGTGTAAGGTACTTTGTCTTTAAACTGAATGGCCTTTATTCCTTTTTCTTCTATAAAACGAGGGCATTTAAAATCTAAACTGGGGTGATTTTCTTTACAATTCACACAACTTGGAATGACCGTGTCGCACGGTGTACCTATGTGGGCAGGCTTGGCACAAAATTCACAAATAGGGTCTTTAGTGCATGCGTTTGAAAAATGTCCTATTTTTAAACATTTCCGACACCTTACAGGATTAGGGAGGTACATTTTAATTTTAATTTTATAAAACCCTATATCAATATCTTCAGGGAGGGTGGGGAGTGAGAATGTTAGTATGTATAAACTGGTTTTCCTTTCAATCCCTGCCTTTCTAGAGACAATCCTTTTAATTTCTTTGACGTTTTGGTCTTTCAATTCTTCTAAAATTTCCTGTTCATCTAAATCATTTAAATCAGGACAAAAAATAACTCCTTTACTTAAATTTAATTTTTCATGGGACTTAACCCGAATTTTAATTTCTCCAAAATTTGTTAGTTTTAATAGTTTTTCTGATTGGTTCTTAGTATTAGTCTCTATTAGGATGGTACCATTTTTCAATTTTTTTATAATCTTAGGCTCATCGCATAAACTTTTTATGGTTTTATGTATCAAAAAAGGAGAGAGTTTCTTTAAATCTCCCTCTCCTTCCCTTTCAATAATTAAAAATCTATTTTTATTAGGGGATAATCTAGATTCATTACTTTTATTGCCCTCACTTAAGTCACTTCTGTTCATTTTTAATCGTTCACGATCTACAGGCTGTATGCCAGGAGACCTATTCATAATTGATAGGTTGAAAAATATACCCTACACTTTAAAATAAAATACACAAAAATATGAGAGAGAAATAAAATGATAAAATAAAAATTACTTTTAAAACACGCTACTGAAGTCCTTTGTTAAAAAAAAAAAAAAAAAAATAATAACTAATCTTATAAAGTATTTGAATAAATTTTAAAAGATAAATTAGAATTAAAAAAACATAATTATTTAAATATACTAAAACTAAACACTTATCTGCTGGGCAAGAGCTAACTTGCCCAGGTAATCCAATATTGACGAGCTCACGGCGTCTCCTCTCGCCAGTGGACAGTATTAATGTTTTGACCAGCACTTGCAATAATTGAAGTTTTCAAAATTGTTTAGCCTACAGAGATCACGGGTATATAGCACAATCACTGTTGGTTTACTTCCTGGAAAGCCAACGCAACAAACAAAGCCAACACTATAAACAATGCCGACACAACAAAGAAGACCGACACTTCAAAGGAAAGACTCCGCGATGTTCACCCTTCGAAGGCTCAGACTAGCGAAATGGCTAAATATGAGATATGATAAAAATCAAGGAAACATACAGAGGAGAAAAAAAGAAAGTTATTCAGTCAACTCATAAAACTCGTTGAGCCCAAGCGGAGTACGCCTTTAATGACAGACCATTGTTCATAATTAAAGCCGTTCTGTTCATTTGAGAAGTGGCAATTAACAAAACGCATTAATTTCTTATCTAAGTAAGTTTGTAAGTGAAAGTTGTGTGTTGCGCGCACGCACCAGATTTTTTTTTTGAATTCAAAAGTAAAATGGCGGATAAGCGTGTTATTTTCTTCACTGATCACCCGGATTTTGCTAAAAAGATTTTTTTGTGGTGAATGTTCAGGTTTATTGTGTATAGATTTATACTTGCCTCATTATTATACGATGTATTTGTTACGGCTTTAATTACATTGTTTTTTTACAGATACATTAAGCTATAAGCCGTTAAATTTTTAACGCAAATCATTAGTTTTTTTTTTTTTTTATGTTATTTTAAACAAATTGTAATAAAAATGAATTATCAGTGAATAATACGTTTTTATCGATTTTAATTATTAATTATTTTTTTATAAAAACCTTTCTAAACAAGAATGATAGATGAGGAGTTGAAATATAACATATTCCGAGGTGAAGATCTTGGATAAATTTTTAAAAGAATAAAAAATTGACAAAAGTTGGGGTCCCACAGACTCCACCTCACCAGTAGTGTTTGTATATTTCACCTCACCAGTTAAAGATCAAGTTCAAAATTGTAGAAATGATTGGCAAAGGATTCTAGTGCATTTTTATAGCAATAAAAATTAGAAATTTTAACTTTAATTTTTGCCCGATTGTCGAATAGGACTGTATGTGGGCTCGCCAGGCCAACGTGGGGTGGGTTAAAACATGTATCTTGGCTCACTAAAAGAATGAATCTTGACTAGAATATGTTGAGCGTATCTTTGGAGTAACGTCCCGTATGCAGAAATGGTCAGAAAGGAATAAAGTTATATTATATTGTATAAAAAACAGTGTTTGACTTTAAAAGAAAAATCTACCTTTCTAAAAAACCAAATAGTGTCCTAAATAAAGTTTACTGTATAGTTACATTAAATTATTTTTTTTCTACATACATTAATTTAGAGGTGAAGAATATTCAAATGTTTTTCTTTAAGATTATCAGGGATGATAGCCAGTCAACAATGCTAAGTCATAAATCATTTTTTTTATTTATACAGCCTACGTTTGTGGGTCTTCATCAGGGAGGCCTTTTACTCCCCTAGACCTAATTATAGAAAGAAACACTTTATTATCAAAATACCAAATACATGATAAAAGTGGGGCTGCTTAATTACATTTGGTTGCTTAAAACACAGCTTTCTTATCAATAACACAATACATATTTTAATAACGCAAGCGTAAAATAAAATTAAGTTAAAACTAATCAGTTGCTGAATACAAAAGCAATTATTTTGTATTATGCCGAATTTTTTAATATTTAAAATATAAAACAATGCGCATCACCTTATTATAATTATCACTATTATACTTATCACCATATTATAATTATAATTGTCTGGTCCAATAGTGTTATAAACTAAAATGACACAAGGAGGTGATATGACCGTGATCACGATCAACCGCCAGGTTTTTCTCCCTTGATTTTTCAATTAAGGATACCGAGGCTGGGTTTCCCCCAGGAGGGTCCCACGAGTATAAACTAAAATATAATAAATATGATTTATTTACATCGTTTATTTAAATAATACAGCCTGCAAAGCAGTTTTCAATTATAAATATGATTATTTATAATACCTAATGAGTCAATCAGAATTGATTCAGCTAAGATAGTCAGTTTTTCTAGGTCAATTTCGACCACGTCGAAGGATTTTTTTGCTACTTTACCATTTGCATTTTTCGTAGATCTTCTTATCCCTATCTACCTTTTCGGCCTGTTCACTGTCGTTTGTTTCATAGCGAACGGTTGGGTCTAATATATAAACCTCCTTACCATTTAGCTTGTATGCTATTATATCGGCTTATCGGGTGGAGCCGCCAGTGTCTAAGCCATATACTTCCTCCAGACACTTTACAGACACCCCTTTTCAGCCAGCATTTCCAATATGGCCTGCTTAACCCTGTGATGGCGACGAATAATCCTAAGAGGTTGTGTGGAGGGAGAGCTTCCCTGCAGATGTGATGGGGTCTCGTTCTCTCAGCCACATTTACGGCAGAGGAGTCCAACCTCTCCTCCGGTTTGTCCGCCAGCTCCAGAAACTGCACGTAGAGGGGCATAGTTCGTGTTCAGTTTAATGGCATTGGTCCATTTAGAGGCCGAGAGAATCTTCTTATCTTAAATAAATTTATTAGCTTTGTGATTCTCCCGAAAATGACAGACCCCTAAAACTTGCTATTTGCAATTGCTCCATTTGGTGAACGACTTATCCCGAAGAAGTTGCCGCATCTTCTTAGTGCTAAGAGACTCTCCTGTGCCTTTCATTACAAATCCTAGTCTTTTGGCACACAGTTTTGCCTCTTCCTCATAGTTGAAGATAGGCTGAAACTCCTCATCTTTAACTCTTGATAGTTTCTTGGCTATTGACCTCACCTGTAGAGGAGCCTCCATTTCACATTCCAGAATGCTCAGACCTCGACATCTACGCGGTGCATAAAGCATAGCAGAAGATGTATTGGCTGGTAGTCCTATCATTACATTCCTCCTTAGCATAATGTCAATCACTTCGAGAGTTCCTGGGCTAAGTTTTGTCAATGGTGCTGTCTGAAGAGAGAACGTCATCATCGTGAAAATATATTGATTTAGAATGATTAGCTTATGATCTGTTCTCAAAAAGATTTGATGCCGTAAGCTTTTCCATATTTTCGTTAATTTTTTTTACTGCCTCTTCGTTAAAAATATGGTAATCTCCCTGAAAATTTGACTCCCAAATATTTAATGGCATCCCCATCCTCAATGCATTTTGTTTTACTCCCGTCTTCTAGAGAAAGACTATCACCCACAAGAACTCCCTTATTTAAGTTAATGGCAGAACTTTTACTTGGGTTAATAGAAAGACCAATCTCTCTGAAGATTCGAGATACTATATTTATTTTATAGGGCGTAATAATCGCGATATTTATCGCCCTAAAACCCCTACCCTATCCTATCCTACGATATTTATAGTTCTTTCAGCTGCTGGAATATCGCAAGCAGTTATTGCTTCATCATCCGCAAAGCCCGTCACAACAAGCCGATCTCGATTTTCATTTAGAGGGTAGCCCAAACTATTCGCCAAATGTGGATCAAGTATTTCTCTATATAAGTGGTCTATGGCGATATTAAATAAGATCGGGGAAAAATGCCCAAATTGGGAAACTCCTCTCTTAATACTTATTCCCTGAGATTTGGAAAGATACCATGGCATCATACTCATCGTGATTGAAATTCTGTATTTTATTAATTATATTCTTAAATTTGACGGCCCAATTTTCAACCTCCTTCTGAATATTAAAGCCATTTTTTGGTTTGATGTCGCTAAGTGGTGGATGATTAAATATTTTAATTAAAGTTAACCTATTTGCCTCGCCGGGATGCTTTTTTGAGATATGTATGCGAAGCCCCTCTATTGATTTAAATTTCAGATTACAGATTTCACATACTTCACCAGATTTCGCAGCAACTGAGTTTTGTTTACCTTTTACTGCAGAATGAGAGGCATCATCGATGGATACTATCTTTCCTTTCGTTATTCCATTTCCTTCAGCCCATTCAACTTTAACTTTTTTTCTTCTCTCTTACCATCAGAAGAATGTAAAATTGAAGTGATGATAGCTCTTTGAAGCTCTGGTCCGCTGGTCCTCAGAAACATCCTGGCCAATTTCTAGAGGTTTATTGCTTTTCTTTGATATTAGACAATTGCTAATAAAGTTAAAACATTTTCAGTAATATCCATTAAACGCAAGTATTACAGAACAGCGTTTAAAAAGTAAAACAAAAACGACAATAATTGAGAAGACAAGATATGAATTTAAATATCAATAGATTAAAACGAATATTTAAGCTAAAATATACTACATAGGTTAAAATCAAATAAATAATTGAGACGAGAGTTCACTAACCATGTAAGAACAATGAGTGAGTTAAAATATATTAAATCCGTTACGTGATCCAATAAATACTTTAATCTAAATCGCACTAAAAATTGAATGGATCCATAAATATTATAAATAAAACTGTTCTAAATGGTAATAACTAGTCATTATGAGCTGTAATTATTTACACTCGCATTATCATCAAAAATTAACAATAAATACACACACATATATTTTCATACATATAAGTGCAATATATACAGAAATAGTGCAAAAAAGAACTATGTATATCACAGTTAGTCAAGTTATAAAACAGAAAAAATCTTATATAGGGTTAAGATAAAAAAGAAAATAAATAAATTATTAACCTATTGTTAAATTAGTTTTTACGTTTAAATAATACGATGAGCAAACAAAATACACTACGATCAATAAATGCAAAATATATTAAATTAAGTATAGATAATATCAACGATAAATTAACAACATTTACAGTATGATAATAAATAAAGATATATAGCCTTTGTTTCCACAGTACTTTAATGTTATTATATTATAACAATAACTTATTCAGATAATTAGTTCTGATTGAACCACTTTATTTACTGAAAACAGCTTAACTATACTGTAAAAACTACTTAGATTAGAATAATATGTAATTAGTTTGAAATGCCTTTGAAAAGTTAAATATTAACTATATGTAAATAAGGAGACAGCTGTATCAGAAGATAACTGATTGATAGTGGCACTGTAGGGGACCGCAGGCACTGTCCAGTCAAGAGATAAGGGCCAAGTCTTCAATATTTGCAATTTTGTTTATGCAGCGTTCTGCCGTCTAAATTTCCCAAAACTTGGCATAATTCGTCTATTACACTACAACTATCACCATGCACAGTTTCAAATTTATCCGTTAACATTTAACCATTGAAACAAACGAGGGATACGGAGAGATGTAACTCGGTCACCGGTCAATGGCTCAAGCTCATATATGAATATATTTATTATCGATCGCTTATTATTTCAGTTATAATTTTGTCATTAAAAGACTCTAAATTAGCTATGGCTGTGTAATGATGTGAAACTCAGGGGACTGAAAATTGCATTAGGTTTTCAATTAGTTCTACCCAGTGGCACATCCTTCAACTTAAACTTGGCTCCAACTTGTATGGAACTTGCCAGTTTCTTATAACACTACTCGTCACAATTAATTTGGACGGAATGGAGGTTAAAAGGTTTAAATTACATCCGGTTCGAATACGTAAATTTTAGAAAAGGTTCTTGGGAAACTCACTAGCTAATCAAAATATCAATAATGAATAGCTCATGCGTAAAATTGATCCCCAGTTTCTATTTATTATCTTTAAGAATTGTTCTCACTTAATGAAACTTTGTGCTTAGGAGTCAATTTGTTTTTTTTTTTTCACTTCGCTGTTTGAATGTCATATTTTGTCATTTCACATTGATTTATTGCCCAAACCTAATAAACTTTTATGTAAATCTCTTATGATTATGATTGAATTCATTCATAAGTAATTAAAACTAATTCAACTATATAAAAGGACTCCTTCAAGTAAAATAAAATTGTATGTTTTTCACAACTCTTAATTATTAAGTTTCCTTAGGTTTTCTAACGCGATGTGGCTTCTTAATATATTGTATTACCCCACATTGTTAAAATTCTCAAAAACGTAAGGGAAATGAAGCCTCCAGGTATACCTTGCCCTCAAGGGATTATTTTAGTGCTCATGGACCGTACTTACTCTTTACAAGCTAAATCAGCAAGTTAAACACATCTTCCATAGTCATCCTTTCAATATAAAAATATTAAATGCGCTTTTCTTTTTCTTTATTTTTTTTGTGGGTGAGTGTATATATTATGGATTAGGTTGCCGCGAGCAACACTTATATTTTTTCTCGACCGAAGAAAAGAAAAAAAAAAGTTTAGAGGTGACAAATAGTAAACTTATTTTTTATGATAGGTTGATTCATAATCAGGATTTTCAGTTAAAAATATTTTTATTTTAGAAAAGCCAAAGTTTCGATCTCTGCATGGGGGGGGGGAGGGATCAGGGTATTTGAATCACCCTATCAAAAAAAAATAAAAAACACAGAATAATAATAAAAAAAACTTTATTTTGAAATTGCACCACCCTTTCGATTGAGTAAATATCGAAATGAGGAAGATTATTATCTGCCACCAGTCTGTTGAATGAAATAAAACATATTAAAAAAAAAAAAAAAAAACTGCACCCTAACAATCGAAGAAATTCGTTCTCAAATATTTATTCAATCGAATGGATTGGAATAGGTTTTTAATCAATAAAGCAATCATGTTTACATGAAAGATTCACAGAAAGAAGATAAAATTGATAGGTAGGGAGGGACAATGATAAAGCTCCTAAATTTTATATGTAACTTTCCATTTACGACTCCAATAAGCGTTTCCTTTCAACCAGCTTTATCATAAAAGAAAAGAAAAAAAATCGATGAACTGAAATAATTGTGATTTATCGTTTATCTTTATTTGAAAAAAAAAAAACTAATGTCAATTCTTGTTGACATCTTAAAAAAATAACAATAACAAAATTTCTTTCAATACAGATTTTTTTTTTTTTGGTTTCTTTTATTGGCGTGTTTTTATTGAGAGATATACCCGTTCCAGTAACTGGAGAGATTAGGTAAAGGTTGAATGAGCCAGCTGGAAGATGCAATTAACAAGGTCCTGGAACGGCAGTCAACAGATAAAGTGAAAGACATCAAAGTCCAGGGCTCTAGACGTTACGAGACCGGAAAATGACCGTCTTAATCAAAGCTGAAAGTTACACAAGCGTGAGAAACATCTCCCACACGAGATCGCCATCTTATCCAAATGTAATATTTAGGAATAGTTTTGATAAGTGGACAGCGGAGAATTCATGTTTTCAATCCACTTCTATATTTCCATTGTTGTACCAATCATATGAAAAAAAAAATCTGGTGCGTGCGCGCAACACACAACTTTCACTTACCAACTTACTTAGATAAGAAATTAATGCGTTTTGTTAATTGCCACTTCTCAAAGTTATACATTTTTCCACATTCATTTCTTATTTTTGTTTTCATTTGCTCAAAAAAACAACAACACTATTTTCTTTTATTATTAAATAAAAGTTTTTACTTGTGATAATTCGGCAATGCAAGCATAATACTCCAAGTCGTCTAATTTTATAATTCTCTATGTACTTGTTGAATATTTCATTTAGTTCCCATGAAACAAATAATTTTCATTAAATGAACAGAACATCTTTAATTATAACGCATTGGTTTGTCATTAAAGGCGTACGCCGCATGCGTGAACTCAAGGTGTTTTATGAGTTGACGGAATATTTTTCTTTTTTTCTCCTGTATTTGTTTACTTGATTTTTTTCATATATCATATTTAGCGATTTCTTATTTTTAGGCGTGATGAGAGACAGTTAATTTCTCAATATAAACTAAAACAAAGGTATTTTATAGGAAAACAAAAAAGGCCCCTTCCCCATTTCAGCCCCCTCAGAAAATTTTAATACTGATAAAACTTACCTGACATTATTGAACTCCTAATTTCCATCAAACATGACGAATTTTATCAAAATCATTAAAGTAGTTTTTGAGATAATCGAAAAAAGGTAAAAAGTGGAAAAAAGTTATAAAATAAAGTGCCCCCTCCGTTTGACCAATTTTGATGAAATGTTGGCTGTCACATCTTTGGCATATACATACGTCAAATACCCAGTTTGATCAAAATCTTTAAAACCGTTTTTGAGTAAATAAAAAAAACACATGAAAATGATACAAAATTTATTAAGTAAAGTCCCCCCTCCGGTTGATCAATTTTGATGAAATTTTTACAGTCATATCTGGGGCACATCAATACATCAAATACTAAGTTTAATCAACATCGTTAGAGCAGTTTTTGAGAAAATCTCAAAAAACGTAAAAAGTTATTAAATAAAGTACCCCCACCCTTTGACCAATTTTGAAGAAATTTTTGCTGTCACATCGCGGGCATATACATACACTAAATACCCAATATCAGGTTCGCACCGTTAATAGTTTTTGAGCTAGTCTGTTCACACACACACACACACACACACACACACACACACACACACACACACACACACAGACCATTTCGCGGGACTTGGTTATTTCGACTCAGGGGACCCCAAAACGTGTATTTCCGTTGAAAACCGGAAGTTGAAATTTTTCACGATCGCAATACTTCCACTTACTATATATTTCATATATAGGTAAGTGAAAGTAATAAGAGTACAATAATGAATTAATGTATGATTTTTCTTTTTTTTTCATATCATGTAAAGTTGTGTTTCTGGCCACCCTAAACCGAAATCACTTAATATTCAAAGTTTTCTAACTCTTTCAAAAATTGTCGAATCTTAAAAATTCTAAGACGTCTTGTACGACAAATCAATACCTTCGAAATCCCGTTTTTACGAATAAAAAGTTGAGAATCGCGCTTTTAACGATTGAAAATCTCAAATATTCTTATGTCAATATTTTTCTCTCCAAATAAAATTTCTTTAATTTGTATTTATTAGATAGATTGAGAAAATAAAAGAGGTTGTAGATGCTTATTTGACTCTTATTTAAAATTAGAGCAGTATGATCCATTTGTATTCAGCCATTTGATCAGAGAAAAGATATTTGAAAAATTAGATTATCTCAGAATCTGTGAGCTGTACAAAAAATCTCCTAATAAAATGTTTTCTATTACACCTAGAATATATGCTTATTGAAAAAATATTATTTTGAAAACACAATTAAGACCAAATGAACTATATTCTAAAAACAAAATAGTTTGGCAATAACAATTTGCAAGGAAGGGTCCTAAAATAATCAAGTCTTAATATTTTGGCCAATAAGTCAAGAGTTTTGGTAAATTATATTCGTTTAAAGAAAAAAAAAAAAGAAAAGAAAAATGAAGGAAACTTTTTAATGGAAATTACTTTTATCTGTAAATTCCTCTTCTTTATGTAAAAAAAAATAAAAAAAATTATTTATATTCATTGTTTATTTAATCTAATCATTTGAAAATATCAGTTTTTTTCATTGCGGAGAAAAAAATGACATGAATATGTTTTATTTTTTTACTAAAAAAAAAAACAGGAGTTTAAAAAAAAATGACATTTTAAAAAACAAGTAGTATTTGAAAGGAATTTGCTAGTATGGTTTTAGAATTTTCAATGTTTTCATCATTGTTTTAAGGAGATAAAAAACTTTTAATACTTTTTGATAATAAGTGATTTCGGTTTTAGGTGGCCAAAAACCTCTACACTCAACTGCAACTACTTAATTATCCATATAAAGGTCTGGTGACACATAACCGCACCGCAGAACGGGCGTTTTTCGGATCTGATTCAAATACGAAAGATAGATAGTAACCGGTCGGTTATGTGTGACCAGACCTTAAGTCTGTCTAATAGAGGTTACGTCAGTATATTCCCGTAAGAAGAGTGATTCCGTTGAAACTTATGCACCAATTCGACTACATAATAATCGGCGATATCACCATTTATAAAAAAAAAAAAAAACAAAAAAAAAACTCTAATTCCTAGGTCCCAAAATTAAGGAAGAGGTGATATTATTATTTGGCAAATAATCAGCTAAACTCACATTAAAGTAAATACAACAAAATGCCTGTAATATTGCGCAGTGAGCATTCTCCTCGATGGAAATCAGCCATACCTGTAAAAAATAAAAATAGAATATTATATAAATACTTTTAAATAATCTTTTATAAAATGAGGTATTTTTATGGATAAACAGATACACCTAAATATTATTTTAAATACACGTATGTTGTACGATCCATATAATAATACATATATATATATATATATATATATATATATATATAACATATATAATACGATCCATATAAGCTTCGTTTTCACATAGTTATCGAAATATTGCCCCTTCTTAAACAATTGCTGTTTTGCTCAAGTTTCCTTACTTCTATTTAATGGTTAAAATAAATTCAGTTAGGAATCAGGTTGCAGTTAGTTGTGACAGCTGGAAGTTAGTCAAGGAGGAAGTTAAATGTTGACATCAGTTAGGCAGCGTGGACAATTTCTTGCCAATGAATCCCCCCCCCCACTTGACTACTTTTTAAGCTATGACTAAAGGGAAACCTAAACTAACAGTAATTGGAAGAGTTCCTAAAATTATAAAATCCCCTAAAATAATTATTTATAGTGTCTGTTTTCATAATGTCTAATAATTAGTCATAATGTAATTATGATATTAATCATCTGTTTTCATAACAAGTATAATAAAATCTCTTAGAGAAGCCGGGTTTTTTAATTTTAATTATTTAATTTTTTTAATCAGATTACCTAGGTATTAAATTTCTCAATACTTGAACATTGTGTCAAATCAAACTCTTAACGGCCAAATATGTTATAATCTCGAGTTTAAAAAATTACATAAGCTGCCTCTTGATAAGATGATTGGCTCCCAGGTTTGAGGCCTGTAGGTAGGTTATTAGAGCCCGTTTTACAATTGTTTTTTATCAATGGTGAGATTACTATTGACCGATTGATAACTGAACTACAACATTTTTATTCCAAGATGGATCGAAAAAGTTTACCGTGTAAATAGGCCATAACAATTATGAAAAAACAAAATTAAACTGTAGCAATGTAACCCTTTATTTTTTTTTTTTCTTTGAAGTTTTCTGCTATGAAAATATAGTAACAGTTTGTACATCTTATTTTGTATATTACGTTGCCCTTTACTAAGAATTGAATATCCTTTTTTATTATGTGAATATTTAATCTTAGAATAATGAATAAATAAATAAAAATGGAAGACTATTACGCCTATTCCATTCCAGCAAAGTATAAGTATTTAAAAAAAAAACACACACACATAGGGGAGGTCTGTTCCGTAAAACATTGACGGTTAATGAAACATTAATGATGTTTAGGTACACAACTAGTAGTGTGTACCTCAACATAGGAAACTATCCTAACCTACATATTTTACAATGATGAAATGAACGAATATAATTTTTTACAAACAAATCGCCATGGTTGGAAGTGGTACAGGTTCGTTTGTCTATACTCTCGAAACTACTGCAATATCTATTTCAACTATTGTAGGTACAGATAACTTACATAAACTAAACGTGATTTCGGGCATAGATAAATATAGTACGTAATGGAAATGGTTGTGGGTGCGATTAAATAAAACAATATTATATGATTAATAGCATATACTTATTTCCCGACGCACAGTGCTTCGAGTATATCCAGTTCTTGGACAAATATCTTTTGACTATGAAATATTATAGGAAATGCTGTGCTGATCACGAATATACCTCATATGCAGGGTCGGAAATAATATTTGACAAAGTTAGAGCAAAAAAAAAAAAAAAAATAGTCAAATCAGGGTTTTGGCAAAATATGTTAGATTTGTGGGAAATTAGAGTATCATTATTGGTTCGTTGATCAAAATTTATCTTTGATAAGATAATTAACCAAACACAACATATCAAATACAAAAGATACTTTCTTGATCTACTTATAAATCTAAATAAAGAAATCTATTAGAAATCTAAAGTGAAAAATAAAATAAAAAGCTGATTATTCCGATTCAATCGCGAAAATTTCCATGTTAAATTTATTTATATAAGTTCAGTTCATTTTGAATTACGTTATAATTAATTCAAATTAAATTGAACATTAATTTAATTTTAATAAGAAATTTATAACTAAAAGAATTAATCTGATTCACTAGAATATTCGCTCCTTAGATTATATTCTGCGTTCATATCGGTGAACAAATCTAAACTTGTTTCTGTCAGCTTACTAAAAGTTCATCCACATATTAAATATTTTTCGGTTGGAACATGATTGTGTTTTGATTTTCTCTCTAAATATTTCTGTTAGTGCATATTTTATATCACAATCTTTAATATCAGACTTCAATTGTAATTTTTTTCTAATAAATGAGAAAAAACGACATCTTTTAACAGCTGGGAGCTAGGCTGACGAGTTCACTGGCATAGAACGAAGGCAGGACTGAATCAAGACAGTCCTTCTATAGAAAGCCCTGATCAACACCTAAATCCCGGTTTGAAACTTGGGTAAAATATATTGTATTATATATTTAGTGTTGTTACAACCCAAACCATTTCCATAACCAAGTTCTACGGTCAACCATCTTCCATATTTATTTTTTAGAAATCATTTAAATGCATATTATCTCCTTCAGCTCTACAACAAAAATAAATTATACGAACAGGTATATGTGGACGTACGTGGTAGGTATATGTACTTAATTAAATAAGGGACAAAGAAATTGCAAGGATAAAACTCAAATTAGAGATCAAATAAAAATTAGGTTACTCTTGAAAGATTTCAAAACAAAAGAATTCATTGCAACGAAAACAAACTGGTTGTCCCGAATTTTCTTCTGCGAATTAACAAGACTTGATTTTTCTTTTTTTATAAAAGGCTATGGTCAAACATTTATTATTATAAATTATTATGCCACCGTGTTTTATTTATGCTAATACTATGAACAACATTGGACAATGAAAAAGTTCAAGAAAGTGACAATGATAGCTCTATCACTTACAATAGAATTTTCTTCATCGGGTTATAATATACATATATATATATATATATATATATATATATATATATATACATTTAGATGAAATAATTTATTTTGTGAAGAGAAAAGATTTGGCTCCGGCGGGAATCGAACGCGGGTCTTCCGCGTGACATGCGCGGTATGCTAACCATTGCACCACGGAGTTCGCTACCAAACGGCGCCAAATCCTTCCTCTTCACTGACACCTCTCCCACGATCTCGCAAGAGAGGTGTCAGTGAAGAGGAAGGATTTGGCGCCGTTTGGAAGCGAACTCCGTGGTGCAATGGTTAGCATACCGCGCATGTCACGCGGAAGACCCGGGTTCGATTCCCGCCGGAGCCAAATCTTTTCTCTTCACAAAATAAATGATTTAAAAACACGGGTGGTTATCCACAATAATAATTAAATTAATATAATATATAGATGAAAGTATAAAATATATATACACATGACCCAATACATATGATATATATATCATCCAAATCATACATTATAATTTGGAAATGAAAGAATTCGAAGGTATTTCTAAATTGAGAATTCAAGGATTGCTTGGATGTCTTTTTTTTCCTTTTTTTTTTTAAGCGTCACTGATTAAATTTTCCTTCCAATAAATGAAATTCCATTAATTGCGGAACTGACAATAGATGGGTAAAAATAGAATTAAGTCGAATTTCCGGTATAATTAAATATCTACATTGTTTTCGATTCTTTGTCAGAGAGGAATTTAGGAGGATTGTGTTCAACCTATTTCTATTTTAGACCTTCATCGAATCTCCGGATTAAATTACCCCGATTATATTTTTTTTTTTTTTTTATTTGATGTAACCTCAAATTGACGGTACCTAATATAAACAATTTATACATTTCATAATATTTATAAGAATACTCGTTCATCCCTTTAAAACAGAAAACAACGAATGGATGAAAGTATAATCGTAGCACTATCTTAGTAAGAGAAAGGTACTGAATAATAACTATTTTCTAGAGTGGATGGGTCTTCACGCGAGAAGGATTGTAGCAGTCTTTTTTTTTCCTTCTTGCCAAACAGTCCAACACAAATATTAAAAATTATACAGTCAATGTAATTTAAAATTCAAAATATCAGCTCTTTATCCGAGGATTTTATTTTTTACCTTCTTGCGAGATTGTAAAATATAACATTACAAATAAAACTTTTTAATAAAATATAAAGATATAAGTAATCTTTCAAAATTAAAAAAACTCTATGATAATTTAGTGCTTTTGAAGTCAGTATCAGAAGAAATCTCTAGCGATGACTTGTTATTGGAATGATATATCTTTAACCGTTTATAAAACATTGGTACATTAAAATATTTATATGGTTAAATTATTCAAATGTGAGATTGAAAAGGTAAGATAAAGGAATAAGAATGTGGAAGAAAGTATATGTTCCACCGTTCACCGTTTTAACAGCAAACACCCTCAGCATTGTTATTTTTCAATAGATACAATCTGAAGATCTGAAAATCCATTTATACAAGCAAGGACATACAATACTGAAAAACATGAGAACTTTTATAGACTATATATAGGTACTCAACCCAAAAAAAAACTATAAACATAACAATATGTGGGTCATTTTCCCAGAAAGGGCGAATCTGAACTAGGAATTCTTGAAATTGAAAATGTCGAATTAACGTCTGGAAAATATTTAGGGATGCTCTTTACATAGCACTGGTTGAACTCCAATGCAAGGTTATACAAGAGCAGGGTGCATTTATTATTTATAAAAAAAAAAAAAAAAAAAATCGGAAGATGGGAAAAGAAATGTGGTGAGGGTTCGTTTGATTTTTTTTTTCATGAGTATCTTTGTTTTAATTTTTTTTATTTATTTTTTTTTAATAAGGATAGCTCACAAAGATCCTAAGCCATCTATCAGCCATAAAACACATTTTTTTGATCATAGAGTTTTTCTCTCTCTCGAGTCTCGTTAACTACTTAAATACAGATGATTTTGAAATAAATGATATACCATCGGAAACGTCTCAACGACCTCTATATGTATAAAGAAACGAGAAAATATAGATGCAATTAGTTTTCGGGTAGAGACAGATGGGTACAATGACTCCTGATATTTATGACTATCCAGTTTTTTCTCGTTTACTACTTAAATACTGCTGCTTTTCGACAAAACGATAGATCGATGGAAACACGCCAACGAGTTCTATAAGTAATAAGCAGCGAAAATTTTTAGATACAATTACGTTCCAATACCGTAGAGGCGGGATAATGACATCAGAATTTGAGAGGCTATCTATTTTTTCTCGTTTACTACTTAAATAAAGCAGATTTTTGACAAAATGATAGACCTTTCGAAACGTTTCAATGAGCTTTACAAGTAAAAAGCAACGAAAACGTTTAGATACAATTAATCTCCGAAAACACTCGAGTGGGAGAAAAACACCCGATAGTGTATTGTATGACCATTCATTTTTTTTCTGTTCACTACTCAAATACAGACATTTATGTAAACAACGATAGACCGTCAGAAACGTATCAACCTCCTCTAAAAGATGAAAGCAATGAAAAAATTTCGATACAATTACCTTCTACGGGCGGGACAATGGCACGGGTTTTATGCCGCTCCCGCCGCAGCACCTACGTTGTTATCCTGACGGTTCCACAGAGACTGAAAACATTTGGCGGCAAAAAGGTTGTTACCTGAGATGTAATCCTACTTGTAGCCAGAAGCCGCAGTCACCTGTAAAGATGAAAATTGCCAAAACACGAAAATACTACGTAAGCGGGGAAAAAACCAAACACTGGGGACAAGTCTTTTCCCTCATCTATGTACTGTTCTATCATTCTTAAAAATATCACATACCTCATATTCTAATCTTGAGATGTTTCGCACAGCACCACGGTTATAAAAAATTCAAAAAGCGTCAATGGTCAATTCGTAGACGAACGTAAAGTTGGGAAATTGGAGTTGTGATATGACGAGGGAAGGAGAATTCCACTGGTCATATCAAAATTCAACCTTTAATTTTTAATGTTATATGAGTAAAACCCTACGTAGTCGACAGGGCAAGTCACAGAGCCTAACTAGAGGTTGTTTTGATGAACAAAAATGGTGAGGGGGCTTCAGAATCCATCGGGGACAGCGATTTGCCCTTTCTGAGAAAATGACCCATGTATCATTTTTAATGTGCAAACTTTAAGACATTTTATGGAATCGACTACTTCCCTATTGAGGAAAAAGTTTCAATTCCTGTTTCCTTTCCAGGGACAGTGTTCATTTTATGCGACTGCGTACGATTAAAAACAAAAATAAAACGATCGCCGAATGCTAATAATACGCAACAGGTTAATAAAAAAAAATCATATTCAAAAGGAAAACTTTATTTCTTTGTTTTTATTATTGTCACCAAATCCTGTTTGGTCAATACTCATTGTTTGAAATAAAATACTGTACATATTATATCCAATCCGTGTTTTATATGGAGGGTGTCTTGCAATACCGGCTTCTGAAGTTACCAATAATTCCGCATGCCCCCACCACCACCACTAGCCCCCCGAGAGAAAAACTTATGATTTAATACAATGAAAAGTAACACAAAATAAAAGATAGTGGCAACTATTTATTGTTACAGTAGTCTCATATCAATTTGTATATTGTAATTAAGGCCTGAATAATATACAATTAATATTTTAATATATATATATATATATATATATATATATATATATATATATATATATATATATATGTATTCGATTCTCCTAATATAATACGTCGTGAACATAACAATTTTAAACGAAATATTAAAGGTATGACAACCATAGAAAAATATAAAAATCTTGCAGTAAACAAGAAATCAGATGTCCTAAATCTCAACACGTGTTATTCAAATTTAATACACTCAGATTAATTTTACTAATTTTACATTTACATAATATAATAAATTAGAGTAATAAGCTATTTTTACATTTTTTATAACTTATTTATCTAATGTAATTCTTGCATAGCTGTCAACAATCGGTAATGCCTAAATGTGAGGAAAACCCCAAGAACCTTTTACTGCCTTTTTCCTTTACAGTCCTCAACTTGCCGAAGTACATTAGAGTAATGTAGTTAGTTAGTCTCTATACATCTATCTGCTTTATAGAGCAATATCCATCAGCGACATTTTAAGTATATTCATAAATTTTTATCATTTGAATTACATATATTCATTCAATCTATGTATTTTATATACTTAACGCTATTAGTATAATTTTAAATATGTAATTCATATAATTATATTCAAATCTGTTTATTTACCATATTGTAGGGGATAATTATGAGAACAATATAGTCTCGAAACGTATTATAATAACGTGTAAATTAAAAACATTTTATACCTGAATGAACATTTGTGAATATTAATCGATTTTTTTTTTTTGTAAGGTTCAAACGAAAAATCTAATAAATAATATATATTTATCTAAAAATTTTGGATTAAATTATATTGTTAGAATACATGAGCTTAAAGTGAAACCAATATAAATTTTCTCTCTGGCTAAGATGGATGGATGAGTCGAGGAGCAGCCTCAAGGGAAAGCTCTGAGAATATATGACTTTATTGTAATTCTCTGCCCAGAGCTAATTTTTCATTTTCTTTTTATCTCAGTTATATATAAACAAAGTTGCCTGCTTAATTAAGAATAAATAGTCAATTTGTCCATTACTTTTTTCCTTCCTTTAATAGTAATTTTGTAGAAGCTACGATAAAAGCATATATAATTATATTGATCCAGCATGTTCAAGGTGGGTACATATTTGTATTTATTTTTTCATTTTATTTTTTGAAACATTTCATTAAGATGAGGTCGAGTAATTGCTTACATATCTTTACTTTTTTACGTCTGTTTGTTTCAAGATAGTATTTGTTATTGATAAAGGCGATAATCTTTAAATTTATCCATATATGCATATACATATATACTCATTTAAGTTAGTAGTAACCAATCAGACTTTGATTAAGATTGATTCAATAGTATTATTTTTTTTCTCTAAAACTATTTACATTGTTATATAACAATTACCATTAGGGAATATAATTTAACAGTAAAAAAATATTTGTTCGTACTATAATTTGATTAAGATAACATCATTAAAGGATAATTTTAGTGTATTTGATCTCAAGCAATTAGGCCGAACAATTTGAGGGATTGCATCTCATCTTTCTGGAGTTTGGAGCAACTATCGTTTCAATATTCAGGAATTGTAACCTCCTCACTCTTATTTAAACTATATAAATAAAAGTAAACATGTGTAGCAATAGAGAATATTTTCAAATCAGCAAAGGAAATATGGAGTATTTCCAGTATACCCTGATTGTTTAATTAAGTACAGTTTCTCCTGTTTTTTTTTTTTTTTTTTTTTTTTGTTATTAACAAATTGTTATGATAAATTCTAAAAACAGACGAAAAGTAAAAAAAAATTAAAGTAACTTGTGTCAGTCAAAAAAAAAAAAAAAATTATATATTTCTTTTATATAATTTACTAGCAGACCCGGCCACGCGTTGCTGTGGCTCAGTAGTTATATCCTAATATTTTTAAGCAAATACAGTCGTACCAATATTCATTAATTTCTCAGGGTCATGCCAATCTTGGTTAACGCGTCATATATGTCCTTTTGATTGGCGTTTTTCTCAATTTCTTTGAGACCTCGATTTCCCACACCCTTCGGAAAATAAGTGTTCGGTAGGAGGGTGGTGTGTTGAAGCTTTCAATTTAGCAATATATTTGATTGATAAGAAATCTCTTCTTAAAGAGGTTTTTACATAATACAATTTAGAATTTTTATTTATTCAAGTACTAATTTGTTCAAAATGTTTTGGGATAACCTGTTTTTTTTTTAAACACAAACCAAAGATTTGATGGTTTCCTACACGTGGTAAGGCGACATACCATACCAGGCGAAAAACCACGGATTTTCAAAGTCCAAGTGGACATTGTTTGCCCTTGGGATTTGTTTATGGTCATGGCAAAAGCCAAACGAATAGGGTATTGAAGCCTTTTAAATTTTATTGGAAATTCTGACGGTTCCAGGGGAATATATTTCTCTTATAAACCTTCCAGGCATCATTTTTGCTTCAATAACATTTCCTGTGATCCTTTTAATGACCAAACGTGTACCGTTGCACAATTGAGGTGGATTTAAGTTACGAAGAAGAATAATCGGTCAGACAATCTTCAACTGGAGATTGTTTGGGTGTATATCCCAGCTATATCCCGGGAATTCAAAAATTCAGATGGGAAATTTACAGCTTCGTTTACATCTAGAACATTGTCAATTGATTTTGGAAGTTTATTTCATCGAAATAATTTGCTGCCAAAATAGCACGACTACCCAGCCAATTATAGTCCAAATAATTGTTCAAAATATCAGGAAAGACACTTTATATTAGTTCATTTTTAGTCTCTATAACAGTGGAGAAATTTTCTGGTAATTTGATAAATTTTCGATGTAGCTCTATTTCACCGTTTCCAATATAGAACAATTGTTTAGGAAATATATCTGCCGATGGATCATTTTGAAGTAGTACTCTCATATTTAAGGTGGATAAATTTGAAACTTGCTGTTTATCCAAATAACAGTTATTCCTGTTTAGTAGAGGTGTAATAATCATTATATGTAAAATTTAAAAAATGCCGCGGAGATTTCTCAATCAACAATAATTTAAAGATAAATAAAAAAATGTATTCTGGTGAAATTATCACCGAAATATCATTCCCAATAATAGCCTGCTTTAAATTAAAGAAAGGATTAAAATCTTCGCTGACATTTCTTAAATTTTACATATAAAGATAATTACAACTCTATTCAAAAGGAACAGCCTCTATTCGATTGGGATTAAATTTTCTCAACTTTAAATTATTGTTGATAAGGTAGGAATTACAAATCTCCACTGACATTTTTTAAATTTTAGATTTTAGAGCACGGGATAAAAATATTAAAAAGGTTTGGTAAAATAAAAAAACACTGTATTCAAACAATAATAACAAAACGAATAATGAAAATAAAGAAACTTCTGTTAAATAAATAAATAAATCAACTGAAAATATAATATTAAAGTCTTAATTATGCAGTTCTTTAGCAAATCACAAAGTATCCCACAACACCTAATCAAAACACACTCAGGGAGTTTTTATGACTGGTTACCCGCAGTGTAGCCAACCCACTAATTTTTACTACTTTTTGGCAACACTGACTCCTTAAGTCAGGTTTCTATTAGGTTGCACCTGCGACAGTAGGTGCTGTTACAACATGTATAGAGTATTATTTCAAATAATAGCCTAATTTAAATTATTAAAATGTATTTACTTTACTAAAAGTTGATATCAGGGTGGGCCACAGCAAAGTGTTTCAGCCCTTACCTAGTAATTTGATTGAAACACAAATAAAAAAGGAAAAGGAAGAAAAATTACCTACACTTTTGAGAATTTATTGTAACCTTTTCTTGATTTATTTATTCTTTAATGAAAATTAACAATAAATACAAAGATTTGTATTAATATTTGTCTGTGGAAAATAATAATATAGGAACCAATAATTTCACTCACATAACACAATACAAAATTATAATAATGATAACCTGTATTACAATAGCATGCTTATAAACAAAAACGTTATGAAATCGACATATGACGCCATGTTAATAAATCGAAACCCGACCTACTGTAATCCAATAATTCGCTATATAAGAATTATTTTGGTAACTAATCAAGTTAAAAACTATCATGTCTATTAAGTTGGCCAAAACTATAAACATTGAGCCGAATTTCATTAAAATCGGTTGAGTAGTTTCTGAGTAATAGAATGACAAACATCGGGACACGAGATTTTTATATATATAAGGATAAAGCGTTATATAATGTAAATATCGATTTATACTGCCGAAAATTAAATAAGCATTTCCCCCATAAGCTATGTATTCTAATGAGAATTATATGAATTTTATGATTCAAGAGTAAATAAAAGGTAATATTTATGGCTTTACATATCAGTTGCATTTTTAATATCAGCCAGTTCTACGTTTATAAAGCTGCTATCTTCAAGAGTAGTTACACTCGGTTTAATCCATTTTGGTCCACGTTTTTAGGCTGTTTTTTCTTTCATTTAATATCTTTCGTTTAAATTTGGTGTTTATTATTTTTAAAATATTTAAATTTGGTGATTTAAATTATAACTATATAAAAAATGGAAAATTTAGGATATTTGTATATGTTCCATTTTTAAATACCGTACATGAGCAATGTGAATATGGTGATTAATAGCTATTTCTCATTCAATCAAAAATTTTTGTAATGTTATTACTTCCTTTGTTGAAATTATAAGAAAGAAAACAAAAAACTCATATTTAATCAAAAAGATGATAGAAACGTTCATAAACATTGTTTAAATACTATTACATTTTAAAACTACTTTTGAATATTTAATGGGAAATGAATTCACTACTAAAATCGATAGGCTGAAAAAAATATATATCAATATTATAATTATATTGAATTAACCTTTCTTGAAGCTAGCTGGTCCAATATAGTTAATCATACCCTGTACATCGCTCTAATAAACTAGAAAAAATGTTAAATTTTGTATAAATATCATTAACAATCTCGCTACACTGAACATTGTCAAAATTCAGGTTCAAAAGATCCAACTTAATACATAGACCTTCCGTCTACGACTGAAAACAAAGATTTTTTAAAATGTGCAAAATCATAAATACTACACTTTCCTTCAATATTAAACCAGAAAATTTATAAAATAACATGTTATATTTTTGACTTACTTAAAATTGAATTTTTATTAAAAAAATAAAAAATTACATATGTGGGAACGCGTTGAAACTTAGCTAATAACATGAGAGGCATCCAGTGAAGCCATTCTAACACTTAGGAATACTCCACCTGTGGTTTTGCGGCGGCAGCAAGCCCCTGGTTTTACTGTATTATTAAATAGTTGAACAACATACATCACAGGCTGGTGTGGTCCTGTCCCGGTAATTTACAGCAGTCACTAATGGCCATAAATATCTCGGTGGTATCATCCCGTTAATTGCCTATACCAGTCATAAGAAGTTTCGTTTCATTTTTTATTACAAACCATACTAAAGTATATCTCGTGACAACTTCTTTATTTTTTGAACATTTATATGATTTTTTATTTCATATTTTACTCTATCAGTAGAGTGATTGATGCATTATTATTTTACAACAGTTTTTCCCTACTCATATTTACTGTATTATAAACAATTATCATGAAGCCGAACTCATAAAGTGTGGGTCATTCCATATCAAATCTACCATTTACGAAAAAAATATTGGACCTATAGGAATTGGATTTTGATAATTTTCAGATAATTTGTTGTTCTAGCATATTTTGGCTGAAGGTTTAATAAATTCTTAATTGCGTAAACATCGTATATATAATTATAATTGGTGGGTTTATGGCCTATAATTTAATATAATTTGTGCGTTTTTGGCTAATATCTTTAAAACCTATTTGAAATAGAAAGCTGAAAATGTTGTCATCTTTTTCAGTTTGCTGATACAATAAATGACTATATTCTAAAAAAAAAAGATTTTTTTAGACATATTTTATTCTAGCATATGGTGGTTAAAGATGTGCTAAATCGTCAAATGAATGAATGGATAAATATAGTTTATTTGTTTTCGGGGAATACCCCATACAGATAGATTTTGCCAAACAAGATAAATACGTATTAGAGCTAACAACGATAATGTTTAAGTGATAATAGAGAATATAACAAGATGTGGCGACATCATCTCCACATAGCCATTTAAAAGCTCACATTATTATAATAATTACCCTACAGAAAAAAAATTAAATATAAAATTTATTTAAATAATATATACTTACCTATATAAATATAAATATTATATACATAAATATCTTTGAACTAGATATAATTCGCATTATCTATAATCAATTTGATTATTCATAACATTAACAAATATAACCATTAATAAGTAGTAACATATAAAATTAAAAATAAATGTTTGATGCTAATTAACGGTTCCTACTACCTACCATTTTACTAGTTATTCGTTAACAATGAATGATTTTAGTCTACAACATTGCCTGATATAACAAAAGAGATTTTTGAGGGATTGAATGTTCTCGATTTTGTGCAATTCGACCTGTTCATATGGAGTGAGTGGGGCAGATAGTGAAGGCGGTAAGCAGAATAAATCGGGCACCGGACCAAAATATGGAAAACATCTTCTAGCTCTCTTAAGTTGCAGATAGTGCAGTTTTCCTTGGGCTTAAAATAATAATATATATTATTGAAAGTTAATTTAATAATATAATTTCCAGGGAGCCTAAGTTGTGCCAGTGTTTTGGTCATAGGAAAGGGGGCATTTAGAGCAAGGTATGGCTGGGCCTCATCGCTGTCTATGTACATAAGAGGGTATAGCGGACTGTACCTTGTTGGGCTAATCAGTCTTTGTTTATCGCGCTCTTCCATGTAGCTTATGAACATGTGTGTTCAGTGTAGGAAATCGTTAAATGCAGAAACAATGGGTTCACAAGATAAAAGATAGGCAATCTTGTGAGGCATTCTTTCCCAAGTTTGAACTTTCGCACACCGCAGAATATTATACATTTTAACAAAGAAAATAATCGAAATCCAAGAACTATTGGATTATGTTAGAGATGGTTTGATGAGACCCGTGTTTAAATATCAATTGATGAATAAATATTTTTATTCCTGGGGGCAAATCTCCCATTAGAATAATTACAATTAGGTACATTTATCTTGCTCAGTGTTAAAAAAATTATGAGTAAATTTAAATAAATATCACTTATAATAATACGGTGGTTTGATAATAGATCAAAGTGAGGCATAGATTATGCTTCAAAAAATGTATCTACGGTTGATGATGGACGGCTTAAGATAGTGAAAGCATTTTAGGTAGAGTGTGCACGGATGACAAAAGATTTACTTGAGGAAGAGGAATTTGCAAGAGAAGGTAAATAAATCCTGTGAATTTACTGTAAAACCACGTTGTTCACATATGGTTATTAAATTCATGTACTATAGTTAACAATACAAAATTTTATTATGTGAGAATAATGCGGGGTTAGGTAATATAAGATTTTTCTATTGGTAATTTTACGAGGTGACATAACAAGATTGGAAATCTTTAACATGTTAAATAATTCGAATGATTGGAAATATTAGATAAAATAAAATAAGAATGTTAATTCAATCTTTATTCGTGGGTAAAAACCTTTTTTAAATTATTTTAAATAATTTATTTTTGAAGAGAAAAGATTTGGCTCCGCCAGGAATCGAACCCGAGTCTTCCGCGAGACATGCGCGGTATGCTAACCATTACACGACGGAGTCACTTCCAAACGGTGCCAAATCCTTTCTCTTCACTGACACTGAAAATAATTTAAAAATTGACGAACGTCAAGAGATGCACAAAATTGGACAAAAATTGTACATCTCCCGTAAATACTCACAAAACTTGCGAGATCTTGGGAGAGGTGTCAGTGAAGAGGAAGCGACTCCGTGGTGTAATGGTTAGCATACCGCGCAGGTCACGCGGAAGACCCGGGTTCGATTCCCGGTAAAGCCAAATCTTTTCTCTTCAAAATAAATTATTTAAAATAATTTAAAATATAGGTGGTTACCCACAATAATGGTTAAATTAATATAAAACTTTTTAAAATTAATTTTAAATATTTTATTTATTGAAGAGAAAAGATTGGGCTCCGCCGGGAGTCGAACCTTTTCGGGGGAGAGGTATCAGTGAAGAGGAAGGATTGGCTCCGCTTGGAAGCGAGCTCTGTGTTGTAGTGGTTAGCATACCGCGCATGTCACGCGGGAGACCCGGGTACGAGGAGCCGCGATAAAATATTTAAATATAAATATAAAAATAAATAAAATATTCAAAAATAAAGTAAGAATGGCATATTTGAATATGACTATGACACAGATAAGTATAAGTAGGCAATATATGATGTAAGTACAAACCAGCTAATAATAATATCAATAATAATAACGATTTAACGAAGCGGAAATTTGGATGCCGACACAATTCGCTCCCTGCACACCGACATCCACCGAC
The DNA here is from genome assembly GCA_911387785.2 of Aelia acuminata. NCBI lineage: Eukaryota > Metazoa > Arthropoda > Insecta > Hemiptera > Pentatomidae > Aelia > Aelia acuminata. Next base: position 1,645,289 of record OU426980.1, read on the forward strand.
CGCCGCACAGTGGTTGAAAGGCGAAAAAAAAAAACATTTCTTGAAGGTATCGGAATATTTTTTTTTACGATAATTTAAAAGTTAAAAAAAAGGGGGAGGGGAATACAATTAATCTGATTAAAATCACAAACGTAAAAAACGCGATAAAATGGAGAAAAAAAAATATTTCGCTCTGTTGAGCTCGAAAAAGCAATTAAAACAATTAAATGAACTGTGTAATAAAAAAAATGGAACAAGTCTTTAATGCAACTTACCAATCTTTCATTGTACACTGATTCGGAATTTCGGACAAGGATGAAATGAGGATAATCGGGTAAAAGATATAGAAGGAATGTTTTAGGATGAAGAAAATTTTCACCTGTTGCTCGTCCTTCTTGAATTTTGCGGTCGGCGGCAGAAAATGGTGGTTGAAGAGAAATTTTATACCCAAGAGGTAGAAAACTAAAAGAATTTGATACCCAAGAGGTGCAAACAATAACCATCGGCGGACTCGATCTCGACATCGCACGCACGATGATCCTTGCAGTTCAACATGAAAAAAGCAAGTGAAGTAAAAAAATGGCTGACGCCGGTATCCTAAACCATTCCAATGCCATCTTGACGCCACTGATAGCTCAATTGTTGGCCCAGCGATTGCTATCTAAAGAGAAATTCCTTAATTAAATCGGACTCTGTATCAACTTTCAGAAGTTATTTCAATTCTCTATCTAGTGATACGCGACTGCCAACAAAATTAGTTCCACAGTCAGAATATAACCGTTTAGGGATGCCACGTATTGCAATAAAACGTTGGAGAACAGATAGAAAAGCTTCAGTCGATAAATCATGAGCGACCTCGATGTGCACTGCCTTAACTGCCATGCACACAAAAATGCACAGGTAAACCTTAATTGTCGGGGTCTTTCTAAGCGAGTTGAGAGAGAGTCTTGATCGAAAATGGGCCACAGTAATCCATTCCGGAGTGTGAAAAGGTTGGTGATGGATTCACTCTCGCAGCAGGCAAATCGCCAGTCAAGGGAAAAGCAGCCCGTGGAGAAGCACGAAAACACTTTACACATTGGAGGGTTATTTTTCTAATGACTTGTCTAGCTGAAAGTATCCAATAATTCCACGAAAGTTGAAACTGCACTTGAGATGGACTTGCATGTCCGGGCCCATCGTGGTAATAAACAATCAAAAGATGCACCAAATGGTGGTGTTTCAGCAGCAAAATACCGAACACTTTTTCTTTTCATTATTAATAAATAGAATAGTTACCTGACACATTCTATCAATTTATTCGGAGGTATTCCGATTTTTGCACTTATTATGACCCTTTGAAAATCGATCATGCAGAAATGCAATCATTTCACAGTATGCAGTTAGACTTCGACTAGGACGGTCACAGTGAGCTGGCTCCAGAAGAGAAGCAGATAAGATTTTCATTGATTTTTTCAATTTATTATTTCTTAATTTTTTTTTAAAGGAAAGTGTTTCTTTTTAATTTTTCAGAAGATAATTATTTTTTGTTTTGTTTAGTTCATAGTTTTTATCTTGAAAATGAATTTAATTTTATTTTATTTATAGATTTTTTTTTTTTCTCTTTTCTCTCTCTTTTCTAAAATTTAAAGGATACATTTATATATTTTTTCCCTCTTTTTATAATTATATTTAAAACTTATTTAGCTTAAAATTTAAGATTTTTATATAATTTTCTTACTGCGTTAAAACGCAAATGGATGATATTTCTGACCCTCCTAGCCCATCAACAAAAAAAAGAAAATGGGCTCGGAATAAAAAAATAAAATTTCCTCCGGACAAAATCTTAGAACAAAGGACGGAAAATATATTACCATCATATTTAATAATAAAGAGGACAGACCAAGATGACTTTAAAAAAGTATCCCCCTTTTTCATCCAAAAGGTAATTACTAGCCTAGTTGGTAATGTTAAAACGGTTAAAAAATTAAGAGACGGAAGCCTATTAGTAGAAACATTAAATGGACAGCAAACAAACAAGTTGTTATCTTCTAAAGACTTTGGAGGTTTATTTAACGTTGAGATAGTTCCCCATAATTCCCTCAACTATAGCAAAGGAGTTATCCGTTGTTATGATTTTCAATATATGAGTATCGAAGAAATAAAAAATGAATTAACTCCCGTAATTAAAGACATCGTAAGAATAAAATCAAGAGCAAACGGAAATGAAATATTAACCCATAATTATATCGTTACATTTCCTACACCTAAACCACCAGAATCTTTAAAAATTGGATACGAAACAGTTAGAGTACAGCCATATATACCCAATCCTTTACGCTGCTTTAATTGCCTGGGTTTTTCTCATCCCACTTCTCAATGTAAAAAAAAATCGGTGTGCGTTAATTGCGGCCAGGATAGACACGACGAAAATGTCAGGTGTAACTCACCGGCTAAGTGCGTTAACTGTAACGGCTCTCACAATGCACTAGACCGATCCTGTGTAGTTTATAAAATGCAAAAAGAAATCAAAGCAATACAGGTCAATAATAAAATACCATTATATGAAGCAAAAAAAATATACCGAGACAGAAACCCATCGTATCTTAATAAAACTTTCGCTGAAATAGCAAAAAATCAAAATAATAATAAAGAAAAAAAAGATGTTGCCGTCCAGGCTAATATCTTATTTTATTTTTCAGAAAATTCGTTAAAAGTCAATAATGAGATTAATAAACACAGCCCAGCTGCAGTAACAAACCATAAGTGTAATGACATTAAAGCTCATTCTAGCTCTGCTCAGGCCAGTGCGGCCACCTCTGATAATGCGTCCTGCTTATCACCGCCACCAGAGCCCGCTGCCCTCGGTGCAGCCGCTCTTCCCTCCCCCCACCCTTCCCCTTCTCCTTCCCCCCACCCTCCTTCATCATCCTCGTCGCTCCCGACCGGTCAAATCGACAGCAGTGACGAAATGGTTGATAATGAAGGGTTTATTATCCCAAAAACTAGAAAAGGAAATAGACGTCGGAAAAATTCTCAAACAAAAACAAACAATACATAGATAAAAATAAATTCAAAATCTTACTCTCGAACAATCTTCATTGCTTTTAGTCCATAGTATTTTAATTTTTTTTTGTACACTATGTCTATCCTACAATGGAATTGTAATGGATTAAAAACTCATTTTAATGATTTAAAAGTTCTGATCGGAGAGGTTAACCCATTCTGTATAGCACTCCAAGAAACCAATTTATTAAATCACCAAAACAGAACATTAAAAAACTTTAAAATTTATAGGAAAGATGGCCCTAACCCGAACCACGGCTGTCATGGCGTTCTGCTTGCTATCCATGACTCAATATACTCCGAATCGATTTCAATTACCACCCGTCTTCAAGCAATAGCTGTAAAAATTCATCTAAATTACACCTTCACTATTTGCAATTTATATCTTCCGCAAGACCCTACTATAGAGACTCAACATCTGATAGATATTTTTAACCAGTTACCCCGACCCGTTCTTTTTGTCGGAGATCTGAATGGTCACAGCCCTCTATGGGGCTCTCAAGACCTAAACACGCGAGGAAAAATAATAGAGGAATTCATTGAACTCTCTGACCTACACTTGTTAAATAATAATCAGCCAACCTACCTTAGCTCAACCCATAGTTCTTTTTCTGCACTAGATCTCTCCATCTGTAGCCCTTCACTTTATTATAACCTAGACTGGAATGTCCTCCCAGATCTCCATGGTAGTGATCATTTCCCGATACAAATTAAATTTTTAAATATAAACACCACGTACCGAACCAAGCCTAGATGGTTGCTTAACAAAGCCGATTGGACCCAATTTAAAAACCTAGCAGTCCCACCACTAAGCTCACCACGCGAATTGAATATTGAGGAAGGGTGCGAAGCTACTGTCAGCACAATCATCCAAGCGGCCAAGATGTCGATACCGATGACCACTGGCAATCCAAAAAGACCATCCGTTCCGTGGTTTAATGAAAAATGTAGAGAAGCGATAAAAAATCGTCGTAAGGCATACAAAAAATTTAAAAAATGCATAAATACCGAAAACCTGATAGCGTACAAAAAACAAAGAGCTGTCTGCAGACAAATATTCAATCACTACAAAGCCGAATCGTGGAAAAAATTTATAAGCGACATAAACACCTCTACGAGTTCCGCGATTGTTTGGAATAAAATCCGTAAAATTAATTCTAAATCCGTTCACCCACGATTTACAATATTAATCAATGGACAACTCTCCGATGATCCAATTACAGTTTCAAATTCTTTCGCGACTTATTTCTCCGATATATATAACAATGGGCAAAACAATATATCCGACGAAATAGAAATACAAAATAGTACAATCGAGTCAACTCCCTATTACAATACAGAATTTACGATGTGGGAACTAACAAGCATTCTAAAAGATGTTAAAGGTTCTTCTCCCGGACCTGATAACATACATTACGATATGGTAAAAAATCTCCCAAATAGCTCAAAACAATGGCTACTAGATTATTATAATCATGTCTGGCAAACAGGTCAAATACCGAATATCTGGCGTGAATCGATAATTATTCCAATTTTAAAATCTGGGAAAGATAAGCGTCTCCCTTCTAGCTACCGTCCGATCTTCCTAACGAGCTGTGTTAGTAAAATAATGGAGAGAATGGTGAATAAAAGATTAAAATGGATAATTGAAAATAATAAACTAATTCAGCCATTCCAATCGGGATTCCGAAAAGGCCGGTCTACAATAGATCATTTGATAAATTTAGAGGCAGAAGCACAATACGCATTCATAAACGGGCAACAAATGATAGCTGTCTTCTTTGACATGCTTAAAGCATTCGACAATATCAATCACAAAATTATATTAAATAAATTAAGGTACATTGGGGTTCGGGGACAATTGTTCACATTCATCAAGCAATTTCTTTTCAACCGAAAATTTAAGGTTCAAATCGGATGTGAAAATTCGCATGAGTACAGGCAAATCAATGGGGTACCCCAGGGATGTGTGCTTAGCCCCACCCTCTTTTCTTTGGCTATTAATGATCTGGGACTCAATTTACCGCGGGGAGTTAAACCTCTTCTCTATGCTGATGATCTCGCGATCTTCTGCCGGTCGGGAAATATACAAGATATTCAACTGAAGCTTCAGAACGCAATTAACAGGATAGAAACATGGTCAAACAGTACCGGAATACAATTCTCTGTAGAAAAGACAAAATGCATCCATTTTAGCAGAAAACGAAATACACCGCAATCTCCCGATCTAACTCTTGGAAACACCATAATACCATACGTTGATAACCATAGGTTTCTCGGATTAACATTCGATAAGAAGTTGACCTGGAAAAATCACATTTCTGACCTTAAGACAAAAGCTACAAATAAATTAAATATGATTCGTGTATTAAGCCGTACATCCTGGGGGGCAGATAGAGTCAGCTTACTCAGAATATACCAGGTAATGATACAATCAAAAATGGACTACGGTTCGTTTGTTTATGGCTCCGCCCGTCCACAAGTACTAGGAAAGCTAGATACAGTGCATCATGCCGGAATACGAATCGCGACAGGAGCGTTCCGAACAAGCCCTATACTTAGCCTATGCTCGGAATCTGGACTCTCCCCACTTCTATTCAGAAGATTGAAACTAGCCGTGACATACGCTTCAAAATTATATCCTCAAATAGAACATCCGACCCATAAATATATTTTCAATTCTAAATTTTCCGCCTTATTTCGTGAAAAACGCAACGCAACTCTCCCGTTAGGAGAGAGAATATCCTCGGCTATCACCTTCCTCAAAACTATAAAAGTTACTGAGTTTGAAAACGCAAAACCCCCTTGGACCAACCAACGTCCGGAAATAATTTCTAATCTGGCTAAATTTCCGAAAAACAGCACCGAAACATCCGAATACAAAACTCAATTTTCCAGTATTCTTCAAAACATACCCGAAGCCTTTGTGATCTATACCGACGGATCTAAATCAACATTAGCAGCAGCATCTTCTTTTGTTACCAGAGACTCTACTTATAAAATAAAACTCAATAAATTATGCAATGTATATACCGCCGAATTAAATGCTATAGCGGCTGCTCTTCATTTCTGTATGTCCACAAAACACCAAAATATAGTTATCGTTACAGATTCTTTAAGTTCTCTAAAAGGCCTAGATAGTATGTATCCGGAACACCCAAAAATATCGCTTATACACTCCTATATAACAACTTTACAAAATTTAGGTATGTCGGTTAAGTTCGTATGGGTTCCGAGTCACGTGGGAATCGTGGGAAACGAAATGGCCGACAAGGCTGCTAGAGAGGCACTCGCACTTCCCGGCCGTGGAAAAGATATCTTGACTCCGTCAGATTTATCTAAGCCGCTCAAAAAGGAAATTAAAGATGCGTGGCAATCAATGTGGAATGAGAGCCCACCAAGTAAATTAAAGCTTATAAAGAGAGAGGTGAAGCCCTGGGCTACATCCGCCCGTAAAAACCGTAGAGAGGAAGTCGTGCTGACCCGCCTTAGGATAGGTCATACTAGACTCACCCACTCTTATCTCATCACTAAGGAGCCCCCACCGAAATGTAAATATTGCGGTAGCAACGTCACAATTAACCACATTTTTCAGGAATGCCAAAATTTCACCTCGCAGCTTAATAGATTTGGGTTGAAGCCTGAGATAAAAGAGATTCTTAGGGATGACAATGGAAGGATAGAATCGCTTTTCAGATTTTTGAAAACAAACAATTTGCTATCTTGCATATGATCAAATAAGAGATTACTCAAACGGAAGTACGGTATAGGGGAAAAAAAAATAAAAAAACAAATAAAAATTAAAAAATAGATAAATAAATATAGGAATAATAACTAAATAAAATAAAGATCAACTCGGCGTTGATGACCAGTTGGGTTTTACGCCGTTAAACATAAATAAACAAACAAACAATCATTTCTAAAAAAAAAAAAAAAAAAACATTGCATTCAGGATAAAAGACTTATTGTCTCATTTATTTCATATTATTGTTAAGAAAATTTATTTCCATTAAGAAATGCACATTTTCAAAATAAACTCCAATATTTGTCAAATCACACACACAATTAAAAAAAAAAAAACACTTCACAGCCTCAGTTATTATTTAGAAACAGTCCTTACTTAAAATAGTAATTATTCTTGAGAAAAAAAAAAAATGTAAAACAGTATCTGAAAATGGGGATATAAAGGAAACTTTAAAACCGGTGAATTGTTGATAGCTATCTCATCTACAGGGTTTTCTGACAGGATCGATAGTGTGAAGATTTAGAGGTTAGGGGCAACAGGTTTGTTTACCTAGGGGGTGAGGAGGGGGGAGAGGAGGGGGGGGAGGAGGGGGGGGGGGTTGTACACAATCATCCGGGGACCATCCCTCCATCCGAAATCCGAATAACGAATCCTCGACAAGGATGAGGGCAAAGGTGAATCTCAGTAAATGGATAACAGCAAATGAAATTACTTTAAATTGTATTTGATTACGGGTTTTAGTAGTTTTAGTTTTGAGCTTTATATATATTTGTAGAATAAACTTCATACAACCCTATCGAAAGAATATATATAGGAATATCTTATTTTTTTACGCTGTAATCTGTCCCTTAAAGTCCTATAAATTAGCATGCTGTGCAAATTTATTATTCCCGATTTCGAAGTGAGTATACGATTCAGGAAAATTCATAGAGTATTTATTATATTATTAGTGTCTTCTAAAACACCTGATTTTATGAATGATCCTATATTTCATATTATACACAAAGCAGAAAATGTTTATGCCTATATATGAAGAAATCCACATTGTAAACGTTATGAAGAATATAAAATTGGGGTGTCAGTATGGTTGGTAGTGATTTAAGACTATCGATAGTTTTTTTTAAACTGTGGATAGTACTATCGAAAACTTTGTTTTTAATGGATATAGTGATAGTATCTATGTAGCTGTAAGGACCGATATGCTTGCTATATACTTAATTCGTGGAAAGAAAAATAAGAAAATTAACCCTCCGTCGTGCCCGTCGAGAATGATCGCGTATCTCCGAGATCTTCTCAACCATGATCATCATAAAACATTATTTCATTTTATTTAAACTTAAACGTCATGTGCTTCATTCGAATCCTCAAGAATGGGAGCGTTAGTTAAAAAAAAAATTGAAAGAAAAAAAAAATCATGGTAGGTAAAACAAATATACGAGTACGAAATATGATTTTATTATTACAAAAAATGGAAAATATTAATGTATCACAGTTTATCAATACAGTTTTTTTAAAAACATACAAATGAATTTTCGGAATATGAAAAGATTATATGTAAATAACATGTCTGATACAAACAAAAAGTAACAAAAAAAAAAAAAAATACAAATATTTTATATGAATCATTTCCAATCTGGAAAAATTTGTCCAAATACAATATGATGCAATTCAAAAATAAATATGCTTAAATAATTACAAGGAAACTCCCGTTTATTTAAATTATTATAAAAATTTGGGCCGTTTATTATTTTGTATCACACTTAGCTCAGATTCGGAGTCCACCATCCCTTTCCGTGTCTGAACGGCCGTCCCTTTCTTTGAAGTCAGTACCTGGTTCATCGTCGTTATTCTCGTCAATTCATGATCACTAGCATCATTCATTAACAATTTATGAAAAGCATTTACAGCTTCCTGTTTGACCAAATCGAAAATAGTTTAGTATTCCATTCCGAAAGGTATAAAAATACGACACCGGGCGCGCGTATCTCTCAGATAATAGGCTTTACAGTAATTTAGAGATGAAATAAAATAAGAAAAATATATATGCATATAGTGACATAGAGACAATAAATCAATAAATAAAAAAAAGTAATACGGAATTGATAAAACTCTACTATTCTAACCCCCCGCCCCCGGTCATCACCTCAGACTATCGAGTTTTATGTTCAATACTGTCGAAACTATCGATAGTCTCCGCTATCGATAGCTTTACATTACTAATGCTAGGAATGGATGCCTTTGTTGATCCTGCCAATACAAATGATGTATGGTCATCCACGAGGATCAAGAAACAGAGAAAACTTCGTAATTCTTTCGACGATGACGCCTAATGTAATGGTTAGAGTGAAATGGAGCAAACTGACGGAGGTCCATAACGCTAATCTGTAGGTAGTAAGTAAATAGACGAAGAAATATTGAATCAATAAAATATTACTATAGAAATGCCATGTTTTATAAAACCCTGTGTAACAGCGAATAATATAATAAAGGAGCCTTGATGACACACCAATTGGTTAAAATAAATAAAAATAAAAAAAACACTTGGCGTTGATGACCACTTTTGGTTTTACGCTAATAAGCACAAACGAAGAAACAAACAGACAGACACAACAATCGGGACAAAATTGAAGCCGACCACTGTTGAAAAGCAATAGGGTAACTTCAAGCACAATTTCTCACTGTGATTACATTTGTCTAGAGTTGAATATTAGTGAAAGGCAACAAAAAAATAAATCAGGATTATTATTGGTAAAAAACGATGGGATATGATGTGACGTGAAAATTTACCGAAATCGTAAGAAGCGACCACCAATAAAAAGCGACATGAAAAAATAAGAAACGACAATTTCCTTAAACGACTCTTATCATGATCTTTAATAAGAAGCGATAGGATTTTAATGTTAAATAAAAGTCAAGTATAATTGTTTTTATGTATATTTTTATTTTCGCTTACCTGTATATGAAATATACAGTAAGGCAAAGTATTGCGATCGTGAAAAATAATAATAAGCATGAATGAATTATTATTATAGAATTAAATGTTTTGTTCTTTTGTGAGTATAGCGTTTTAGAGTTTTCTTGTTGTAATTGCCTATTGCATTGTTCAAAGGATTTTTAGAGGCTATTGTATTATTAAACTATTTTTTGGTTTGAGTTAAGACGAGTCGGAAGTTCAAGGTCCTTCAGCATGATTTTTATTTTCGTAAAACGAGGATATTTGTTAATTATTCTCATACACAAGTTTTGAATTCTCTCTTTTTTTTTTTATAGTATGTAATACAAGTAGAACTCCTTACGGGAGAGGCATGAGAGATTGATGAACGAATTATTGACTTATATAATGTGAGTATTATTTTTGGAATTGATTTTTTGTTGAAGTATGGGAACACTTTATGAATTATTTTTTTAGTTACGTCGGTTTTGCTATTTATTTGTGGGATGAAGGTGAGGGTACTGTCAAGTGGTAGCCCGAGATATTTTACGGATTTGGACCAAGGTATTGAAGTTGAGTTGATGGTAAGTTTCTGATTTATTTGAGGTCGGCGTTTTGTGAAAATTATAGCTCCTGATTTGTTATGATTAATTTTTAATTTCCAATTAATATAGTACTTATTAATTTTTTGGTAGTGCTGTTTTGATCGATTGACTATCGTATCTATTCTATAGGAAGATGTATATATAGCGGTATCGTGAGCATATAAGGATTTTATTGTATGAGGATGAGAAGGTAGGTCAGCAATGAATAGAATAAAAAGAGTTGGGGATAAGCAGGGTCCCTGATGGAGGCCGGCAATGATAGGTAGAGTACTAGAGCTTGAGTTGTTAATTTGAATATAGCGTTTCATATTAGTGAGATGTGAATGGATGATGTGGATTAGGTATGGAGGACATTTGTATACGATCAATTTGTGAATGAGACCAGCGTGCCAGACAGTGTCAAATGCTTTTTAAAAATCAAGTAGAAGCATGCCTGTGTGTTTTCTTTCGTTGAAGCCTTTGGTTATAAAATCTGTGAGGCGTGCGAGCTGGTCAACTGTGGAGTGGTGTTCCCTGAAGCCAAATTGTTCGTCTATTATAAGCTTGTGGTTATAATTTGGTGTGGTTATTATTATGGATGTGTCTGTGTGTTCTTGTCAATTTTTCAAATATTTTAGCAAGTATGTTAAGTAAGCTTATTGGTCTGTAATTGTGAACATCACTAGGGTCTTTGATAGGTTTTTGTAAAACTATGACTTTAGAAGTTTTCCAAATAGTGGGAAAATGGTGGTATCTTAATATGCAGGTAAATATTTTGTAAGAAAATAAATTGATTTTTGCTAAAATTTTTGATAACTATGGAGGGAATATTGCCATCGCCTGGGACTATTTTTACTTTCACTTACCTATATATGAAATATATAGTAAGGGAAAGTATTGCGATCGTGAAAAATGTTCCTTCATTTTTCATCACAACTTCCGGTTTTCAACGGAATTACATTTTGAGGGGGTCCCCTAAGTCCGAATAACCAAGTCCCGCGAAATGGTCTGTGTGTGAACAGATTAGCACAAAAACCATAAAAAGTGCGAATCTGAAATTGGGTATTTAGTGTATGTATACGCCCGCGATGTGACTTTCATCAAAATTTCAAAAATTTCATAAAAATTGGTCAAACGGAGGGGGTACTTTATTTAATAACGTTTTACGTTTTTTTTCGATTTTCTCAAAAACGGCTTTAACGATTTTGATCAAACTGGGTATTTGATGTATGTATATGCCCGAGATGTGACATCAAAACTTTCATTAAAATAGGTAAACGGAGGGGGTAGTTTATTTAATGAATTTTGTCTAATGTTGACGTTTTTTTCAATTTTCTCCAGAACGGATCAAACGATTTTGATTAAACTCGGTATTTGATGTATTTATATGCCCGCGGTGTGACATTCATCATTTAATCAAACTTGATTGATTAGTGGGGGCACTTCAATTAATAAATTGTGTCCCATTTTCACGTGTATTTTTTATAGCCGTTAAAAACGGCTTTAACGATTTTGATCAAACTGGATATATAATGTATTTATATGCCAAAGATGTGATAGCCAACATTTCATAAAAATTGGTCAAACCGAGAATGCACTAACTAACTTTTTTTCTAATTTTTACCTTTTTTTTTTTTTTATTATCTCAGAAACGGCTTTAATGATTTTGATCAAATTCGTCATGCTTAATGAAAATTAGGTGTTATTTATTATCAGGTAAGCTTTATCTTTATTAAAATGTTCTGAGGGGGCTTAAATGGGGAAGGGGTCTTTTTTGTTATTCTATAAAGTACCTTTGTTTTAGTTTATATGGAGAAATTAACTGTCTCTCGTTACCCCTAAAAATAAGAAATGGCGAAATATGAAAAAAAATCAAGTAAACACATAGAGGAGAAAAAAAGAAAAATATTCCGTCAACTCATAAAACACGTTGAGCACACGCATGCGGCGGAGTACGCTTTTATTGACAGACCATTATTCATAATTAAAGCCGTTCTATTCATTTAGTGGAAATTATTTGTTTCATGGTGACTAAATGAAGTGTTCAACAACTATATAGAGAATTATAAAATCAGACGACTTGGAGTATTATGCTGCATTGCCGAATTATCGCAAGTAAGAACTTTTATTTAATTATAAAACAATTTAGTGTACTTTAGAGAGCAAATAAAAACAAAAATAAGAAATGAATGTGGAAAAATGTGTAACTTTGAGAAACGGAAATTAACAAAACATGTCAATTTCTAATCTAAGTAAGTTGGTAAGTGAAAGTTGTGTGTTGCGTGCACCGCACCAGATTTCGTATTCGGTTTGAGACGTTAAGGTGCTGTGAATCAAATTCGGATTCGAATACGAATCTGCCCATCTCTGCTTTAGACAACATAAATTGGATTAATTCCTCCTATTTTTACTTTCACTTACCTATATATGAAATATATAGTGAGGGAAAGTATTGGGATCGGGAAAAATCATCGGGAGCAGTTTAAAAATTTCTAAACCCTGTTTGCTTAGATGAAAGAGTATATCATCGATGGAATAGTCTGGGGGCATACCTTTTAAAATAACCTTGGGTTTAATTTCATGATTCGGGGTGTAAGTATGAATATTGTAATTAAGTGTTTTAATTTATTTTTTAAGTTTTTAAAGTCTTCGTCGTTGTAAACATAAAAGATGGTTTTGTTTCCCGCATAATTTAATGTTCATTTTTTTTATTTACTTTGTTAATTTGGAAATTACCTCTTTGTGATTGGTAAAAGAATTAACAAATACTGGGGGGAAGGTGGGTTTCGGAGGGTCCATGTTCAACTGTTCGTCGATGTCATCGTCGGATAAATAGAGTAGCTACTTTGAGTAGGGATGTTATAAATTGTGGACTCACCACGTTTTCTTTTCGGTGCTGAATTCATTTTTGCTTCATTGCCGGAGGTGCTAGGCTGAGCCTCTCCCATTTTCCTTACACTTCCCCAGGGGGCATTGTTTATAAAGGAAGTATTCGAGAAAATAGTGAATGACAAAAAATAATTTACTCAACTTTCAAAACTGTATAAAATTAAAGAAATAAACAAATAAAACAAACACTTTTGTAAAATAATTCACAAACTAAAAAAAAATTCATACGTTGATGTGAGGATTTCTTTACTCGGCGGAAGAATTTACTATATTCTTTTTCAATTTACTTTAGTTCAAACAGTGTACGAAGTTTCTAATGAAGAAAGAAAGATATTCTCTAGGACTATAAACTTTCCTACCAAGTAAGCCAACGCACGAACTCCTTTTAAAATCAATCAGTCTATTTCGGAATGGTGCCTCTTCGTTCCAATCAACGGAGATCTGGCGATATTACTTCGCCTTCAAACTTAGCACGAAAGAGTTCTCAACCAACGCCAATCTGACCATCTAATCATTATATAGTTCCCTTTATCTCTGCAAGGTACCCTCAAAACGGATCCTGCAAATAATTATGGAGGTTCCTCTTCGCCTTATAAAAACAGACCACCACCGCAAAGTTTCACAAAGGACGTGGAACCATATTCCTTTCAGGAGATTCATATTTGGAGATTCCGAAGGGGCGCATAGTATTTCGATTAGTACAAGCTAGGTAGAGAAAACTCATGATTAGAATTCTAAAAATTAGTATTATAATAATGTAAACAATACATCAAAACATGGCACGCTAATATTTTTTGATGTCTCACAAACTCCACCTCGTTAGTAAAAGGGTCCAAAGGTGTAATAGAATAAATCAGTTGAATTCCAGGCATCAATTTAATCATAAAAATAACAGTTATATTATTTGAACTAGCAAGTGCTAATTTATTCTAATTCAGTAAATTTATTTGTTAAACAAACCGCAATAAAAATAAATCTGGTGCGTACGCGCAACACACAACTTTCACTTACCAACTTACTTATATTAGATTTTGACATTAACACATTTTCCACATTCATTTCTTATTTTTGTTTTTATTTGCTCTATAAAAAACACTATTTTTTTTATTATTAAATAAAAGTTCTTACTTGCGATAATTCGGCAATGCAGCATAATACTCCAAGTCGTCTGATTTTATAATTCTCTAAATAGTTGTTGAAAACTTCATTTAGTCACCATGAAACTAATAATTTCCACTAAATGAATAGAACGGCTTTAATTATGAATAATGGTCAGTCATTAAAGGCGCATGCATGTGCTCAACGTGTTTTATGAGTTGACGGAATATTTTTCTTTTTTTCTCCTCTGTGTTTACTTGATTTTTTTCATATTTCGCCATTTCTTATTTATAGGGGTAGCGAGAGACAGTTAATTTGTCCATATAAACTAAAACAAAGGTACTTTATAGAATAACAAAAAAGGCCCTTTCCCCATTTAAGCCCCCTCAGAACATTTTAATAAAGATAAAGCTTACCTGATAATAAATAATACCTAATTTTCATTAAACATGACGAATTTGATCAAAATCATTAAAGCCGTTTCTGAGATAATCGAAAAAAAAGGTAAAAATTAGAAAAAAAGTTATGAAGCAAAGTGCCTTCTCCGTTTGACCAATTTTTATGAAATGTTGGCTATCACATCTTTGGCATATAAATAAATCAAATATCCAGTTTGATCAAAATCGTTAAAGCCGTTTTTAAGTAAATAAAAAAAACACGTGAAAATTATACAAAATTTACTAAGCAAAGTGCCCCCTCCGGGTGATCAATTTTGATGAAATTTTCGCAGTCATATTAATACAACAAATACTCAGTTTAATCAAAATCTTTAAAGCCGTTTTTGAGAAAAACGTAAAAAGTTATTAAATAAAGTACCCCCTCCGTTTGATCAATTTTGATGAAATTTTTGCTGTCATATCGCGGGCGTATACATACACTAAATACCCAATTTCAGATTCGCACCTTTTATAGTTTTTGAGCTAATCTGTTCACACACAGACAATTTCGCGGGACTTGGTTATTTGGAATCAGGAGACCCCAAAACGTGTATTTCCGTTGTAAACCGGTAGTCGAAATTTTTCACGATAGCAATACTGTCCCTTACTATATATTTCATATATAGGTAAGTGAAAGTAAAAGTTTTTCAGATAATTGCCGGATTTTTTCATCGCTTCGAAACATCCAAATGATGTTAATGACTTCTACCCATTTGTTCCCCGGGCTAATTTTTCTGTATATAATAGGAGCATCTTTCAACTTAATAATAAAATGTATTATAGTCAGTACACTCGAGTAGAACATTCTTTTTTTTAGTACTTTCTTTCTTTCTAAATCCCTGAACAGATATGCACATATAAAAAAAGATATCTGACCATCATTGTACAAATATCAAATATTTATTTAAGGGGAATAGAAATGATAGTTATTTACAAGGACTGTAGCGCCCGACCGTGAATGAGTGAGTGAGAAATAATACAAAAAAGAAAAAGGAAAAAAAGACCTATAAGAAAAAAAGAAAAATACATGTGAAAAGATTATAAAAAGTGAAGAACAGTATTTTTATACAGTATTTTGTACAGATAGGCTTTTGTTTTTATTTATTTTTCTTAATCTCCCAGCAATCGTTTTAAATTCGATTTTTAATTAATAAAAATGTTTTATTTTATAATGAAATTACTTAATTGATCGAAAAAGATGAAAAATAATTTAATAATTAAATATTATAAATATTAATAATATATAGGTATGATAAGCATGACTGCATGACACACCACTGCTGAAAGTAGATCACGTTACTTCACAGTCGGTGCTCATCAGCCTAACATTTTGCAGATCAGCCACCGCCCTCTTCTTCGCCTCCTCTGTCCGGCGGCTTAACTGGAGCTACATTTCTTCTACCCAACTAGAAGTGGGTTGGGCCCACAGCTTCCTTCCACCCGGACACGAAATGTTGTGAAGTGCTATTAGTTTTCTTTAGACATCAGCTGAGGAAAGTCGCTCTCCGACCGTGTATAGAGCCCAGTTTCCCCCAGCAGCTTTGCCCTAAGTGGCTCATAGGCAGTGCAGGCAACAACGATGTGCTCAGCGGTTTCTGAGACCCCGCAACTGGGACATAGAGCATCGATGTTTATTCCGTGCTTGTGAAGCTTCGCTCGAAAACTTCCATGTCCCGTTAGAATCTGAGAAGTCCAGTAGTCCGGGAGGATCCACGTCTTCTCTAGCCGCGATCCGACGGTGGGGAAGTACTTCCTTAGTGTAGCCCCATTTGGGGTCGTCACCCACCGCCGATTCCTTCTTCACAAGTGTTCTCCCGGAGGATCTTCTTCCATTTGGTGGGGTCTGCACAGGTTCTTTCCCGTAAGTTGGCTGGGATATCCGCCAAGCCATATCGTTTAATTTTATGCCGAATGAGGTCTTCTTTTAGGTGGAGGTCGAGAGGAATAGCTCCTCCTAAGATCTGCACCGACTCGTGAGACACAGTTCTGTATGACCTGGTTACTCGAAGCAGGGCCATCCGTTGGATTGTAGCCAACCTGCTCTTCTGTCGGTACGGGAGATCTCCATCCCAGGCCGGTGCCGCATATCGGAGTGTACCAACAACCTGTACAACATTATAAATGGCTATGGTAGTTGGATATCTGAGGCCCGGCCCCAAAACGCGCCTCCGATGCGACTCATCAGTCCGTTAAGGGTAAGGCTCACCCTACTTCTCAAATAGTCCAAGGGAGGCGTCAGATTAAAATTCCTCCCAATCCTGATTCCAAGATAGGTGACAACCTCACTCGTAATTATTCTTGTTCCCTGTATGCTCATTGATATAGGGTGAGCCCTATCTGTTTTACCTCTCAAGAGGATCGCTTGAGTCTTGGCTCCTGCCATCCTCAATTTCTTCCTCTCCCACCATTCTTCTACCAGGTTGGCGCAACGTTCTGCTTCGTCTTTCAATCGGGCCCTGCTATTCGAGGCTACTACAACAGCCAGCTCATCTACGTAAGCCGTAGCGGGGAACCGCTCTTTTTCGAATACGCTCAACAATTCGTCGAAGACTAATTTCCACAGGGCAGGACCGAGTACAGACCCCTGAGGGCAACCTCGCTCCACTGTTTCTTCTACCTCATGAAAGCTGCCATGAATTTTCAAAGTCCTGTCCTGCAGGTAGCTTCTAACCGAGCCATAAAAGTTTCTGGGCGCTTCAAATCACTGCAGCTGCTGGAGCACGGGCCACCAAACTCTGTCGAAGGCGGAGGTTATGTCGAAGAGTAGAAGCATAAGATAAATGTATCCCTTTCCTTAAGGAGAAGTTCCGTGAAGATTTCGGCGAGAGGGACTTCAACGTGAGAGGCCTTTGGTTCGGAGCCCGCTGAACTATACCAAGTTCAACAAGGAGCTTCATGGAGGATCTTGGTGTGAACATCAAAGACGTAGCGAAGATTGCAGAATACATTGTTCTCGACTCCCTGGGGATCATTCACCACCACATCCATTCTTAGAACTTAAATTACAAATCGTTGAGGGGACATGTATGTATGTATATTATTTATTTATTTATTAACTAAACGTCTTTTATTTATATATTGTTCTTTTTGTTGTTGTTGTTTTTTTTTGTCTTTTAAATCTTTATATACTATTTCATGCTGCTGTTGTTATTCCATATTATTTATATTTTACCTAGTTTTCAAGTTTTTAATTATTGCATGCAGACATTACTTAATTTTCAGATGCCAGTAAGTGGATGAAGAGAAAATGTTATAAATGTAAAAAAAAAAAAAATGAATGTTTCTTTGTATATATATATATATATATATATATATATATATATATATATTAGTTTTATTAGTATTTTAAATTTAACAAATAATCTGTATAAGATAAATGAGTTTGCTGTGTATAAGCAATATAATTGGGCAGCATCACTACTTTCAATGAAGTGTTTCTTTCCTAAATAATTTATTTTTTTTTTTTTTTTGAAGAGAAAAGATTTGGCTCTGCCGGAAGTGGAACCCGGGTCATGCGCAGTATGCTAACCATTGCACCACGGAGCTCGCTTCCAAGCAGTGCCAAATCCTTCCTCTTCACCGACACCTCTTAAGGATTTGGCACCGCTTGGAAGCGTGTGGGTGGTCACCCACAATAATGATTAAATTAATATAAAAAATTGACGTTCGTCAAGAGATGCCCGAAATCGGACAAAAATTGTCCATCTCCCGCAAATACTCGCAAAACTTGCGAGATGTAGGGAGAGGTGTCAATGAAGAGGAAGGATTTGGCACCGCTCGGAAGCGAGCTCCGTGGTGCAATGGTTAGCACACCGCGCATGTCACGCGGAAGACCCGGGTTCGACTCCCGGCGGAGCCAAATCTTTTCTCATCAAAAAATAAATTATTTAAATAATTTAAAAACATGGTGGTCACCCCCAATAATGATTAAATTACTATAAAATTTTATAATTAAATGTAATATATTTAATTTATTAAATATACACAAAATTAAATATAATATATTCAATTTTATAATTACATATAATAATTTTAAAATTAAATTACTATGGTACATAAATTCGTCAAAAGAGACGAAAAATACTTTTGTCCACCTAGCTTCTACTAAAAACACTGTAAAACAATGAGGGGCATAAGTAAAAAGTATTTACTGTGTTATCAAAAGAGTTGGTAAGAATACCAGTGGCCTGTTTTGGAATGAGGGATACTTCAATCTATGTAAATAATGAGCTTCAATTTCTAGCAACCTGATGTAATTTTGATTTTATAGATGTAATGTTGATATAAAGATATATAATTATTTATTGAAATATATAGCACATCTATAAAGCACACATAAAGTATTTTATACAGAAAAGGGGAGGAGAAAAAACTAAAATTGTAAAAATTTTAAACTTAATTTTGTATGTTATTTACGCATTCTATTAGTACGGAGAAAACATAAAACGAAGTAAATATTATTATTATTACCATATTAATCAAATATTTATAAGAATCTTCGCGAAAAAAGTCGTTTGTTTTTCTTGATATTGATAACTGTTGATTCCCGTAGTACATATAATTGGCTTAGTACTCGTAATATCTGGTCGTCGGTGTAATGCCAAAGTAAACTAAGCGCCCAAAATCATATTTTAAGAAAAGGGAAGTTAGTTGAATTTTGTGAAATAGGGATGTGTTTACTCCTATCTGTTCTCAATTACACTATATTTCACTTTATCTTCTATATTATTCAAATATAAAGAACCATGATTTCAAAAATAACAGTAGGTATTAAAAAAAAAACATTAACAATTTATTGAATTGGTTTGGGGCTTAGATCACTATTGTTTTACATCGACCATATGTTGTAGTCCAACAATTCTAATGTCTGGCCATTGAAGGCCTCAAAAGATGCGTCCACATTAGCGCATTCGGGCCGAATGTGCTTGGATTCCGCCGGAAATAATCTAAGGGCCGAACACATTGGCCCTATCCCTCAGTTGGCTGTACTTCAAAAGGAACGCGCGCACTAATGTGGACGTCTTTTTGTGGAGCGTTGATTTAATATTTGGGTTTATGGCGGTTTAAATGTTTCTACAAGGCGTAGAAAGTATAATTGCAAATGGCTTTCTATTTGTTTAGAATTATTGTTTAATTAACCGATTACATCATATAATGTATAAAATGTATTATCTATGAGTATATAAAATGCATCATAATGTAATATTCATCACATTATGGGGAACATACTTATTGATTATATTAAATGGTTTATAAAAATAACAATTTTCCATATCGTTTTTATTCTTAATATTTTAGTGAGAAAAAAGGAAGGTATCTAATGACATACCCTGTAACGTTATCATTTATTTACCGCTATCTAAAAAACAAAAACAAATTGGTTTGGTGAGTGAGTAATTATAATTAGCAGACGTATTATATCATCGTAAGATAATTGTATAATTTCATCAATATTTTTAGTTGTTTATTTGCTGAGGATTATTTTTTATTATTACCGATTTCCTATTATACTATTACTTTGTTGGGACGGTAAGAAACAGAATGATCAGGCTTCCGTCTTTCAGTCAATCCTCAACTTTTGACCGCTCATGTACTATAAAGACACTATTGATTTATTTTCCTATTCTTTTTTCGATGGATTCGAAGGATAGTTATATTGCCATTCTAGTTTATTACCAGAAATATACCATAATTAGGAACCCGAGACATGAATTTTATTATAATAATCTAAAGAAAGAAAACGTCTGGGATGATTTTTGAAACGTTGTATGATGGCTCTTTATTGAATTCCTTATTCCATGAATTGAATGAAAGTCCTCTGCAGACATCCTTGTGTAGTTTATGAAATATTCGCAGGCTTCAAAAGCAATCGTTTTTAAAAGTAACGCATTACTTCACTCGCAATAAAACTTTTTTCGCCATCACCGCTTTCACCTTCTCTCGTTTACTGAATTAAACATTTGTATAGGTAACTAAAACTGGCGCAGACCAATTTTTTATTAACCATATTAATATACAGGGTGACATGCTACTCGTGCGACAAACTTCACCAGTAGATTCTCCAACATAAAATAAATAAAAAAGTACATATTGACCATGGTCCGATTCTCAACCATTTCGGAATAATTTCGCTTTTTATCGATTTTGACAGATATCACGACCTGGCATCGGAAAACCGCGATATCTTTAAATCTGAAAATTTCTCCGAAAAGCTGATAGCACCGTTGGAATCTACATTAATTGTTCAATAATAACATGGTCATTTCAAAAGTTTTGGGCCAATTTTTCGTGTTTTATTTCAGCCAGAACAACAAAATAAGTGAAAAAATTTATAAATCGGAAAATGTTTAACATAATCCAGAGTTTCTAATTTTAGTTTCAGAAGGCAGCAAATTCGAGGGAAAATGCCTCATTTAATAACGCTTCTAACGCAATCTTCATTTTTTAATTTGGTGTTTCTAAGACCAAGATGGATGACAAAAAGAGAAAAAAATATGGTTCAAGGACTGTTAATGTGTGAGAATTTTCAAACTCTGGATTACGTTAAACACTTTCCGATTTATAAAATGTTTCACTTATTTTATTGTTCCGGCTGAAATAAAACACGAAAAATTGGCCCAAAAATTTTGAAATGACCGTTTTATTATTGAACAATTAATGTAGATTTCAACGGCGCTATCAGCTTTTCGGAGGAATTTTCAGATTTAAAAATATCACGATTTTCCGATGCCAGGTCGTGATATCTTTCAAAATCGATAAAAAGCGAAATTATTCCGAAATGGTTGAGAATCGGACCATGGTCAATATGTACTTTTTTATTTATTTTATGGTGGAGAATCTACTGGTGAAGTTTTTCGCACGAGTAGCATGTCACCCTGTATATATATAAAAAAAAAAATAATAAGTATAAAATACTGTTTTAAATGTCTAGAGGGTGTTTATTTCGCTCCAAACTCGCCGAACTTAGTGGCTCAATGCTCGGGATTGTCAAGAATGTTTGTCCCCGTTCCCTTCCTGCCGCGAGCATTCGGGCCCGAATGCACTAATGTGGACGCGCCTAAAGACGTCCACATTAGCGCGTTCTTTCCGTTTGAAGCACCGACAACTCACGAATAGGGCGAATGTGTTCGGCCCGATAGTCCACATTAGAGCATTTTCGGCCGAATCGAAGCATATTATGCCCCGAATGTGCTAATGTGGACGCGCCTTTAGAAGACACAAGTAAACTGGCAATGTCCGATTCTAAGTCGGCAAAGCATTACTTCTCCCCTCCTCGATATTCTGGAACTTGTATTATTCAATTTTTTTCCATCTTTTATTTCTGTCAGTTTATCATATATGATTATCCAACTTTTTTCTCATTCTGATGTCTTAACGCGGTGCAACGCCTTCTAATGTTGTAATAATTTCCTTCTTAGTCACTGAGTGATATGGTATTACATACATAATAACGATCGAATTGGGATCAATGATCCATTTTTGAGAAATACGGAATTTTAATCGTGAGTTTTCGTGTTTTTACTATTCTCTTCGGAAGCTTTAATTTCATGCATTCAAGAAAGAATTTTTACCCCCTTATCGGCTAATAGATTTTTTTCGAAATTCATATTATGTAGTATTTTTTTTTTTAAATTCACGCAATTGCTCTTCATAAAGGACCAAGAAGATTTCTAATTCCTCCCAAACCCGTAAAACCTATGAGATTGTGTTAGCATTCATTATAAACGAATACGGGTGAAGAATATAGAATGAAAAATTACTTCTAGCCAAATTTAACTCAAAATTCAATATCCTGGGGTCAAAAATAACTTGGGAATTCTTTTTTTGTACGATTTAAACAAATTCCAATGTTCGGGCGAAATCCAAGGATTATAACTTTATTGAGCTAGATTAACGATTTTGCCTACTGCGCGGTTCCTTGTTCCAGTAGCATATATTGTACTAAATTGTTGGCTCATATTCGACTTAGTGTTTTTAACTATAATAATTTCGGTCGCATTTGGTTGTAACCTAGATACGAATATAACTAGAAAAATTAAGCTTTATATTCGGTTAGTTATCAAATCGGATAAACTCCAAATCCTGTTGAATAATCATTATCATCAGAAACTTGGGACTTGGACGACTGAAATCCTGTAATTAAAATGCCCAGTCATAAGTGTAACCTCTTTGGGGGAACTTACAAGCCATGGGGTTAACAAATAAAAAAAGAAATACTTTTACAATCGTTTATTTGAAAAAGAATAAAAATAACAGAAATGATTAGTAACTAGTAACTACTTTTTATTGCTTTTAACTAAAAAGGAAAATAATAATTAATTGATATTTTTTAAAATACAATGTTACTTCCCCTGCGAAATTGTAAGAACATAAAAAATGAATCTTCTAAAATTAAAATGTCTACTGATCTATAAAATCAAATCAAATAATCTTTTAAAGTTAAAACTGAACGAACAAATTACAATTATTACGCAAAACTAAAAACATTCATAATTAGTAATCTAACTACAATACTTTAAATTGTTATGGCCATTACGAACTACTGGTTGCAATACGTTCTGTCTGAACACCTCGGGAAGAAGACACTGGGTAGTCATTTAACGGTGTTCCCTAGCCGGACATTTTACACACGATAACCTTCCGAAAAGTGGTGAACCATCTTGCTAACTGATCTTAGCCCAATAATCGATTGTTTCGATATTCTTGCAGCGAGCTAAGAGGGGCAGTTATTATATCTCTGTACCAAGTACCGCTGCATAGGTATAGGTAAGTATTTTAGCAATACTTTTATACAGAATATCATGATATAGATTGTTTAAACTAAATAAGAAATGACAAACTGAGTGAATTCGGAGTCAAAATATTTGTATGCCCGTAATAGCAGAGAGATTCGTTCATTGGAGTTTTATAAACCAAGCCCTTTTGTCAATTCACGCAGCTTCGGTTTCCCACACACAAGAATGATTAAAGCCAGTTGGGAAACGCGCCCTCCCCCCGAAAAAAAAAAATCAATGAACTTGTGGAATCATTCCTACGCCTAATTACAACCATACATTAAATTCTGCCATTTTTCCACGCTCAATCTTTTACTTATACAACGGTAAAATGATGAAACCAGACATATCATGAGTAGTATTTGAGGTAATCAATTTTTTAACATATAGAAAATATATAGTTATCCATAGGAAATTTGGGGTACAATCAATATCCTGGAATGTGATAAAGAAAGCACTAAGACATTAGAAAAAAAAAATTCTATTCAAAATCAATTTTAGGTATTTTTTGTAACAGTTTTGGAATTGGATTATTTGAATCAGCCACTAATGCTGTGATGTTCACTCTAACTTCATCATGTATTAGCGAAGTAATGATTGCAAGTTTCTATAATTTTTTTGCCCTGTCTAATAGAGAAATTATACCTGTGAATTCTATTTAGTTTTTGTAATTCCTCTTTATTTGAAATATTGTGTTAGGGATGGAAGAATAGTTAAAAAACAATCATTTCTTCAATTAGTAGGGAGTTGAATGATTTTAGAGTAAATAGAGTGGTGGGGGAGTCAATTAATATAGAAAAATTGATCTTTCATAACCGTTAAAACCAACTAACTATACGGAAAAATATGTCGATTGCTAGGAATCGATTTTCCAATATATGATTTAGGTAGGTAATTTTTTCTAATCTTTGGAAAACATCCCTAATATTTAATATAAATATTTTTTTTTTCTTTTTAAGCCTTCACCTCGTAGATTCGTTAATATCTAACACTATCTTAAATTCTAAGATGGTAGAATTAAGGATTTCAAGATAATTCTTTATTTCCAGATCGGCTCTGAGAACCATACATGGTTTTTGTAAAATTATGTACAATGTTTGTAACATTTGACAAAGAGGGGGTACAGACTCATACAAGAGACAGCCTAACGACATGCAATTTTGTAAATTTTGAATTCATTATTAAAAATAATTTCATGATAATAATTGTTAAAACAAAAAAAATACCTTAATACAAAAAAAAAAATGTATATATATATAAAATAAAAAATAACAAAAAACAAAAAAAATAATAAGAAGTAAAAAAATAAAATAAAAAATTAAAAAAAAACAACAACTACGTTCAAGTGAAATAAAATTGAAAGAATAGTAACATAATTATGAGGAAATTAATAGTTATACAGATTATTAGTTATTATGAGTCTCACAGTAGTAGGACTTGCATTAGCCGGGGTTTCAGCCTACCGGATGAAACGGGAGCTCCTATCTTATAAGTTATTGCACCTTTCACAGCCGGTAACTGAGAGTGCTATTTCAAAAAACGTTTTTTGATGAATTGGTCTATTGTTTCTATTTTAAGCTCGCGATGAAGTTGACTGTTCCTAACGAACCAGGGGGCATTTACTGCTATATGTAGAACTTTATTTTGAAATGTTTGTATTTTTTTCCGTTTTGTGCAGGATGCAGCACCCCATAATTCACATCCATACATCAGAAGTGATCGAAGAATGGTTTTGTAAATCAAGATGGTTACTTCGCGTTTAAGGCTAGATTTAAGGCTAGATGCACTCCAAGATATTTTACTGTTTCGCTTGAAGCGTTCCATTGCAGAGAGTTTCCCCTGAGGATTAATGACGGGGGATCTTTAGGGCGTCGCAGAGTGAAGATCTTGGCGATGCATTTTTGTGCATTTAAATTTATTTTCCATTTTTTGAAATATTCTTCTAAAATATCTAGATGAGCTCGCAGTTCATGTCTTGCTGTTATAATGTCATCGTTTTGAGAAATAACCGCCGTGTCATCTGCAAACATAGGAATAGAAGTAACTGGAGACTGGGTGATATCATGGAGGTAAGGGTTGAAGAGGGTCGGAGAAAGAACTGAACCTAGTAGGGTACCAGCTCGGATTGGTCTTACGGTTGAGTTGCTGCTATTTATTCTTACAGTGAATGTTCTGTTGGTGAGAAATGAATGGAGAGTGTTGAACAAGTATTTCGGGGTATCTATTTTCTTTAATTTGTATAAAAGACCTTGATGCCTAACTTTGTCAAATGCTTGCTGAAAATCCAGGAAAGCTACTAAAGTATGTTTTATCTTTTCGAACCCGTTCACTATAAATTCAGATAATCTTGCGAGTTGGTGTGACGTGGAATGTCTTTGCTGAAAACCGAATTGGAAGTCTGGAATGATGTTAGTTGCTTGAAGATGGGATGAAAGGCGTCGTTTTATCACAGATTCCAGCAATTTTCCTAAAATGGGCAGTAGACTTATGGGCCTATAGTTGTTGATTTACTTGGGACTTTATTTATGGGTTTATGTATCACTAGTTCGGCTTTCTTCCATGTATCAGGAAAATGTCCAATTCGTAGGCAACTATTAAAAATCGACGGAATTAATAGTATGGCTTTTCTGGGTAACTTCTTGATGGCAATTACTGGGATCGGATCATGACCAGGACTTTTCTTTGTCTTAAGGTTCCTGATTAATTCTTGAATTTCCTTCGGGGACGTGAATTCTAGCGGTGGTTGGACAGCTTTTAGAGGAACTTCTAGTGTATTTACATCCTCATTTACTATATTTCTGCTTGTCGTGTCTCTTCCGTCTTCTGAATTTAAGAAAGTTTTCTCGAAATAATCAGCAAAAGCTTCAGCTTTTTCCTTGTCACCGGATATTAATTCGCCATTTTCGATAATAGTGGGAATTTGTTCATGTTTATTCAAAATCCTTTTGGTAGCCTTCCATAATGAATGATCTCTTGAATCTAGGTTTGAGACATAATTGTTGTACTGGGATATTGTGAACTGTTCTAATCCCTTTTTAGTAATTCTCTTCAAACGATTCCATTTTATTTTGTGCACAGGATTTCGAGTGGTCATCCACAATCTTCTTACTTTATTTTTGTCTTTTATTAATTGAAGAATATTATTTGGAAGACAGTTTAAAATCGTTTTTCTTTTAATGTTGAACGTTTTTAAGGTTGAGTCCCTTATACATTTAGATATGACTACCGACAGGTTATTTATGACGTCAACGATTTCATGAGGCTGTGGAAAACTTTTTTTTATAAAGATATTTTGGTGTATTAAATTTTTGTACATGTCCCAGTCAATTATTCCATTTATTAAAGATTTACGGTAGGGAATTTGATGAATTTCTGTACATAACTGTATTAACACAGGGACATGATCGGAATTTAAAGCAGATATTGTCTGTGCCGAAATAGGCGCATTAATATTTTTGCTTAACACAATATCCAATACATCAGGCGTACAACCCCGTCTGAAAAATGTCGGTTCAGTTGGCGTTGTTATTTGAATATTGATCTTAGAAGATATTTCTAAAAGTTTATTTCCGTTTTGATTAGATTTGCGACAGCCCCAGTAAATATGTTTGCTATTCATATCACCCAGAATTAACGTATGTTCGTTTGATGGCATTAACTTGACAATTTCTTCTTCTCTTAACCAAATAATCTCTTATTTGGTGGATTGTAGGCAGATGTAATGATTACGCTGGGATTAGATTTTAAACGAACTGAGATTGCTTCGATGTTTGATATGGGTGGAAAAATATTTTCTTCAAAATTTAAATTTTTTCGAATGAAAATTGCTACACCTCCGGACGGTGACAAGCTGTCTCTGTCTTTTCTCAATGTTTTATAACCTGGTATATTAGATTTGGTATTTGCTGAAAAATGTGTTTCAGAAACGCATGCTACGTCAATGGAGTTTGATTCAAGAAAAATTCTGATTTCTCTCTTTTGTGAAGAAACACCGTTGGCATTCCAGTTTAAAAGTTTTAATTTTCTTAATTCAGGAGGCATATGATAAAAATAAAATTTTAAAATTACGTTTTATAATAGATTTATTGAATAGAATAGAAAAGGCAGTAAACACGTATCTTGTTGTGGACTGGGAAGGTATTATAACAGTAGATAGCCTATTGTTTACATTAAGGCCCATTTGTGAAGAACGAGGCAACGAGGGAACTTAAATAAGTCATTATTTGTGAAAAATATGGTCTAATGGCATCAATGATAATTTTTGTGATTGTGGTTAGAATGCTTTCACTGTTAACTTCGGTATTATTTTTTTGTTCTGGAACTTGATCTGATGATACAGCTGAGGAATATGTGAATTGTGGAGTAGTTCTTTTGAATGGCCTGCGATTAGATACTTTTTCTTTAGTTATAATGTTATTTTATGCTTCGACAGGTGAGTTCATTTTATTTTTTATAGTTAGATAATAGAGACAACCTCTGTAGCTAGCTGAATGTGCTTGATTACAATTTACACAGTATGGTTTGTCGGCAAATTTAAGGGGGCATTTTGAAAAATGATGTTTATCTTTACATTTAACACATCTTGGTTCCAATCGACAATAATTGTTTGTGTGACCATATCTTTAGCAGTTGGTACACATGGGTATATCATTGTTTCGGTGTTTAGGTTCTACTGAGATAATGGCATAAAATAAATTGTTCAATTGAAAAATCTCAATGGCTTTTTCATTATTAACAAGTGACACTAAACAGAGTGGTGTCGGTTCTTTTTCCTTATTTAAAATTCTGGCAACGTGTGAAACTTGAAAATTTTTAGATTTTAATTCAGTTTTTAACTCCTGTTCGGTAATAAAATAAGGAACATTTCTTATAACTACATTTAAAGTTTGGTTTTTTTCTAATGAATATGTGTGATTTTATGTGTATTTTTTCTACATCGTAATATTTTGTAATTCTTCTATAATCTTCTATAGACGATAACATTATTTTAGTATTATTACCAGCTACTTTGGTTGTAAATGAGTTTAAGCATAATAAGTTAAGATCATTTAGAAATAGTTGATAATTATTTGCGTTGTGTAAATATATGGGAGGAATTTTAATCGTGTCTGTATTGCTATTAATTTTATCACTGTTTTCACTAGCGTTTTGTTTTGAAGAAGATGGATTATCACTATCTAGGTCGGTTTCATTAAGTTCCTGGAAATTTTTGGTTAGTTTAATAGGGGATATTTCACTGTAATATTTACCCATTTTTTTAACGGGAGATTGATTTTGTGGAGATCCCTCGTGATTCCTTTTCTTTGAGTTGGTTTCTTCTAAACATTTGTTTTCCTCTAGTTTAGCAGTAGGATGTTGGCAGTTATTAGAATAGGTGGACCACCTACCTCTTCACTCGAGTTCATTAATTATGAACAAAAAAAAAATTAAGAATTCACAACACAGTACAACCGCACTCTATGAAAGTCAGAGGCCAACTCTAGAATTAAGGATAGTGTTAGATATCAATGACCCTATGTGGTGGAGGCTTAAAAAAAATGTCTTAGTATTGGAATACATTGACTAATTATTTTAATATCTTCCATATTTTAATCAACTAACAAGAAACATACGAATGAATGAATTTTGTGGAACAAGAAATTTTAGTTACATTCCTTTAAAATAATCTTAAATCGCAAAAAAATTAAATAAAAAAACAACACAATATTAATGCTTTTAGTCAATGATTTCAGGGATTGATCATAAGTGGTATGAGTTGTAGGTTACACTGATTAGATACATTTGTATCTCTGTAGCGCATGCGCAGTAGAAAGTCGTCACTAAAGTTGTTTACCTACATTTTGTGTCCTGGTAAATGCAAGGTTCTCGTGGGTGACAGTTTTGAAACAATCGAAAGTTAACAGGTTCGATATGCTAGTTTACGGTGGCATTCTAGTTTTGAACAATTTACATTTTAAGCGGTGAAGAAGGCGTCCCCAGAAAGGCATTTAATAGGTCCCGCGCTGACATCCCGCAATAATCTGATATTCCCCATCAAAGCAACTCCGTAACGACAGTTTCAAACTTTACCATCAGCATTTCCTCCTTCATTGTGTCCTCGAAAAGGTTCTTTATCATTTTGTTGTACTAAATATTAACCTAAAGTGGATATTAAAAGAATAATATAACGATATTTCGTAAAAAGATCTGGTGCGTGCTCGCAACACACAACTTTCACTTACCAACTTACTTAGATTAGAAGTTAATGCGTTTTGTAAATTGCCACTTCTCAAATGAACAGAAAGGCTTTAATTATGAACAATGTTCTGTCATTCAAGGCGTACTCCGCGTGCGTGGGCTTAACGAGTTTTATGAGTTGACTGAATATTTTTCTTTTTTTCTCCTCTATATGTTTTCTTTATTTTTATCATATCTCATATTTAGCCATTTCCTATTTTTAGGCGTAACGAGAGACCTCCATATAAACAAAAACAAAGGTACTCTATAGGAAACAAAAAAACAAACAAACAAAAAAGGCCCCTACCACGTTTAAGCCCCCTCAGAACATTTTAATAACGATAAAGCTTACCTGATATTAAAGAACACCTAATTTTCAATAAACATGACGAATTTGATTCGTTAAAGTTGAAGCCGTTTTTGAGATAATCGAAAAAAAGGTAAAAATTGGAAAAAAAATATGAAATAAAGTGCCCCCTCCGTTTGACCAATTTCGATGAAATGTTGGCTATCAAATTTTTGGCATATACATACATCAAATACCCAGTTTGATCAAAATCGTTAAAGCCTTTTTTGAGTAAATAAAAAACACACGTCAAAATGATACAAAATTTAATAAATAAATTCCCCCCTCCGGTTGATCAATTTTGATGACATTTTTACAGTCATGTTTCGAGCACACCAGTACTTCAAATAATCAGTTTAATCAAAATCGTAAGAGCCGTTTTTGAGAAAATCGAAAAAAAAACTAAACAGTTAAATAAATAAATAAATTACCCCCTCCGTTTGACCAATTTCGATGAAATTTTTGCTGTCACATCGCGGGCATATACATACACTAAATGCCCAATTTGAGTTTGGCATTTTTTCGGTTGGTTGCTCGTCGAGACGAAAAGAATGCAACTTTGCGGATATCTCTAGCCCTACTCGATGCCATACTAGGCCACACAACTGGATGACGCTTCTTATTCAACTTCCAACTTTGAACGTTCGCCGAATTACAAAAACATAGAAATATTACCGTATAAACCTCACTCTTATTCATTTGATGTTGCTGTATGATGTTGACTCTATTGTGTATGTTTGAATCTTATGAAATCACAGTCGGCCCTTGATGAAATGAACACACACTGTTACAGCATCTTCCCGTCCCTTGGCAACGTGATATCTAGTTTTCTTTTCCGTTTTTTCTGTTTTTTGTGAAATATTTGGTTACTAAACTCACTAGTAAATAATAAAAACGCTAGCTTGGTTGAAATGTTGATAAACTTGTTCATAATACAAATTTGTTACGAGAAATTAGCAGATATTTTTAGCGTTTATGACCATAAAATCATGATTTTTAACTATTTATTGACTCCTAAAACTTGGGACCAGTCGCATTCGACTTGGGGCTCAAAATATTAGGAAATTCATTGTCGGGTCAATTGACTTAGTTTGACGCCAATAAATATACATCCGAAAATTCGCCAAAACTCAAAACTCGACCTGTAGCGAGGCACAGACAGACATTTATTTATATTCGCCTTTTGAATTGAATTTTCCAGTGAATCCAAATGGATTCGTATTCATAGATGTGAATCCGAAATGATTTGGATTCATAGGTGTGACTCCAAATTTCGTATTCGGGTTCACACTTGCAAATATGAATCTATTCGAATTCATATCGGATTGTAAAATAAGGTATACTACATACCTAATATTATTGAGAGTTACTCACATTTTGTTAAAAGGAAATAGTGCACTAATTTTTTTTATGAGATCATAACTTCTTAACTCGTTAAATCAAAATATAGTTTTTATTACTATATGAACTGAAAATATCAATAAGCTTAAATATTTTAATTTAATTAAGTGTTTGTTTTTTAAACTGACTGTTAGTTATTTCATAGCATTACAACAATATTACCTACTACTGCCTAAGGGTTCGTTTTAAACAATATCTTTAACTTATCATTGAACTAATTTTTCGTAAAATAATGAGGTGTGAAATAACCAATGATTTATTTCTTTTTTAATTTTGACTTAATTTTATACAACTTTCATAATAATGGGCTCATATAATTTATAGAATATATTGCATATGAAATCGTAATATATACTTAAGCAATGTTTTTAAGTGTTATTTATATATTTTAAAACACACACACAAACATATATATATATATATATATATATATATAAGGATGTACTGTTTTTTGGTCTACGGTCGTACAGGGTGATGATTTGACCGTGATCATGTTTAATCTCCAGGTTTTTTCTCTTTTTTTTTCAATGAAGAGTACCGAAATTATAGAGTATTGTTTGCCCCAGGAGGGTTTCTCGATCAAATAGACGGTCTTTGGCAGAATATCCGACCACATTGATATTGATAATAATATATCTATATACGCTTTGAATGAAGTGCTTAATATATAATACATACTAAAAGTTTTAAATGTCTTTAAAGGTTTCTTTTCAATTTTTATATGGAAAAACCTCTGGCGTGTGTTTGACAGCTCACTATCACCAGTGTTTGTTTGGACTCCGGAGAGGAAGCCTATAACTATTCTATTCATAATTTTCTTTTTTTATTTTTCTATAAGCAAAATAAGATAATTTTCCTTTTAGTTTATTTTTAATTTATTGTTAAGAATTATTATTTCTATTTCTTATAGGAGATATATTTACTTTACTTTTATTTTATTTTTTTATTTTTTTAATTTCACTAGTTAATTATTAAAAAGACCAACTGTCTATTTAAGACCTAACTAAAAATGAATGACCCGGACGATCCTCTTAGCCCCGTGGCCAAAAGAAGAAGGGGTCGAATCAGAACCCCCCCCCCGATAAAATGGATATGAGGGGGAAAATTGAAATTAGGCCAAGTTTTCTCATAGCTAAAAGAACGGACGATGATGATTTTAAGAAAGTATCTCCGTTTTTTATAAATAAATTTATTACTGGCTTGGTGGGAGAAGTTAGAAATATTAAAAAATTAAGAGACGGGTCTCTCCTGATTGAAACAAATAGAGGCACTCAATCAGATACCCTATTAAAAATAAAAGAATTCGGTGGGCTTCCGATCGAAATCAATCCCCATCCTAGTCTAAATTATAGTAAAGGAATTATAAAAGTGTTTGATTTCCAATATCTAACCATCGATGAAGTCAAAGAAGAAATGGCCGATGTAATAAAGGATATAGTAAGAATAAAAATTAGAAAAAATGGTAACGAAATCGCGACCCACAACTACATTGTTACTTTTCCTACACCGATAGCCCCAAAATCCGTCAAAGTGGGATACCAGTCAGTCGAA
The DNA here is from genome assembly GCA_911387785.2 of Aelia acuminata. Lineage (NCBI taxonomy): Eukaryota > Metazoa > Arthropoda > Insecta > Hemiptera > Pentatomidae > Aelia > Aelia acuminata. Next base: position 1,678,286 of record OU426980.1, read on the forward strand.
GTCCATGCCTATGTCCCAAATCCCCTTAGGTGCTTCAACTGTTTGGGTTTTTACCATCCCACGGCCCAATGCAAAAAACAACCGGTGTGTATACAATGCGGTAAAACCAGGCACGAAGGAAATTCAAAATGTGACAATCCGCCGAATTGTATAAATTGTAACGGGCCCCACCACGCACTTGACCGATCTTGCCCACTATTTAAAATCCAAAAAGAAATTAAATCTATCCAGATTACAAATAAAATATCTCTATTCGAGGCGAAGAAAATTTACAAAGAGCGATACCCAACTTTTACAACTAAAACCTTTGCAAATATTGCAAAAGAAAAAATAAATAAAATTGAAACAAAGGAAATCGGCATTCAAGTTGAAATCCCATTTAGATTTGGCGAAACTATAATAAATAATAGAAGTTTAAATAGAAACATTGCTAGCGAAAACAATGCTAAAACTATATCAGTTCAATGTAACACCAACAACAACAACAGTAAAATAAACAACGCTGAACCACGTCAACTTCGGGGACGAGCTCCGACGAGAAGCCGAAGCAGTTCGGCTCACACCCGAGTCCCCCCGACCGCGCCCGAGGCCTCCGCCTCACCCATCCCCTCCACTCCCGCTCTACACTTCGCTGTGCCCACCACAGCTACTCCAGTAGCTGCCAGAGGCGGACCTCCACCTCCGCCTGGCCTAGCTGACCCTGGACCTTCTCTCTCCCGTGACACTCAGACTGTTCTCATGTCGATCGATGACGTGGACCAGTCTGTGGACGAGGAAGGTTTCACTAAAGTGAAAATGAATAAGAAAGGAACGAAGAAAAAATCTTAATTCTTTATCCCATTAACAAAGTAAAAAATTTATTACACTCAATACTTACAAATATTTCCGTATCTATTTTTTCTTTAATTTTATTCTCAATTATTATTATAAATGCACGTTCATGTATACATTTATTCTTATGTCTTCGCATTTGTATGTGTGTACTGCAGTATATGTGTGTCAGTACATATTTGGCTGTGTCATGTTTGTTTTTTTGTTTTGTTTTTTGTTTTCTTATATATTCTTATTTACGTTTATGCTTTTATACATGTATTTATTTGTATGTATACGTTGATATTTATTTATATTAGGGCTTTTTCTATTTCATATAAAATGAAAAATATTGGACTCCAGCAGTTCAATATCTCTTACCACCCATTAATCCATTTCCAAAATGACCCTCATACAATGGAACTGTAATGGACTGAAAACGCATTTTAACGATTTAAAAATATTAATACAAGATGAGAGTCCGTTATGTATCTGTATACAAGAAACCCACCTTAAAGCTAGGGAAAATTTTTCTCTCAAAAACTTCAACGTGTACAGGACCGATGGCCCCGATGATCATGGCTCTAGAGGTGTGCTTATCGCTGTTAATAGCTCCATATACTCTGAAGGAATAGAAATAGATACACCACTTCAAGCTACTGCAATAACTATACACGCAGGCATCACATTCACAATCTGCAATATATACTTACCACAAGACCCACTTATACAAACATCAGACATACTCCATATATACAACCAACTACCAAAACCGGTCCTCTTCGTCGGAGATATGAACGGACACAGCCCTATGTGGGGTTCTCCAGACTTAAATTCCCGAGGAAGAGTTATAGAATATTTTCTTGAAACATCAAACCTCTTACTCCTTAATACGGGTGAACCTACTTATTTAAGTCACACTTTCGGCAGTTACTCATCTATAGACCTTGCAATGTGCAGCCCCTCATTATTTAACCTCGTCGAATGGACGGTACTCCCGGAACTTTACGGAAGCGACCATTTCCCAATCCGCCTTAAATTCCAGAATCTAAATCCACAAACTAATCGGAAACCGCGATGGGTTCTTGATAAAGCTGACTGGTCACTCTTCTCTTCTCTTGCTAAACCACCCGAAACACTCCCATCTGAAATAAGTATTGAAAAAGGATGCCAACTCTTCATAGACATGATATTAAATGCAGCAAAATCTTCAATTCCTCAAACCAAAGGTACCTCTAAAAGACCCTCCGTTCCCTGGCTTAACGAGCAATGTAAAATAGCTATTCGCAACCGTCGTAGAGCCTTTAAAAAATTCCAAAAAAATCCAAACCTACCTAACCTAATCGAATATAAAAAACAAAGAGCCATCTGCCGACAAACCATAAACAATATAAAAACTGAATCTTGGAAACAATATGTCGAAACTATAAACACGTCCACCCCTACAAACCTGGTCTGGGACAAAATAAGAAAAATTTATAAGAATTATTCAACTACACGATACACTTTATCCCTGGATGGAAAACTTACAGATGACCCCCAAATAGTTTCCGATGTATTTGCCCAATATTATTCCCAAATATTTAATACACCCACAATCCATCAGTGCTCTCAATCAACACATCACGAAGAAATATGCGATGACTCTGATTATATTAATGAATATAACAGTCCATTCTCCATGTGGGAACTTCAATCCACTCTGAAAAATGTGAAAGGATCCTCACCCGGCCCAGATGATATCCATTACGCGATGATCAATCACCTACCGCAAGATAGCATGACTTGGCTCCTCAAATTCTATAATCACGTATGGAATATAGGTGAATTTCCTAAGATTTGGCAACATTCAGAAGTTGTCCCAATCCTGAAAGCGGGGAAGGATAAACGGCAACCATGCAACTACCGCCCTATATTCTTGACTAGTTGCCTGTGTAAAATAATGGAACGCATGGTCAATAAACGGCTGATGTGGACACTGGAGAAAAACCATATCTTCCAGAATTTCCAGTGCGGTTTCCGCAAAGGAAGATCGACGATTGACCATCTCGTCCAGCTTGAGGCGGAGATTCAATATACCTTCATCCAAAATCAACACGCAATAGCAATCTTTTTCGATATGTTCAAAGCTTTTGACCAGACCAATAGACATAACATCCTACAGAAATTGAAAACCCTCGGCTTCACCGGAAATATTTTAATCTTTATCACACGATTTCTATCACTACGAACATTCAGAGTTCGGATTGGAAACATCCTATCACAGACCTACGAGCAGAAAAATGGAGTACCACAAGGCTGTGTGCTTAGCACAACTCTCTTTGCCATGGCAATCAATGATCTAGGAAGGAACTTGCCCAGAGGGATAAGAGTGATGTTGTACGTCGACGACCTGGCCATTGTGTATCGTTCAAATGACACAAACGACATAAAAAGTAAACTCCAAGAAGCGCTAAACCGACTTAGTGACTGGTCCCGATCCTCCGGCCTCGATTTTTCAGCCGAAAAAACTAAATGTATACATTTCAGCCGAAGAAGACGAATCCCAACCCTACCAGAGCTTACCTTAAGAAATATTTCATTAACCTATGTTGAAAGTCACCGTTTTTTAGGACTCATATTCGACAGGAAATTGACTTGGAGCGTTCACATAAAGGTCCTCAAAGAAAAATGCCTCCATAAAATGAATATTTTAAAAGTACTGGGTAAAACATCGTGGGGAGCTGACAGATGTACAATGTTAAAAATTTACAAGACCCTCATCGGCTCCAAACTGGACTATGGTAGTTTCGTGTACGGCTCGGCCCGTTTTTCTTGTCTCTCTAAGCTCGATACCGTTCACAATACCGGGATCCGACTAGCCACCGGTGCCTTTAAGACCAGCCCCATCCTTAGCCTATGTGCTGATTCCGGCTTACCACCCTTAACATTCCGAAGACAATTTTTAGCAATGAATTATCTTTCTCGTATATACTTACAGCCATCACATCCAGCATATAAATACATATTCCAATCGAAATACACTAGACAATTTCAGCAAAAACCAAATGCAACTCTTCCTGTCGCAGAAAGATTTTCATCGGTAGTAAATGAATTAAAAACAATCCCTATATACATACCAGAAGCAAACACACCACCCTGGACCTATCAGCCCCCCAAGCTGTATCTAGACCTTTCAAAATTTCATAAAAATAGTACAATTACATCCGAATATCACGAAAAATTAAAAAAACTACTCCAATCCATACCGCACCACATGTCGATTTACACTGATGGCTCCAAGTCAGAAACTGCAACAGCATCCGCCTTTATCACTCCGACCTCAACACACAAAACGAAACTGTATCATCTTTGCAGCATTTATACAGCGGAATTGAATGCCATAGCCTCTGCTCTATACTTCTGTATGTCTAACACAGACAAAAACCTAAAAGACAAAGCAATTCTATCGGATTCTATTAGCGCGCTTCGTGGTCTAAATAACATGTACTCGAGCCATCCTATTATTCTCCGAATCCATGATTACCTAAAAATGCTAGCGGGAATAAGTATGTCGGTGCATTTCATCTGGGTCCCAGGGCATTCAGGCATTACCGGGAATGAATTGGCCGACAAAGCTGCCGGTGAAGCGCTATCTCTCCCAGGAAGGGGAACTACTGTCCTGACGACCTCTGAACTTGCCCTACCATTGAAGAAAACTGTAAAAGCGCGATGGCAATCGATGTGGGATGAGAGTCTGCCGAGCAAATTAAAGAATATAAAGCGAACGGTGAATCCGTGGACAACCTCAAACCGTAGCAAGCGCCGAGAAGAAGTAGCAATTGCCCGACTGAGAATAGGACACAGCCGTCTAACCCATATCCACCTTATAACACGGGAACCACCTCCGCAATGCCAAACATGCCAAACCAACCTTACTGTCAAACACATCTTCGAGGAATGCCGCCGTTATCAGTCAATATTGCAACAGCTTAACATACCACCGGAACTACCGAAAGCATTAGGTAACGACCAAGAAATGATGGATAGGGTAATTCAATTTCTCCTAAAAAGCAAGCTATTCCCCCACATCTAATTCTCCGATTAGTTTATAAATCTACTATCTGTTATATTTTATTTTATTGAATAATAAATAATAGTAACGCTAAAGGGGACACCATCATCGCGGCCCGAGGGGTGCCGGGGGAGTGTGTTGCCGGGGCTCCTGGGGGCTACTGCCGGGGGGTGGGGGACGTCTCCGATCCCATAGAGCAAGTTAGCTCCGAGGACTTATGAGGATTTGGACTTTTCCATGTACTAATGTACTGTAAACATTAGTGTATTGTACTAATGTAATTAAGCTAGGTGGCCAACATGGTTTTTATCCACATCCTCTGAACAAGCCTCGTGTCGAATAGAAACCACCACTGACATATGGGACCGGGACGCCCCCCTACCTCCGGCTGGCCCCCACCGGTCTGGGTTCGGCTCTCGTCGGGGCTCTGAGGGATTCGGGTCGGTGGTTTCCCCAACCGAAACAGATAATCATACAAACCAACGGGCGTTGATGACCATAGCTGTTTTTCGCCCCTAAACAACATTAAACAAACAAAGCTCACTATCAGTGTGAATAGCATTACCGTAAACAGTGATATATGAAGCGGTATCTCTTTTCTAATTATTATTTCATTTTTCATCTATTAATTTTCCATCATCACAGCGGTTTAATGAGTGTGTTTTCGAATTTTTAAATGTAAACACTTTATCTCTATTGAAAAATTAGAATATTAAAGATATCCAGCCAAAGCCAGATTCGATCTCGGGACTTGAGCAAAGCACTTGATGGCCTTAACCGTTCCCTCAATGTTTAAATGATCGTCAAAAATTGAAAAGATGTTAGTTTTAAACTGGTGAGGACTTGCAACATTGGCAGGAATTCGATTGATAGAGGTGAGTTTGCTGATTTTATTATTCCACTGTAATTTCCTTGATCAAATTATCTCGATATGTACCGGATGCCCTTTTATAATTTTACATGCAAATTAAATTAAATTAAAGCAAGGGCACCATGCCTTTCAAGTAACATTCCTTTAAAAGTAAATTATATACATTTTTGTCTTTTGCTCATTGTTTTTCATCCTATGTTATAAAAAAAATTATTCCCATATGGTTAATGTTTTGTAAGCATTTCAGCAGGTTACAAGAAATTATATCACCTTGTAGATTGAAATTGAATACTTTCTTACCTCTAATTCTGATTAAACCGATTTGAGATACACTCAATACTTAAATAGTACTCAAGACTTGAATTTATATACTTAAATTGAGATAAACTCAAAATATTATAGAAAACATGAAACGGTTAAGTATTATTTTCTATTATTCTGAATTTGATCCTCTTGTCTAAAAGTTTATTAGATAAAACATAGACTGTATGGATGGAAACATATAGTATTGATATTCGATATTTTATTAGTTCAAATCTCAAATTTGATATAATATATATATATATATATATATATATATATATATATATATATGTATATATATATAAATATTGTGTATCGAATGCGACAGAATACAATATTATAAAAAAAAATAAAGATAATGCACAAGGAATACTGGATATAGGGTAAACTGGACAGTTATTGGCTCCCTTAAGACTAAATTTCTGTGGTTAAATTAAAAAAAATACTTTTTTTATTTTTCTTTCTTTTCATAAATGATATACGAGTATGATAACACTCTTAACATATATGTTAAGTGTTACAAAAAAAAAAAAAAAAATTAAAGATTAAACATAGATTTTTATGAAGTGATCTCATTGAAACTTCCTTTAGCTGCTGTTGATCTATCCTCATAAAGACTCAAGAGGTTTTTTTGGGTCAAAAGTTCAATAGTTTTACCATATGGCAATATTTATTGTTAAAAGTGCAAAAACTGGTCATTGACACCCTGTGGATTAAATTGTGAAATCTTCCCTATGGTTAGTTTGTTAAAGTCTTAATTCATAGATGACTTAGAGGACCCTTCAAACATTAGATTCATGTATATCTTGAAATAAAATTAGGACTTGTTTGCTTATTTCTTTAAGTTAATGGTGAGGTGTCAGTAACTGTATGGTTTACCCTATAGCAGCTTTTATCACTCATTGATTGATATAAAACTTTAGCAGGACATTTAACTGAATCTTAATTTTTATTATTTTTTTTTTTTACCAAGGCTTGCTTGCTAATTTTTTTTCACCAATTTCTCCAAAATATTTTATTTTATAATTAGCATACGAAAATATCAATGAAATAAATTTTGAACAATTTAATCTTAATTTTTCTAATTAAATAAATAAATATTCATTATATAAAATAAAGTTATTGCGATAATTTGTTAATTTTCTAAATCTTAACCTCAAAACACAGCAATATCAGAGGTTTTCCTTCAATAGGTAAACCGACCATTAGGATAAATTCATTTATTTTTTTACAAAGTCGATACTTGAAGGGTATTTTTTGATTATTAGTCACTTTCTGTATTAGTATTTAACCCTTAAAAAGCTATGCTTACAGGAGTGAGAATATTTTTGACAATTCTAAAGTAATTGTAAAATATAGTCAATTAGATTTTTTTTCAAAAGGAAAAACAAAGAAAAACAAACTGTTAAATAATTTTGGTCCCAAAAAAGAAAAGGAATATAACATATAAGTATGCCTGGAGAGTTTCAGCCGCATGTCAGAGAAATGGGGATCAAGTGTAAGAGGAAGCTTGAGAAAGACCCTAAGAACTGGTGGACACCTGCACCTTCTCAAGGTAGGGTAGCAGTTTCCACTTGAGGGCAACTCGTCTCAACAATTCAAAATTATTATTTTTCTTTCTTTTCATAAATGATATACGAATATGATAACACTCTTAACATATATGTTAAGTGTTACAAAAAAAAAAAAAAAATTAAAGATTAAACATAGAAAAGGAAAGAAAAATTAATTAATTAAAAACAGAACCTATTTGTTTTTCTAAGTTTTCTCTTTTAAATCATAAAGAAAGAGTATTTAATACATAAAGTTCCATGTATTAAAATATTTAAATATACTTACATATAATACATAAACCTGAAATTAATATTTAAAAATATTTTACATCGCTATAGCACAACAACGATTTATAGATTTTCAAGGAAATAATTGCTCATGAAATAGAATCTTCTTCGAAAGCTCTTAAAATTGACTCTTTCTTCATTAACTAGCTAATTTTTATTTTTTTATTATTAGAAATATTAATTGTATCATAATCACTGAAGAAATTCTAGAAAAGAAAAATTAAATTTCGGAACCGGCTTAATACTCTACCCGTTTCATTTAATAAGTGTCCTTTTTCTCCAGCCAACTGAGCTCATTACTCAAGACTTCATCTCGGCAACTAATCAAAGATAGGATGACAGGAAATTGCGTGGCCTTTCAAACTACTCCAACATTTACTTGAGGAACGTTGGCGGTGGGAGAGTCTTGAGCATATTACTTAAAAACGGAAGGACTTAGCGGTTTTAGTTGAATCAATGACACAGTCTGATACAAACTGAAGAACGGAAAATCAAGGAAGTCTTCTGTTTGAAAGAGATATCTCATCTTAAAAATATGGAATTAAAAAACAAAACAAGAGAAATAATAACACAAAAGAAGAAATGAAATAACGTTAAGAAGGCCTTTGGTGGAAGGTGCTTTGGTAAAATTTATGATTAATATTTACAATAACGAGGTATCGGATCTTTCAGTAATAATTAAAAGTAGTATAAACACTAACTACAACCCACCTGAATTAGAATTTAAAATTGATGTTGAACGTAAAACTGCATTCGGTTTCTATAGTGTTTATCAAAAAACAATTGATTAATCTTTATTGACAGGAAAAATTTAACTGTAGGACGGATTTCTTGGCCTATGTCCACAAAAGGAGAGAAATAGATGTATCATAATTGGTTAGGTAGTTACTGTGAATATGATAGTAAAACAACATGGCTGTTGAGATAGGTCTCTTTCTATCAGTAGCACCATTATATCCTTTGTAATAATAATATTTATTGAAATTTACAACTGTTTTTAAAATTAAAAAAAACAAGAAAACATTAAATAAATGTGAGCAAGAAAACGCTTGTAAAGAAAATTGCAATTGCTAGTAGCTCTCAAATAATAGTTTTTGATGGACTAACATCGCCTTCTTTTCATACTCCTGACGAGATCAGAGGATTATTAGGAATAGTTGAAAAATTAAGTTTAGGAACAAATAGGTTTTACTCGACTCGTTCGCCGATCAACATCTTCTCCGTACCAATCGCCAGCAACTTTGGTTTTTCACGCCATATCAAAATAGAATTTGACACAGGTAATGACATAGTGTTGTAGAGAGTTTAATGAAAATCCGACGACGGACATCGCCGTAGCGGAATCTGAAGATATTGCTAAATTTTAGCATTGAAGCAAGTTATCTATTGCGGGCCTGGACAGGACTCTCCCCACAGTGGTGCCAGCCAATAGGGAAAAAAACCCAAAAAAATGAAAGTGCTAAAACCGGAACCTTGGAGATAGTTTTTGACCTAAATACCTCTAGAGCAAGGATCCTACCAATTTTTTAGATTAATCTTCATTAAACCTTTGAAAACTAGGCAATTTTTGGCATCTTGTAAAAATGACCCCAAAACATATTTGTTGACGTCCTATTTTGAAGTGGTCGTAGTAATGCACAAAATTTTCCTAGACCGTAATTTTTCGAAAATATTTTATTTAGACATCATGAAAAAGAGGTATTTAATCCTAAATTTCAAGGATTCGTCAAAATATGTCAACAATTGTTTATTTGACTTAGTTTTCAGTTTTCTTTCAACGAAGAGAGTGAAATATTTATTCAATCTATTCCTTAAAATTATTTATTTAAAATTTATTATGGATAACTACGTCATTTCATACAGCGATCTATGTGATATGCTGATGAATAAGAATTCGTCGCTAGAGCAAGCGTTACCAGCATTGATCCCAGGGGTGGAAGGTAGGGATGCGACATCGATGTCGATGTTTTTGAAACATCGATGTTTTGCGCAAAACATCGATGTTACGCAGCCGATGTTTTCCGACCATCGATGTTTTTGGGCCGATGTTAACATCGATGTTTTTAATAGCAAACCTTTTTTTTTTTTTTTTTTTTTTTTTTTTTTTTTTTTTTTTTTTTTTTTTTTTTGGTTTAGGTATAACAATGATGTTTTTAACATATAATAAATATAAATAAATGAATGAATGAATAAATGAATAAATACATAAGAAATATACATTAACATCGATGTTTTTAACAGAAACAAAGCTGTTAATAATATCTATGTTTTTAACAAAAGCAAATTTGCTTTAACATCGATGTTTTGAAAATAACAACGATTTTTTTGACAGAAACAAAGCTGTAAATAACTTCGATGTTTTTAACAAAAACAAAGCTGTTAAGAACATCGATGTTATGGACAAAAACGAATTTATTTTAACATCGATGTTTTTAACAAAAACAAGTATACTTTAACATCTATGTTTTGACAATAACATCAATGTTTTGGATAAATATGTATTAACATCGATGTTATGGACAAAAACTAATTTTTTTTAACATCGATGTTTTTTAACAAAAACAAGTATACTTTAACATCTTTGTTTTGACAATAACATCGATGTTTTAGATAATTATGTATTAACATCGATGTTATGGACAAAAACAAATTATACATTAACATCTATGTTTTGACAATAACATCGATGTTTTGACATTAACATTGATGTTTTTAAGAGAAATAAAGCTGTTAATAACATCCATGTTTTTAACAAAAACAAATCTGTCAATAACATCGATGTTATGGACAAAAACAAATTTGTTTTAACATCGATGTTTTTAACAAAAACAAAACTGTTAATAACATTGATGTTATAGACTAAAAAAAATTTATTTTAACATCGATGTTTTTAACAAAAACAAGTATACTTTAACATCTATGTTTTAACAATAACATCGATGTTTTGGATAAATATGTATTAACATCGATGTTATGGACAAAAACAAATTTATTTTAACATCGATGTTTTTAACAAAAACAAGTACACTTTAACATCTATGTTTTGACAATAACATCGATGTTTTGGATAAATATGTATTAACATCGATGTTATGGACAAAAACAAATCTTTTTTAACATCGATGTTTTTTAACAAAAAGCAAGTATACTTTAACACCTTTGTTTTGACAATAACATCGATGTTTTGACATTAACATCGATGTTTTTAAGAGAAATAAAGCTATTAATAACATCGATGTTTTTAACAAAAACAAATCTGTCAATAACATCGATGTTATGGACAAAAAACAACAATATATATATATATTCTTAACATGTTTTAGTTAAAACAAAGATGCTTTAACATTAACAAACTTGTTTTCGACATCGATGTTTTGACAATAACATCGATGTTTTTGATAAATATCTATTAACATCGATGTTATGGACAAAAACAAATTTATTTTAACATCGATATTTTTAACAAAAACAAGGATACTTTACTATCTATGTTTTGATAATAACATCGATGTTGTGAATAAATATATATTAAACTCGATGTTATGGACAAAATAATTTTGTTTTGACATCGATGTTTTGACAATAACATCGATGCTTTAGACAAAAAACAACAATATATATATATATATATATATATATATATATATATATATATATATATATATTCTTAACATCGATGATTTAGTTAAAACAAAGATGCTTTAACATTAACAAACTTGTTTTCGACATCGATGTTATTAACAGCTTTGTTTTTGTCCATAACATCGATGTTAATACACATTTATCCAAAACATCGATGTTATTGTCAAAACATAGATGTTAAAGTATACTTGTTTTCGATAAAAACATCGATGTTAAAAAAAATTTGTTATAGTCCAAAACATCGATGTTATTAACAGCTTTGTTTTTGTCCATAACTTCGATGTTAATACACATTTATCCAAAACATCGATGTTATTGTCAAAACATAGATGTTAAAGTATATTTGTTTTCGATAAAAACATCGATGTTAAAAAAATTTGTTTTAGTCCATTACATCGATGTTATTAACAGCTTTGTTTTTGTTAAAAACATCGATGTTATTGTCAAAACGTCGATGTTAAATGATACTTGTTTTTGTTAAAAACATCGATGTTAAAAAAAGTTTGTTTTTGTCCATAACTACGATGTTAATACATACATATCCAAAACATCGCTGTTATTGTCAAAACATAGATGTTAAAGTATACTTCTTTTAATAAAAACATTGATGTTAATAAATTGTTTTAGTCCATAACATCGATGTTATTAACAGCTTTGTTTTTGTCCATAACATCGATGATAATACACATTTAACCAAAACATTGATGTTATTGTCAAATTATAGATGTTAAAGTATACTTGTTTTCGATAAAAACATCGATGTTAAAAAAAAATTTCTTTTAGTCCATTACATCGATGTTATTAACAGCTTTGTTTTTGTTAAAAACATCGATGTTATTGTCAAAACATCGATGTTAAATGATATTTGTTTTTGTTAAAAACATCGATGTTAAAAAAAAATTGTTTTTCTCCAAAACATCGATGTTTTAAAATATTTATTTTTGTTCAAAACCAATTTGTTATGGTAAAAGCATCGATGTCGAAAACAAGTTTGTTAATGTTAGAGCATCTTTGTTTTAACTAAAATATCGATGTTAAGAATATATATATATATATATATATATATATATATATATATATATATATATTGTTGTTTTTTATCTAAAGCATCGATGTTATTGTTAAAACATAGATGTTAAAGTATACTTCTTTTGAAAAAAGCATCGATGTTAAAAAAAATTTGTTTTAGTCCAAAACATCGATGTTATTAACAGCTTTGTTTTTGTCCATAACTTCGATGTTAATACACATTTATCCAAAACATCGATGTTATTAACAGCTTTGTTTTTGTCCATAACATCGATGTTAATACACATTTATCCAAAACATCGATGTTATTGTCAAAACAGATGTTAAAGTATACTTGTTTTTAATTAAAACATCGATGTTAAAAAAAAATTTGTTTTAGTCCATAACATCGATGTTATTAACAGCTTTGTCTTTGTTAAAAACATCGATGTTATCAACAGCTTTGTTTTTGTTGAAAATATCGATGTTTTTGTCAAAACATCGATGTTAAATGATACTTGTTTTTGTTTAAAACAACGATGTTAAAACAAATATGTTTTTGTCCATAACATCGAGTTTAATATATATTTATCCACAACATCGATGTTATTGTATATTAAAGTATACTTGTTTTTCTTAAAAACATCGATGTTATTAACAGCTTTGTTTTTGTTAAAAACATCGATGTTATTGTCAAGACATCGATATTAAATGATACTTGTTTTTGTTAAAAACATCGATGTTAAAACAAATTTGTTTTTGTCCATAACATCGATGTTAATAAATATTTATCCAAAACATCGATGTTATTGTCAAAACATAGATGTTAAAGTATACTTCTTTTGATAAAAACATCAATGTTAAAAAAAATTTGTTTTAGTCCATGACATCGATGTTATTAACAGCTTTGTTTTTGTCCATAACATCGATGTTATTAGCAGCTTTGTTTTTCTCCAAAACATCGATGTTTTAAAATATTTATTTTTGTTCAAAACCAATTTGTTATGGTAAAAGCATCGATGTTTAAAACAACAAATATGATGTAATTGTCAAAACATGTCGAAAGAATCGAATTTTTTATACATTAAATATGAATTATAAAATGCTTTACACTTTAACATCGATTTAATTACGTTTGGGCACTAATATGTTAATGTTAAAGACTGTATAAATTAAAAAACATCGATGTCAAAAAACATCGATGTTCTTGAACATCGATGTTTTGTGGTCGATGTTTAATCGACATCGATGTTTTGATTGCAAAAACATCGATGTTCAAAACATCGATGTTTTGCCTTCGATGTCGCATCTCTAGTGGAAGGTGAGCCCTTATTTACAATTGTTTCTGAAAAAAACAAACATTTATTGGGCATTACGTTAATAAACGTTTTAAGGAAGTTCCGAAAAATAAAAACGTTTTTCAAAAGAAACAACAATGAATGGTTACAAAACAACTTAATCGTACCCTTTGTGCCGATGGGTTGTGAGACCGACCAATAATTTTTCTGAATGAAGTAGGAAATCTCAGTAACGAACGAAGATGTATTCAATTTTATGTTGGTGTCATCCTACCCATACATCAGTAACTTGAGGCCTAATTTGGAATAAAAAAAATTACCTCTGGATGTCATTGCGACAGCTTTAATTTTAGAAGATTAATATCACATCATAAATATGTATATAAATGAATGATTTATATAAATATTAATCATATATTTTACTGAAGTTGGTGTAACAAGTGGAACCGGTCTACGATTGTATTGTTCATGTTGGAAAAAGACTATTAAGTTTTGTAAATATATATCATGTCAGTTTGATTTTTATGTATATATATATAAACGTGTTTATTTTATTAACTTATTACGATCAAAGTAAAACAAGATTTTTTTTTTTAATGTAGATGTTTTGTACCCTGTAACCCTTAAAATGAAATATTACAGCTTTGAAAGTGGCATAAATCGATTCAGCGACCAAAAAAACCATGAAATAAATGTATTTAATCGTCATTTGTGACAAGTCGCTTCTTATCTGCAATAACGTCAGTGCTACACCTGATTCTATTTATTTACCTGTCATATTTATTGACAGTTAGGTTCACGTAGTTAAACTACCTTATAACCACTGGTTTTATTTTTCTTTTGCATTTTTTATTTAATTTTAACTTAAATTTAGTGTTTGTCAAACATACATTATATAATGGAACTCCTAAAAAATCTTGAAAAGTAAAATTGACAGTTTAAAATAAAATTAACAGTAGTGATAAGAAACTGAATATGGACCTGCGGGAATTAAGGAAAGAAGTGGAATCACTTTCAAATGATTACACTGGTCAACACAATTTTTGTTTCCTTAATTTTGTTTACTGTTATTGGGTATTTCAAAGGCCCTGAGCATAAAAAATTGATGGGAAATTGCTGTTAGCTTTATTTTGCGAAATATGTATTTTCACTGTTTTGACTGAAACATGCAAGGAAATTAATAAACAATGTTAAAAAAATATTATTGAACACAATCAATTATCTTTTATAGGATTTCCTTGAATATACGGCTTTAGGTAGATCTCTTTGCAAACTCCAGCAATAGTCGGTCAACATGTGTGAGTTCTACCTTCCCTGATAACGCTCTTCAATAATCCGAATGTCCTGATGAAATCTTTCACCTTGCTCTTCACTAAATCGCCCAGATTTTTTAGGAAACGGTCTAAATGCGAGTGCAGGAAGTGGATTTTTATGCTCATGTTGTCGCCTAGGTTTTGCATGTTCAGTAGCATAGTCTCAACAAGCTGGGCATAGTCATCAGATTTATTATTTCCTAGAAAATTATTTATTACTAAAACAAATGAGTTCCAGGCTTTGGATTCAACCTCAGACATTGATTTGACAAAATCAGGATCCTTCACGAGTTGCCTAATCTGTGGTCCATTTAGAATACCGGATTTCAATTTGTCAGTGCTCAATCCTGGAAACTTATTTGAAAGAAAATCGAAACATCCGCCACTATTGTCAAGCGCCTTCACAAATTGTTTATTATGCCGAGTTTAATATGAAGTGGTGGAAGTATAATGCGGTCTCGGTTAACTAAAGGTATGTTTATAACATTTTTTATACCAACTTTCAGCTCTTCCCGTTCTGGCCAAACCTTTTGTGGCCAATGGTGTTGTTTGTCACGACTGTCCCAGAGGCACAGAAAACAAGGGAACTTTATGTACCCCCCCCCCCTCTATGACCTAGAAGGATGTTAAACATTTTTAGATCTACACAAATGGCCCAGTTGTGGTCTTGATACCTAATTGTTTCCATACACTTTGAAACATTTGTGTATTCTTCTTGCAGAGTCGTCGAATGTGCAATAGGTACGGATCCGTATTTGTTACCGTTATGGAGCAAAACACACTTTAAACTTCTTTTGCTGCTGTCCATAAAGAGACGCCAGTCCCTGGCCTTGTAGTTTTTCAAACCCATCTGTTGAAAAAGTCCACCAACATCGTTACAAAAGACTAAATCTTTCTCTTGAGAAATTATGGTAACAGATTCTTTTCTCGGGAACGTTAAAAAGTGATTTTGCATTCGGGAGTAAGCAAGTTTTTTTTCTTTTTAAAATTTCAGATGATTCTTTTGATAAGTTCAGATCCCTCACCATGTCATTTAATTCTTTCTGATTAAATGACTGAGGTTCTGAAAGGTTACATTTGTAGTCTGGATCAGAGTTATCACTCAATAAATTTTCTTCGCAGAGATTTGAGTCATCAGAAAATTTAGATGTACTAGGTTGTGCCTGTCGTGATTTTAATTGAGGTTGTTGAGCAGAAGATAAGTTTGGACAAGACCACTTACTTCGATTCCCGGGGTTAATTCCATTTATTTTCACAACGCAGAAGTAACAGTCGTCCTGATGGTTTTGAGGTTCTCTCCAATTCATGGGAGTTTCGAACTTCACTGCATCTCTTTTCCCACTGGACCATAACCGTAGACACACAACACATTTCTGGCAAACAATATGCGGAACCCATGGCTTGTCCTGATTATTCAAATATATTTCAAATTATTCATGATAAGCAATTTTTACAAAATTTAAAATTTTCGGTGTTTTCGGTGTTTTTCAAATATATATTCGCCACAATATAGCAAAAATAATCTGGATTGAGCACATAAAACGGTCGGAACAAAGGTATATCGAAAACAAGAGAATATATTTTACTTTCCAATAAAAAACGAAAATTTGAGTAAAAACACTAAATAAGATTAATAACCTGTAACTCAAAAACAAAAGCTGTTAGAGAAAAACTGTTTTCATATTTAAAACATATGTTTCACATGGAGATATAAACAATAAAAAAATCCCAGGAAACAAACAATTTCTTTAATTTTGTTGACCAGTGTTATCATTACAATAAAGAGAAGGAGGACAAATTCAAAAGAAAGAAAAACTTATTGGATAGATGATAGTTGATCGGATATAGAATAAAGATGAAAATAGTCCGGGGAGGCGGTCAATAAACTACAAAATAGTATAAAACTATTTTATTGTAGCCGATGTTTCGACCCAACTATGCAGGTCTCCGTCAGGGCTAAATAAACTAGACGTAGGATAGTAAATAGTAAATAGAATTTGTACATATCACTGGTTACAAGAATGAATGGTGGCATTTAAAACAGTATAACAAGATTGAGGAGATTGATAACTAGCTGACTATATATGAATAAAATTATATATCATGCGAAAACATTATTGCAGTTTTTCAATCGCTTTTTTGAAAATTTCTTTCTTGGATCCCCCGTGCGAAAATATCCGAAAATCCAACTTTTTAACATTGCACCCCCCCCCCCCTCCCGCCACTTAAATACAAAATAAATATTTTCTTCAAAAACACCGCCCCTGTTAACATAAAATTGTATCCCCGTGTGAAAGAAATCCGAGAATCTATTTTTTTTTTATAGTGCGCCCACACCCCCCACCACTAAAATACAAAATGAATTTGTATTAGGGTAGAAAAACGATTTTAAAAATACAATAATTTAAAAAATATGTATGTAATATTCTTATGCTTCAATAAGTAACTTTAAGGCGTATTTGTCCCTAAAAGGTTAATGTATTAAATATTAATCACAAAACATTTAACATTAAACATAAAACAAAACATTTACCATTATTTACAATACAAAATATTAAACATTAATTACAAAACAAACATATTAAACATGTAGAATTACAAATAGAATATTACCTAAAAGGTAAATCGGTTTTTAAAGTTTATTCATTATCTTCAATCACAAAACTTCAATCTGAATCAGCAATCATAGACAAATGCACTCAAACATATGTTCTTAATTAATAGGAGCATAAACAAGGCTTTCTAAATAAAAGTGAATATTCACTTTTAAAAGGGTAAAAGTAAGAGTAAGAGTAAGGGGTAAGAAAGGGTAAAAGTTTGTTACTATGAACGAAATCAGCTTGTGAACGCCTTCGTCCTTAATTAATTTCATAAATTTTAGAGGATACTCTCCGTCTGATTTTAAATGGTCCTGAACGTAAAGGATCCAATTTTTTTAGGTTTAATCGGTTACCTGTTTCTAGATACACCAAATCACCAACTCGGAAATCATAGTCTTTCTTGTTCTTGTCTGATCTTGTTTTATTGAACAAATGGTGGGCTCTTGAATTTTGAAAAGCTTGATGTCTATCTGCTTCTAAATCTGACGGAGAATTCAGAGATGCAGTGGTAATTAATGATTGTTTTCCAGTAAGTAGATAAATTGGGGAAAACTTAGTCACACTGTGTAGTACGATTATATTTTCCAGTACATTCTGTAGCTAACTTGGGCCATGGTAGGTGTGGTTTTTCTCTAATCTTACCACGAGTGCGGTTGACTAGTGTTTGGTTTAAGCGTTCGTTCAAACCATTTGAGAATGGGAAATCTCCTGCTGTAAGGATCAATGTAATATTCATTTGTTGAAGAAAAAGTTTGAAATTCTTGGATTTCATTTCAGGGTATGGTTCTGCGAGTAGGATTTTCACTCTATGTCTTTCGAAAGTTGGACGTAAGAATTCAATCAGATCTTGCGTTGTATGACCTCTAGAAGCGTAGGTATATGCAAATCGAGTGAAGTGATCCACCAAAAGGTGCAGATAACATTTAGGTGATCTATTTCCTGCAAAGCCTCCAATTGTATCCAGAGACATAATCTCATAAGGCTCTTTGGCTGGGCCTAATTGAGATAAATAACCAATTTGTCGAGCTCTTCTCGATTTGTTCTTTTTGCAAGTTTCACACTTATCACAGAATTCTCTAATGAGCTTGTCCATATTTTTGAAGTAATAGAAAGGTCGTATCATAGCTGCTATGTGATCTACTCCTATGTGTCCATAGTACATGTGAATTTTCTTAATCAATGATAAACCAAACTCCATTGAAACAAATATGCGTTCTCTCCCTCTGAATTGATCGGAAATGATTTCGTTTTGATTATATTCTTGGTCACGCTTCAACTCATCCATTTTTATTAAGTTCACTATTTGAAGTACGTCATCACTATTTTCAAAACTTATTTCTGGGAAGAGCGTCTGCTTCTTGATTTGAATTTCCTGGGAAATAACGTAATGTGAAATCATATTGCGATAGGTAATATACTAATTCCCCCAATTCCTCATCTGTTCTAGCTTTTATTTTTAGATTTTCTAAGAGTTTATGATCCGAAATTACTTGGAACTTATGGCCTAATAACCAATGTTGCCAAAAACGGATTGCTTCTCAATTCACCATTATCTTGAATCTGTTTTAAAACGTCGCCGACACCAAGGGTACTGGCGTCAGTAAAAAGAAAAGTTGTCTTATCAGGATCAAATATTGACAAAATTGGGCTTTGGCATAAGTATTGCTGTATGATTGTAAATGTTCTATCACATTCATCTGTCCCCTGAAATTCAGTATTGTTTCGCAAAACGTTATGGATTGGTTCAAACATTCTTGAGTAATCTGGAATGTATTTGTGATAAAAATTAATTTAACCAAAAAATTGACGGACATTTTTCTTATTTTGAGGTTTTGGAAAATCTCTAATTGATTTCAGGTTATCATGGTGTGGTATAACTGTGTTATTTTCTATTATATGCCCCCAAATACTTTACAGACGACTGTGCGAAACTTGATTTTGATAACTTCAATCTAAATCCCTCTAATCTAATTGCTTCCATAAGTTTGTCAATGTGAAGTAGGTGTTCATCGAAACTCTGAGAGAATATCAAGATGTCATAAATTTAATTCAAGCAAAATTCGTGAAATCCACAACGGCGAATGGTATTAGCTAGAATACGTTGAAAAATTGCAGGTGAAATTTTGAGGCCAAAAGGTAGCCTTTTCCATTGGTAATGACCATTTTGCGTTACTAATGCAGTCTTATGGCGATCCTTTTCTCTTACAGGGATGGACCAAAATGCAGAACTAATATCCAAAGCTGAATACCATTTACAGTTTCGAGTTTTTACAATTATGTCCTCAATCCTTGGAAACGGTGGCGATTCTGGAACTAAAATTTTGTTTAGATCCCGGAAATCAATACATAACCTCGATCTTCCGTTGTCTTATTTCTTGTATGCCAATGTTACAGGTGCCGCAAATGGGCAATGCGATTCTTCTATCAATCCTGCTTCCAGTAACTTGCTGATTTGCGTTTCTATTTCCTGATTGCCTGGGATTGAACACCTGTAAGATTTTTTTCGAAATATATTTATTTTCCAAAAGTTTTATGTGTGCTTCATGATTTTTCACTTCGCCAACGTCATGTCTGTGTTTCGCAAATATTGATAAATTTTTATTTATTACAAAGGAAAGCTTTTTCTTTTTTTCTTGATCTAAATGATTCAATTTATCTGAAAAATCTAAAGTTTCTTTTCCATTACTATCTCTATATAATGAGTTGGTTTCTTTTAAATTTTCTATTTATCCATCTTTCAGGTGGATGATAACGACCTGAGTAGCCTTTCAGCTCACATATTTTACAGGGCCGATTTTCAGAATGACCTGCATCGCTTTAGTTGAACTAGGTATTGTTCTTGTGTCCACTTTCATCGCCTTTGGATAAGCTTGATTATAGCTACATAACTGGTTTATCAACTGTTCCGTTGTTTGAATTTCCTCTTTGTCAACAATCTTGAATGTGAAGTGGAAGTCCTACAACTGTATGATTAATACGTGACCTAACCGACATAAATGGTTCCGTTTCTAAGAGAAGTATTTCTTTTTTTAAGGCATAATCCAATAAAGAGCCGTTTATATATTTGTAATTATAGGCATAATGAACGCTACGCCAACTTTTGTCACCATAGGTTTGTAAAAATGACGTTCTCCGATCATTCCATTGGAGATCCATCATATTTAAGTGGCGGGAACCTTCCATAGTAAACTCCCTTCACATCCTAACCCTCTTGTCTCCAACCTTGCTTCCTCCTCTATCCCGGACAATCCTCCGAGGTGTCTGAAAAGAAGATGGCCTAGAGATCTTCTAAACTAAACAATATACGAGTGCTACCGCTGGGTAGTTTCTCCACACACCTTTTCATGCCAATTATGTACTTATATCAAATTTACTTATTGTATTGTAAATGCAGTTGTAAATTTCAATAAATAAATATTTTATATATAAAAAAAGTGGCGGGAGGGGGGGGGGGCGCCATGTAAAAAAGTTAGATTTTCGCACGGGGGATCCAAGAAAGAAATTCTCAAAAAAGCGATTGAAGAACTGTAATAATGTTTTCGCATGATATATAATGCTATGTATCAGAGTTGGTAACAGTTTACTATTAAAACTACCCAATAGTTTTAATCTAAATAATTTGTGAGATTCTCCTATAACACAGCTAGAGCTATTTAATAAGGCTTCTTATATCATGGATTAAATAAACTTCCGTAATGAATAGGGTTAGATATACCTAAAGAGATATCAATAGTTCGCATTTTTAACGAACTATCCAACTGTAAAATTAAAATCTTAATAAGTTCATTAATAACAAAGATAATCAGGGAACAAGAGCCTTAATCAAATAAGTATGCTCGGCATCCGGTGGAAGAGTTAGATCGAAAGAAATCCGATAAATCACAAACATCCGCTGGAGCATGAGAAAGCGTCCTTTTTGCTGAATCAACCGTTAAAAGAAATATAGTCCCCACGCTATCTTATTTTTACTAATTACAAAGTTAATATTAAATTTGAAGCCCGGATAAGTTTTCAGGCGACATAACCTAATTCCGTTCTACAACCTTATCAATTTAGTTTTTCCAAAACTCTTATCTAAAATTTGTTTCATCGTGGATGAATATCATCCCCCACTATGGTTCCTCTGAACCAAGGGGAGAGAATACCGTGATTCGGGGATTGAGACTTGACCAGTGCGACGTCAGTTCTGTCTTAGATTTTTCTCTATGCACTCTGAGATTTTTTTTTTTTTTATATGTTAATATGAGTAAGTGTGAAGTAGTGCTATGTTAATATATGAACGAGTACGTGGTGTTGAATACATAAAGTCAAGATATAAGATGCCTTACCTACGTTTTATTTAGAAGATGTAATGAGGAAACATAACTGCAGCCACCAATAGGGAGATTAACAATAGAAGACCACCAGTAGATAAATACCCTATAGAATATTTCTTTTGTATCAATTTTTATTTTAATAATTTATTGCAGAGGTCATGTATGACCAGATTGTAAACTATGATGGCTGTACTTTATTTGTTTCCCGAGCTCAATGATTTAGTTATAAATTTCTATAGTTTTACATATCTATTAAATTGTTAATTTATGGCATATTTCCACCAACCATTTGGATATGTTCAGTTCATTTTATTTTATTCAGAAAATCATAGTCTTATATGTATATCTATTTTCAACAAACTCACAATGACAGGTTGTCAGCTATTAATTAAAAATTTAGATTAATCGTTTTTATTGAGTCTAATCTCTCTTAATGTTTTTCATGTTTTAGAATGATTTTATATTCCATTTTATATATTTTATTTTCTTTTATATATATATGCATCTGTAGATATTTAGCATTGCATAATTTACTCATGAAGAGCCATGCTAAAATTTCTTGTTCAATTTAATGTGCAAAACCTTGTTTTTATTTTTACTTTAATAAATGTTTAGATTAAAAGCTTTTTTTTTGTTTTTCTTTTCTTCTCACATATGGTAATATTGATCTAGGCATATTCGTAAATCTCAAGTTGGTAGTACGCATTATATATTGCCCCACAAACAACTTCAGGAAAAGATTCCAATGGTCCTTGTGCAAAGGAGTAAGACCCAGCATTAATTTATGGCATCCCTTATTCAGATAATAACACAGCAATAATTTTATTCATATATAGTCAGCTAGTTATCATCTCCTCAATCTTGTTATATTGTTTTAAATGCCACTATTTATTCTAGTAACCAATGTTATGTACAAATCCTAACTATTGCCTACCGGCCTTTTTTCTGAGCCCCCTCCGACAAACCTTTACCTACCTTCTTACCCACTCTGGCTCTGACATCCATCCCTGTCATAAGGTATGCTCCTTTATTTAGTATATTTATAATCCATCATATATTAATCCCTCCTCAACTCTGCCCCATTTTTGACTCCATATCTCGTCATGGTACAACATTCTCATACCATATCCCCTCACACTTATGTATCTTACCCCATGTTATCACACCACCTATACTATCAGTGTCAATAGCCATGTAACATATTTTATGTTTACTTTACTTTAAAGACAAACAAAAGAACAGACATTTATATTTTATCTAGTCAGTTCATTTTCTTTCTATAAATAATCTTTTTTCTGTGCCTTGTTTATTTAGCCCTGACGAAGACCTGCATAGTTGGGTCGAAACGTCGGCTACAATAAAATAGTTTTATACTATTTTGTAGTTTATTTACCGCCTCCCCGGACTATTTTCATCCTTAAGAAAAACTTAGTGTTATTTGGCATGGAATGTGATAACCTTGAGTCAGTGTCAATAAAATTTATAGACTTGTGTTCTTGTATGGAGTCGGAAGTAAGGAAGTATGATGTAGACTGAATAGCTTTTTTGAATAAGAACAACAGATCTTAGAGATCCTGTTCTAATAACACTTACATCACTAGCCCTGATAAATGACATTTTAAGAATGATAAAGAAGATAAATAATAATGATAATTATAAAGGCATAAGGATAAAAGAGGACTTAGTCCCTGAAGTGTGAACCACTAGTAAGTAAGCATACTCCTTTTCTTCAGAACCAAAGGAAGCAAAACAAGAAAGCCACTATGATACATGATAAATTACTCATAGAGGAAAACTTATATACTTTAGAGGAGTTGGAAAATACGGAAGCTCAAAGGAATAAAAGGTTGAGGAGTGGAGAGAATTCACCGGAACAGAAGGAATAAGAAGCAACAACTCATTCAGAACACCTGGACGGGAATCCGTATAGAAAGAAAAGCAAGGCAAGTAAGAAAAGAGCAGATCCCATAGTCTTGAAAAATACTATCCAAAAGCCAAAATAGAGGAAGAAACAAGCAAATTAAATAGCACAACAATTAAGTATCACCGAAACTTAACAGATAAATAGCAGGAAATGAAACACCGGCTGGGCACAAAGGCTAATGACATCAGCATCTGTACTACACATGAATGTGAGAACACTTAAAGGAGAGGAACAACTAGAAGAATTCGAACAGGCTCTAGACGACATAAATTGGGATATTGTTGGATTATCTGAGACCCGCAGAAATTATCCTGCCATAATGGAAAGGAAGGAATGAATTTTTACATGCATTCAGCAGCAATAAATGGTCATTAAGGGGTTTGCTTCTATGTAGCAGGTAAATACAAGAAAGACATCCTAGAGTTTCAAGACTTTAACTGTCTCTCTGACTTTAACATTATCTCTTGAAATTTGGAAAAAAAAACTCCAACTTAGATCATATGTTGCTTAGGGCTGTTTTAAGTTTAGACAAGTTGAAGAAGCAGAGACATTTCAAAGCAAAGAAAACATATCCAACACTGGAAGGCGAAGAATATTCCCTTAGGTTGAAACCTAGGTTCTGAAGAACTACCTCGCAGAGAAAATGGTTATGGAAGATGGACTGTTGCAAGAGAAATATGACCACCTGGAAAAGATTATCGAAAATTTCACTTTTAAAATTAGCAGGTATCCTTGTACATATAGAAAAAATAAATTGTCCGAAAGAACAGTCCAATAATTGAAAGCTAGAGGAGTTATGAAGTTCAAGCCTATTCTAACAAAAGAAGAAGAACGGAAAACAATGGAGAACGGCTAACATAATATTATTACATAAAAAAGGCAACAAGGAAAATATTGATAATTATAGGCCTATCTCACTCTGTCCGTCCATAGCAAAACTTTTTACAAGCATCATAAAAGAAAGTTATAAGAATAATGGACTTTATCGGGTAAGAACAAGCAGGATTTAGGAGTGATTTTTCAGTTATTGACCACATTTAGACCCCTAATCAGATTATCGAGAAGGCTAGGGAGTATGATTTACCACTATATCTGTGTTTTATAGATTTCGAAATAGCTTTCGACAGCATACTCCTTCCGAGTATATATAAATCCTTAAAAGCTGTAGGAATCGAAGGAAAATATATCCGTATAATCATGGATCCGTACAATCTTTATACTGAAATGGAAGCATTAATAGGGACGGAAAGACAGGGCAAGAGCTTCGAGGTACAAAAAGGCGTCAAACAAGGGGATCCACCAATTCTCCTCATTCTGGTACTGGAAAGGGATATTTGGACATTAGGCTGGGAGGACATAGGCATTAGGATAGATGGAAAATGGCTGAATTATTTCCGGTTTGCAGACGATATTGTTCTGTTGGCACATTCTGCAGAAAACATCATAAAAATGTTGATAAACTTATTAGGAGTATGTAATGAAATTGGACTATCTCCGAACTATGGAAAGACGAAATCCAACTAATCAGCTTTTCGGATAAATGAGAGAAATGAGTGAGCAAAAGGATAGCAAGCACTTGGTTGGAAAAAGTACTGGTCACTGAGGATGATCTTCAAAAATGAGTTCCCGCCAGAAATGAAGAAGAAGATCTTCGAGCCCTGTATCATTCTGGTGGTGTCATACGGCAGTCAAACCTGGTCCTTAACCAAAGTCCAGGCACAGAAAATAATAACTTGGCAAAAATCTATGGAACGGAGTATATTAAATATCAGGAGTAGTGATAAAATAAAAAACATCATTATTTCGCAGAAATCTGGTTTGAAAGATATAAATCATCATATTAATGCCCTAAAATGGAAGTGGGGTGGGCATGTATTAAGAAAGGGAATACCGAAGGTGGGCGAGAGATGCAATCCTTTGGACACCCTACAATCTGAAGAGGAAGCGAGGAAGACAATCCAAGAGATGGAGTGAAGGAGTTAGCAGGTCCGAGAGCCAGATAAGCGTGGAGAGAACATTGGGAAGAGATTGTGAACTCGACTCCGCAAAAGGGATGGACAGCGTAGGGCATTACTGTCCCAAATAATAAAGTCTATATTATAATTCTTATTTAATGATATGGGGAAGGCCTATGTACAAAGAAGATAAATGCTCATTTAATTTATGTTAATTTTTATTTGTATTTATTCTTTAATTGTACATAATAAAAGGCTATTATTGTTATAATTAGATTTTACTTGATGTTTAGTTATGGAAGGTTACTGGTTTTATTGTAGTTGTAAGATGTAAAAAACCCCGCCGGGAATCGAACCCGGATCTTCCGCGTGACATGCGCGGTATGCTAACCATTGCACCAATGAGTCGCTTCCAAACGGTGCCAAATCGTTCCTCTTCACTGACACATCTCCCACGATCTCGCAAGTTTTGCGAGTATTTACGGGAGGTGGACAATTTTTGTCCAATTTTGGACATCTCTTGACGTTCGTCAATTTTTATATTAATTTAACAATGGATGGTTAAATTAATATAAAATTTCTAAAGCATCTAATCTTTTTTAAAACGAGCTCCTTGATTTAGAAATTAGCTCACCTCACCTTAGAGAACCTAATTAAAAAGTGAAATTATTCTTGTTACTTAGTGTCCTAAAATTCATAATTTTTTTAAGCTTCTTTCCGGTTTTTGAGTTTCATTTGACTCAAAAACTACGATCTATCAGGTTTTCTTCCTTTATACCATATCAGCGTAGATAATTCCGAAAGGAAGGGCATATTTAAACTTGAAATCGGTCTCGGTCTAATATATATACCTACTTGTAGTCAAACATAAGAGTTTACTTTTATTTTTTATTTTTTTTATAGCAGTGTGGTTTTTATTAACATTTTCATATTGAAAACTTCTTGATAACGTTTTTTTATAATTTTTATTCAAATAAGGTTTTCCTTAAAATTTATAACAACAAATTATCATGAAACTCATTCTTATTTAAAAAGATAGGAATAATATCCCTATGATTAATCCTATCCTATAGATTATTAATAAAAATAAACACCAGTATGAGTAAACGTTCACTCATTCTTTTCCTATCACAACAATTTATAAAATCATAACCGAGGGTTAAATGTTATTGCTAATCTCAAACCATAATTTCATTTGTTCAAAAGTTCGGGTGAACTTTGAATATTTTAAAGAAAAATTTCGATCATAGTGGTATAAATTAGCTTTGGTCAGTAATTTTCTAAAATAGTTTTAAAAAAAAAAATTCAAAAAAGTTAATGACTTATTTGTCCCCTGATATGTACTTTATATTATTATAAAGGGATAAAGATTTTTTTGGTGCGAAAATCATCATCTAAAAACTACCAATCTCGTATGAAAAATTATTATTCAGTGATAGACCTTTTCCCCTCGTAAAACTTTATAAAACTGAGCCAAGTCCATTAAAAAGGGGGCAGTATCAAAAAAGTCTATTTCAGTATGTACCTTCCTATCTTTTTTCTATAGATGTTTCAAACAAACCACGATTCAATCTCTGATCAATTTTTGAAAATTACAGGGGCAGTTGTTAGTACTCCAACATTGTGAAAGAAACTCATTCCGTTAAAATAAAAGAAAAAAAATATCATTTAGATTGGTCCTTAAGAATTATTTTCTTTTCAATTAAGAAAAATTATTTTAGACAAAATCATGCATATCCTATATATCTATATCTATCTAGATCTAATACTAATAAAATATCTATTATTTAAACGGCACCGGATTTCACTAAGCGTTAGGATGTGTATGGTAATATTTAGAAGTGCTTGCGGCCATATAACAGAGGGTACTGGAACCCTGCCAAAAATTCCAACACATCCCTTTAGCAATATTTCATGCAAATATGTTAAATAAAGACAATAAAATCACACTATTAGTATAAGCAATGTAATTATATTTCTAAAACTTAATTCAAACCTCCAATACATATTATTTTTCAAGTTATAATTTAAAAACTTTAAATCCCTCAACAGTAGAAAAAATATAGAAAGACTTTAATGAATAGAAAAAGCATTGTTGCTATGGGTATTTTATCACCATATTTAGGTTGGATTACAGAAAGCTTTGTGAAATGGTAATGTATATAGGGAATCGACTAAGGTAAAAAAATATATATATAGAGTAATGACTGAATTAATATAGTGTTTTCTTTATTTCATTTCCGATTTCTACTTAGCCCTTACTTCCATTTCCCGGGAAGACCCTTCCGTGATTGGAACCCTTTGGTATTACCAATTTCGTTTTTCTCAAGACCCATCCCTTCAAGTTTTTCTTCGCCCGGCTACTATATCTTATCCGGGTACATTTTCTACTTTCTTCCTCATAGCTTTAAAGTGATTTATTATATATATTTTTATTCTTTACATTTATTTTTATACACATGTTTTCAACTTTTATAATTTTTCTAATCCAACCCGTTTTAACGTATGACATAAAAATAGTACTTTTCGCTGTTATGTCTATTAAATATGTTTTGGGGTTCATGTATTCGAAATTTTGAATATATTCCATTTGAGGATATAAACTTAATGAAGATGTTTATTTTGGTTGTGTAGTATATTCACTCTAGGCAAAAAAATATTTTAACACTATTAAAAAAGTGTCAATTTATCAATGTAGAATTTTGACGATTTCCATTACATAAAAATTGAATGTTTTATCTATAAATATTAATTAACACACTAGTAATGTTTAAAAGATGCCAGACAAAAAACATTTTTGTTCATTAGTGAATTCAAAATTTTTAACAGTCGTTTCGACGTTTATGAATTCTGAATTCGGAATTACTAGTAAAATTCCTTCTTAGTAAACGTGATTAAAAAGTATAAACAAAATAAGGTATTTAATTTATTGGTTCGAAAAAACGTGTAGCCCGGTTCAACGTAAAACCTGACCATTATGATACTTGATTGAATTTTAGAATTTAGTTTGAATTGGTCAAACGGTTTATAAATTGCGGATTTTATATAAAATCATATTATTTCAATTTTAGCTAAACCAAATTTTCGGTCAAGTAATACGTACTTTTATATTTTATTTTATATATGGGTCATTCTCCCATTTCATTCAAATTTCATTGTTCTGATTTCAATGCGAAAAAATTACATTTTTCAATGATTTTTTTCCACACATTGCTAGTAGGTAGGCTGCTAATGGGGTTTACAAAAAATGCCTTCATAGAAACATATATATATTATTTCTCAAGGCCTTTTTTTTGTCGGTACGCAATAACTTCCTTAATAACTTATCAAATTTCATGAATAAGGCATCATTTTAAAGCTTTCCTTAACCGCTACACCGGAAAAATATACAAATCACTCATTTCGCCTTCGATTGCGAGTTATAAGCGCAAAACCGCGGTTTTGCGAGAAAAATAGTCATAGAGGTTTCTAAATGGTGTCAATCTTTTCAGGTTTTCAAGGAGAACATTTTCTGTCATATAAAATTTTTCGATTTATCCCTTCGTTTGCGAGTTGTAAGCAAAAAGCGTCCCTCGGATAGGACGCAAAATAGAGGACCCGAGCCTGTGCGACGTCAAGTACTCGTTAAAGATCCATATCCTAATTATACGTGGATGTGCAAAATTTAGGACTCCCACTGTAGCATCGTCCGATTAGCTTTAGTGGCATAAAGAGACATTAAACAAACAAACCCAATACGTGTGAAGTAAGTCTTTGTAATCTCTAAATATTATTTAAATGTGCTCAAAACAAACCTGAAAATCAAATTCACTTAATATTTAAATATTATAAATATTTAAATAAGTTTACAGTTCAGGTTCTACTAAACTCAAAAATCACCTTTCGCCAAACATCACCTTGTTCCTATTTCCCTCACTCAAAGTCTATCTCCCTCATTCCTCACGAGTGAGGGAGATAGATTTTTGAGGTTGTATTAAAAGTAGACCATTCCATGTCAGGCTC
The DNA here is from genome assembly GCA_911387785.2 of Aelia acuminata. Lineage (NCBI taxonomy): Eukaryota > Metazoa > Arthropoda > Insecta > Hemiptera > Pentatomidae > Aelia > Aelia acuminata. Next base: position 1,708,223 of record OU426980.1, read on the forward strand.
TTATCAACAAAATTTATGGGTTATTGAAATCCCTTGAAAACCTACAAAATAACTGTTATATAACGTGAATCAAACTCACCTTAAAGGAAATATCAGTGGGTGAGGGAGATAGGAGATGAAACGACACTCGTTGTTTTAACCGATAAAAACACCCTCACAAGGAAACTGGAGTAGAACTTCTGTGAAAAAGTTTATCCTTGTTGAGGCGGGAATCTGTTACAATGTTGCCAACAATGAATTATAATGAAATAAAGGTTTCTAAAGTATTGAGGCCCGATTTAAAAAAAAGTGAGGGAGATAGGTTGCATCTATGGGACAGGTAGATTATGGATCATAACTTTTTTTCTATAATTCGAAAATAGTAATATATCCTAAAACCAAATAGTTAAGACCTTCTAACAAGTATGGAAAAAAAATTAGGTTATAAATAAAAGAATACATATCTTTTTTCCACCATCAAAGTCGGCAACATGAGCTTTGGGACAGGTGAGGGATATAAATATTGACATTTTAAGTGTAAATTTAGGCCTATAAGCATATTGTTGCTGAGATAAAAATTCTTGAACATCAAGCTGAGGTTTTCTATTAACCAGTGGATGCAATTGAATTATTAGAAATTTCACACAAATATTATAATCTCATTGGGACATAAATTCGTATGTATTGGGAGAATGACCCATATATTTTATATCCCTGCAGAATTTTAATAATTATATTTTAATACACGAGGAAAATAATTCAAAATTAAAAAACTCACGGTTAAAATTGACTTTTGAGGGCATTGAGGCATTCCGATTCGAACAATGAGTTCATTTTTAAATTGCATCAATGAAAATAATAATCAGTTTAAGCAAACAACTGACATTTTATCTTCTAGGTCAATCCATTTATAATGGTCCAGAAAAAATAATAATTTGGTTGCTCGACCATTTTAGACAAAAATTATTTTTTTACCAATTACATATGGAATCAGCAGGTAGGTCAAAACAAGTTTTAAAAAACATTCAGGGTCAACCGTTTCAAAATAGCAACCGTCTTTGTAACCGCATGAGCCGATTTTTGAGTTGATAAGCTCTTACGGAAAACTTATTTTCTCAAGACTGGTAAGACATAGATTAATAATTCAAACACGATTGTTTTCCTTACAGTCTACTCTATCTTTTGTGTTCTTATTATTTGAATATTTTAAAGTCCATTAACCATCACATTCATTACCTTTTTTTTTTTTTTTTTTTTGTAAGTTTAGGCTCTAATGTCTCTGGTGGGGGACTTGATAAAAATCTCATTTCTTTACATGTTATGCTTACATGAAACATAAAAACACCTGTAAAAATTTCAACCTGTATATTTGCGTACTTTGGTAGCTAAGAATTTTTGAAAATGGTCCTATTCGTGCTTATTTAACAATGCGTAAACATGATCATAATTCATTAATTCAGGCTATATCTGAAACTCATTTGAGATGTTACCTCACATCAGAATCAGTCAAGTTTTAATCATGTAACAACATCTATCGTTAATATTGCACTGGAAATTCACGATACGAGTGCCTGTAGTTATGAAGGCCAATGTTGGATTGGAGAGATTGACATATAAGAGGTTAGCAAGCTTAAGAATTGTTAAATAAGCACGAATAGGACCATTTTCAAAACTCCGAACTTTTAAAACTTGTTTTGAACTACTGATTCCATACGTAATTGGTGGTAAAAATAATTTTTTTTTCTAAAATGGTCGACCACTCTATATGGGTTGACTCTTCTGTATTATGAGATGAATGCTTTATTTATTTGCGCTATAATGAATTATTTGTTGCGAGACTTAGTTATTTCCTTTAAATTTAATTTGTAGTATTTGCCTATTATTAAGTAATTTATTATTTGTTCTGATGTATCTAATTGTTTTAACAAGTAATTGAAGATTGATGAATAAATAGAATCGGGTTTTTTTCATGGAGATACTAAAATAAATAATTGTAAAAATTGTTATTACGATTATATGTTCTGGAATATAGATATATTCATTTATTGGAATTTTTATTAATTAATAATATTTTCTAAACACAATTATTTTCATGTATTGGGATTATTTATGGTGGAATATTTTACTAAAAACAAAAATATTTATATTCTAAAACATGATTATAATTGAATGATTATAATTATGATTGAAATTATATTAAAAATAATTTAATATAAGTTCAAAAATATTAATACAAAAAAAAATATTTGTCTATAACATTAAAAATATAAATTTGATTTTTTTATGGAAATTTATTTATTTTCGATTTTTTTTAGTAACCAAGAATTAAAGAAAAGTTTTTTTATAAAAAATAAAATAAAAGAAACTATTTTTCAAACTTTAGTTATTCTTTACTTACTTAATTTATTGAAAGTAAATTTTAAAAACTGACAAAGAAGTTGAGATAATACAGGCTTATTTGAATCAATTTTAGAATCCTTTTCTTATATTGTAAAACAAATTATATTCTCATAGTAGTTTATGATACTATTGTATTTTTCGATTTTTCCTTTGTGCTATTAAGAGTTGGGAGAGCGGAGCCGAGAGAGTTGGTGAGTTGCCAGTTGAACTCCTATGCCAAGTCTTCTTACATGCGTAAATACAAATGTTGAATTACTTATTTAAAATTATGATAATCCTCTAAAGTATTTTTTTTCTCAAATCCTATTTTATTGTAATCCCCCCCCACCCCTCTTTCGACAATGAAACTCCTGACATTACTTTGTTATTAGTAAGTAGTTCTATTCGACCCAGAATATGGACATTACTTTATCTTTTATTCTTTTGTATGGGGCCTATATTTCATTCATAGATCCATCTGTGTGGCACCTAGAGTATATAAACTGGGAAACATGAAACCTCGGAAAAAAATGTCCTTTGATAACTATCATAATTTAATCTAGTAAATATTTAACATCCTAGACCAAATAAATGCTGGATCTTCACTACCTGCATTGATAAGGATGACACAATATTTGCAATAAACTTAATGCTAAGAGATTCTCTAAAAAGTAATAATAGGACTGGAGAAATATACAAAGATATTTCCAAAAATACGTAGAAATCAGCAGACTCTGCTGATTTCAAATGTTACTATTAATACGAAATTATGACCATAATTTCATGAATAAAAAAATAAAAAACCTATTTTATTATGATGAAAGAGAAACCGTAATCATTTTCATACTCTGTATTATAGTTTAAATAAATATTTTCTTCTTTTCTATTTTATATGATATGATAACCAAGTGAAAATCAATACAAAATATAGAATGGCTGTGTTTCAATTGTTTGTTAATTCTATGATACTACTCGTAAACAATTAATTTTAAGCCTGTATCCCAGCATTTTGCTTTGAACTTTTTTTTTTGCGAAATGCAGGAATGTAAAAGAATATTACACGGGCATTAAACACATTTTTATGTAACAGAAAAATATTTTTTTTCAGTTTTATTGTATTATTTATATTAAGTGAGGATAAATCTAATATAAATGCGCTTGAGTGTGGCGGATAGTATTATTTTTTTTTTTTCAATTAAACAACGAAACATTTTTTTTTCTTCTTATAACTTATTTAGCATAAATATCCAAAAAGTTTTTCCTGCAGGTTTACGTATTCCGCAAGATGTCTCAATAAGGAATATTTTATAGGATAACCTCATAATTGATTGGCTACAGCAGTATTGATCTGGGATTAATTTGGAGTTTCAATCAGATTTTAGGGATTTCTGGAACTTGAAAATTGATTGGAAAATTTTCTAGAAATAGAAAATTTATCAAACAACTAACTATTGCAGTAATATATTGTTAATGATATAGATGTTTTTGTTTGTTTGACTTTTATGCTCTAAGGCTAATTGGACGATGCTACAGTGGGAGTCCTAAATTTTACCTTTCCAAATGTAATTAGAATAGGGATATTCTACATCGTACAGTACATCGTACAGACTCGGGACCTCCATTTTACGTCCTGTCCGAGGGATAGCTAAGGACTTTTTACTCCCTTTAAAAAATCCTAAGGCGATCACAGGACGCGAATCCACGACCTTTATTATTGTAGGTTGCCATGCTAACCAGTACACCACAGTTGACCCCATGGATATTTTTAATAGAAAGTTAGTATAATAAAAATTGAAAAAACAAAACAACTTTACAAATCAAGTGACAGATCAAATCAAGCTAAATTTTATCGAAAAAATGTCTAAGCTATTTTTATTGATAGCAGAAAACCTAAAATATTTACGTTAGAAAGGCGTCATCAATCTACCTTAAAAGAAGGCATAAAAGCTTCTTCTTTGGCGTTTCTACTCAGCAACAAATGAGCCAATATACAGAGCATTATATTCCAGGCGAAGAAAGTTAATAGAACCGTAATGGAAACGGTTAAGAAGTCGAAGGGAAAAGTTTGTCGGGAATGTTTGTGAGGGGGTCATATCCGGAATGGCAATGAATCTGGAGGGTGGAGGGTTGAACTGGAGGGGTTTGAGAGTGTCTGCCTCGAAGATAATTTAAATGACGCCCCGCTAAATTTACCACCTGCCCTCCCTGACATATACCTCTCTCGCCTTCAATTGAAACTAACTCCGCCGAGGAAAAAAAAAAGTTTGGAGATCGATATCGGAAAAGTTCCAACGAAGTCGGTTTGGATATCGTAGGGTAGCTGTTTTAGATGAAATCTCAAAACTTGAACGAGAACATCTATTGAAAGTTAACTCTGAGAAGTGAAGCTTGCATAAAAGCAGCCCTTACCTCCTCCCTTCCTGCCACTCAGTGTTTATTCATGGGGTAGCAATTCTCTTTTTGTTTATTAAATTCGAAATTCTCTACTTTTCTCTAAATATCTCATATGAATAGAATATAGTTAGATTTTACTTAAAAAGACGAATGCGGTTTCAATTAAACTCATTCTTTGGGCAACAATAACAAAAAATTGTGATTAAAAAGCCTCACCACATTTCTGTATATAATAATGTGTGGACCGTCATGGTAAAGAAATGTGGAACGCTAATATTTTTTCTTTTTTCCTCCGCCCAAATTGATGACTAATCTATTCAAGCTAGTCTGGAGGAACTTGCTATTGCTAAATTAGCAATGTGAAGGGATTAAACCACTCATTGGATCTGGATGAATGCTACCAAAGAAATTTTATAACAGATTACATTTAGATCTCGAAATCCTAACAGAAAGGCATTTTAACTCTATTTACTAACTTTAAAAAAATGTTTATTGATAAGCTATGAAGCTAGCTATCTTTGTATTTTTTGATGCAAATATATCATCAAAAGGATTTTCTTGAACACTTCCATTTGGGAATCTTCGAAATAAAGAGTGTAAAAAGAAAAATTATATTTGATGATTATATCGGTCGCTATTCTGAGGAATATTACACATTTCCTCAAGCGAATAAACTATTATTAATGTATAAAATCTTATATTCTATTCCCTTCGCATGTTGAAGCTTTGAAATGCTAATATTAAGCTATTTTTGGTTCTAGACTTGGATAGGAGAAAAGGCTTTCGATTCTTTAGTTTATTTAGTCTCTGAATTCACTGTCATTCACTTTTATTCAATTGTAAGAAATCGAATACTTCATCAGGCTATAAACAAAATTATGATTATTTTATTTTCACCTTCGTGATCTATAAAAACGATACAGATGTATTTTTATATGATAAGGAAATATACATTTGTTTTAGAGAGCGAAAACGGAATATTACAGAACAGACTTTCCCCCAGAGCATTTGACCTTTTACACGATCATATCAATATTTTAAGGATACCAGTCGCGCTGTGCCCCAACTATTGTCGCCATAAACTTACTTTCTTAGGTCACATTTTAAAAAGAAAAATATTTTATAAAAAAAAAAAAAAAAAAAAAAAAAAAAAAAAAAAAAAAAAGGATTAACCCGACTTCGAAACCTAGGAACCAGTAAAAATAAATTCACTGAAAAGTACGAAATAATTACCTTCTGATTTTTATGAATACACAGCAAAATTGAAAATGGTATAAAAAGTGGAAAAATACAATAAGACGAATAATTTTATTTTGATTTGTACAAATACACACTAATTGTTAATAAAAATGATTGAATTAAAATATTAAATACTATGTTCAATACAACACAATCTTTTCGGAGGCGGCGCAAAATAAAAATGACATGCTACTGATACAAATCCATTAGTTGGCATTGAAATCAATAGATGGGAAGAGAAGATCCATTTAGAAGATTTTCATGTCTAGTGTTAAAAATTTTAAATTTTGCGCCGCCTCCGAAAAGATTTTGTTGTGTTGAACATAGCATTTCATATTTTAATTTAATAATTTTTATTAACCATTAAGTAGTGTTTATTTGTACAACTAAATAAAATTATTCGTCTTATTGCATTTTTCTACTTTTTTTTTTATTTTCAATTTTGCTGTGTATTCATAAAAATTAGAAGGTAATTATTTCATACTTTTCAGTGAATTTATTTTTACTGGTTCCTAGGTTTCGAAGTCGGCTTAATTTTTTTATGAAATGTTTTTTATTTCACACTTTTTAGTTGGAGAAGATAACATATGTAGTAAACTGTATGTTGGTTTAAATAAAAATGCGAAATCATTTTACGCTCTACCACGTTCGTCTTTGGCCCGAGCCATCATCATCGGGCAATCATAATTATATAAACAGTCACCTTTTCAATTTTATGAATACACACAGAAAATTGGAAAATTGCATTATACAACTTTCAACACACTAAGTTTTATGATTACAGATTGATGTTTTTTTTTTAAAGATAAATGTTCCATTGGGAAGGGAACACATAATTTTTTTTTCCACAATGACAATATTTTTCCTTTGCTAAATATTATAGTCAGTACTTGTCATTCACATACATCACCAGTGTTTCGAGATATGTTGAGTTACATATACATAAATCCGGCCATTCTAAGATGAAGTAGGTACGTCACTAAACAGACGAGATTTCGGCCGGTTTAGGAGAAGATATCGTTAATGGAGAATCGATGAATAAATTGGAGAATAATTTTGGAATTATCCTTCCGTTGAATATCCTTCTGAAAACTACGGCGATATTATATACTACTCCGGTAGGGACCCTTAATAGTGCTTTATTTAAATCGATCGTTGGAAAAGTAGTGATAAAACAACATCTTTGGATAGAAGTCCCAGCATAAAAGGGGCAGCCATAAAATTGATCGATATCAAAAAGACTGCCCCGCTAGGATAGAAGCAATAGGGTTCGGGACTCATTTTATGGTTAATTTATTATTACGAAGGATATTATTATTCTCGATACTACACTACTGCTTTAATTCAAAAGGTTGAATCAATTATGTTCGTAATTCCTTTCGATTAATTTTTGACTAAATTTATTACCGAAGTACTATGAATTATATCCTTCGCAATAAAATATTATTCAGAAAATAAATACCTAAACACTGTTGCTTCAATTCTAGTGGCGTAGCATTTATGATATCAATCACTTCATGGCTGCCAAGTTTTTGCTGAGGGGACTTTCATACAATGAGATTGTTTTCTGGGAGTTATTAAGTTTTATTTTGCAGTTTTTATAAATAAACATCTGCAAAAGCCTCAATAGTTGTAGAAACAAAATTAAAAAACGATAATAGTAATCCGGACAACATAACAGAAGTGTAACCCATGAAGAATCGGCACAAGATCTCCGACAAGATATACACCAGTGACCGAGTGTATCCGGAAGAAGACCTTGTTAATCCTTTGTTAAGTCAACTGAAAATAAGCTTTTCCAAGAATTATTGTATTCCTTTTTAATGTGCATAGCGAGAAAAAGGCAGAAATCAAGATTTAATTTAAATCAATAATGGCTACAATTTTAAATTTTAACGAACGGTCTTAAATACTGCTTTACAACGGTTATCAATACTCAGTCTTCCTTGGTATTCCACGAATTTTTTGGTCTTATGATTATGGTGTCCAACCGTCGCACATAGGGACAGATAATCAATTTACAACAACAAAAATATAAATTGGGATTTTATTTGATATTCTGATTAGTAATGTTATAAAACGACTATTTTATTACTAAAAACTTTAAATATATCAAATAAATAATAATAATACTCTTTATTGCTTCAAAGTTTTTACACTTGGTAGCAAGGAGGTGGCCTCCATGCCCTTTCTTTCAAAAATATTTAAGTAAACTATACGACAAGAGACTTAAAATGAAACAAATATGTACCTACTAAAAACAAAAACAGAAAGAAAAAGATTTTCTTTTTAAGATACAGGTTAGTAATATCTTTTGATTAATTTTTTTTTTCAGTTATATAATATGAAAAACACAGCATAGTATAATGTAATATTCCTGAAATATTCTAGTATAATATAAATACTAGTATAAAGAGCAACAAAAGATTTATTTCAGCTAAAGTAAAAGATAATGTTTAACTTTAGAAAATACAAATATATCAAATAAATAAGTACTTATAGAAATGGATAGTGAGATGTGTACTCAGCCACTATTTTGAAAATAATTATCTATATCCTCAGCATCCTTATCCCCATCATCCATATGATCATAAGCATTGTCATCATCTTCAACGTCTTCATCCACAACCCCATCATCATCACTATCAGACCAATGATCACCAATACACATAATTTTGACTAAAAGTTTTATTTGTCCTATACCTGCTCGGAAACATTATCACCATATTTATCTAAAACATACTTTACTAACTCTTCATTACATTTTGATGATGATAATTTATAAAACTGCTCATTTTTCAACGCTAAAAATAATTCTCTCCTCTTAATCTTTATTTCCTTCAAGGCGCGGTCACCACTACTTCCTAAAAAGAAAACGCTACCTAAAGGGGGGAACAGGGGGACGAGTAACATACATTTTCATATTCGTCATAAGGTATGTTTTCAAACTAATAAAGAGAAGGTGGTGTACTTTGCGGAACTTTTTTTGTAGGACTAGCTGAAGTCGGCATTTCAATATTTTGTAATCGAAAAATAGCATTTGATAAAACATTTATTATACCTACCCTATGTAAAATAATTATGTTAACGATGATTGTATATTAAAGTACGTACCTGACGCTTGAATATCCATATTGAAATAAGTGAGAATTTAAATTTAGGAAAATAATACTGGGGTAGTTAAACCGTCAACAATCCAAGAGCAACTGGCCTGTTTCAACGTGTGAAAAATAAGACAACTTTAGACCTATGCCTTGGGTTAATCCTGTGGTCAACTTAAAAAATATTTATGTTATCTTGTAGACTATTTAATAGAGATTGTATTGAAGGTATTTTTAACTGGTTTCAGGAAAATATTTTTTTCGATTTTTGTCGTCCTAATTTTGACATTCGTCCTTGTGTGCGTCGATTAGATCTAAATTAAGAAGGTTTACTGTTATCGGTGAATATATATATCTATCTAATATCTTTGCTAATATCGCTACAGAAAACGACAGCGATATTATATTCTGCTGATATTATATATCTTTATTTAAATCTATTGTTTAAAAATTAGTAAAGGTTATGTATAGGTTTGTTCCAACAAGCACTTAAAACACATCGATAAGTAACAGACTGTTCATGTCTCCCCCCCCCCCTCCTTCATTCTGAATTTGATTAGTTGGTTTTCCTATTTGATTCATCCATCAGTAAAACAATATTGAGATTTGTTAGTTATCAATTAGTTTTAATAGCTTGTTGGAACATACCTTATTTTATATATGCCATATTGTCGAGGCCGACATAGATTTTTTTTATTTTGTATATATATATTAAGTGGAAACATTTTTTTTTTGTTTTATTTTGTTTGTCTTTTGTAAAATTATAGTGTATAAAGTGTATTTTTTTTAATTTAAGTGTAGTGAGGTGCCAGGAATGTCACGCGAAGTGTTCGGCATGCCTCGCGTGACTCCGTAACAAGTCGGGCCAATCAGCTGACACCCGAGTGGCTTGTGTGTAGAGTGGCTCGCCATATGTAAAGGGCGATACCTCGTGGCAACAAAATTTTTTGTATACCCTTGGGTCATACCCATCGATAATTGGGGTTGCAACGGCTCCGTTAAGAAGTCTTCGCCGGCATCAAGTGCGACGAATGGGAGGAGAAAATCTTGGAGAAGGCTGTGGGCGGCTGCGATCTTCAATAGAACTGCAGCTATTTGCTTCCTTTGTTTTTCGGCATTTGTTAGCCGTAAGTTTTTTAAACTTTTATTTTAAGTTCGAGAGTGCCAGTAGGGGACGTTAAATGTTTGTTAAATGTGGACATATTCACATCATCGCCAAGGAGCAAGAAAAATACATAGAGGGAGTATGTCTAATAATCGGCCTAGTTTAGTGGTCATCGCGTTAGACTCTAGTTTTGTCGTAGCTCAGTTCAATCCTAGGCACCTCCAAGTTATTTTATTTTTTTTTTTACTTTCACTTACCTATATATGAAATATATAGTAAGTGGAAGTATTGCGATCGTGAAAATTTTCGACTTCCGGTTTTCAACGGAAATACACGTTTTGGGGTCTCCTGAGTCAAAATAACCAAGTCCCGCGAAATGGTCTGTGTGTGTGTCTGTGTGTGTGTGTGTGTGTATGTGAACAGACTAGTTCAAAAACTATAAACCGTGCGAACCTGAAATTGGGTATTTAGAGTATGTATAAGCCCGCGATGTGACAGCAAAAATTTCATCAAATTTGCTCAAAGGGAGGGGGTACTTTATTTAATAACTTTTTAAGTTTTTTTCGATTTTCTCAAAAACGGCTCTAACGATTTTGATTAAACTGAGTATTTGAACTAATCATATGCCTGAAATATGACTGTAAAAATTTCATCAAAATTGATCAACCGGATGGGGGACTTTACTTAATAAATTTTGTATCATTTTCACATGTTTTTTTTATTTACTCAAAAACGGTTTTAACGATTTTGATCAAACTGAGTATTTGATCTATTTATATGCCTGAAATATGACTGTAAAAATTTCATCAAAATTGATCAACCGGATGGGGGACTTTACTTAATAAATTTTGTATCATTTTCACGTGTTTTTTTTATTTACTCAAAAACGGTTTTAACGATTTTTATCAAACTTGGTATTTTATGTATTTATATGCCCGAGATATGACTATAAAAATTTCATTAAAATTGATCTACTGGAGGGGGGGCTTTACTTAATAAATCTTGTATCATTTTTACGGTTTTTTTTTATTTACTCAAAAACGGTTTTAACGATTTTTATCAAACTTGGTATTTTATGTATTTATATGCCCGAGATATGACTATAAAAATTTCATTAAAATTGATCTACTGGAGGGGGGGCTTTACTTAATAAATCTTGTATCATTTTTACGGTTTTTTTTTATTTACTCAAAAACGGCTTTAACGATTAACAAAATAAGATATGAATGTAGAAAAATGTGTGACTTTGGGAAATGATATTTAGCAAAACACGTCAATTTCTAATCTAAGTAAGTTGGTAAGTGAAAGTTGTGTGTTGCGCGCACGCAACAGATTTTTTTTTTTATTATATTGTAAAATATGATCTTATTTTATTTATTTATCAAGGGTACGATTTTCTTTATTTTCTTTTTCTTAATTGTAAATATTTTATAAGTAATTTTATTAGCTACTAAATTTTTTTTTTTATCAAGGTTATTTTTTTTTCTCTCTCTTAGAAAAGGATTATGTTTTATTTCAATTATTTTTAAATATATTTGTAAAATTACTTTAATGATTTTGAATTCACAATTTTTACCCAAAAATTATTCTTTAACGAATTTTTATCTTATTTCCTTTCTGCTGCAACCAGCATTTACTTTTATTATTAGAGGCCAGGCACTCAACCTTTCAATAACGAAAGTAAACATTTAGAGCGATAATTAAATAATTATTTTCCCGATAACTTCTTAAATAAATTAAGAACCCAAAAAAGGTTTAAATGGGACCACCTTGGGAAAATAATCTACAAGATGCAAAAGGTATCGTTCCAATTGGTCCGTCCATCTCTGGGTAATCGGTGAACATACATAGAAGAAAAAAATCACAAAAAAAAGGCACATATGTATCGAATTGAGTAACCTCCTCTTTCGTTCGAAGTCGGTTAAAAATGTAGATTTTCTATTCTTATCAATGTGAGCACGGAAACATTTTACATTCGTAAATTGTCGATACAATTACAGGTTGGTTTCTACTTATATAGAAAATTAATTTTTTTTTTCTTTTATAATTGTATACTGCCTCTTATCTGACGAATGTCCACTGATGAGATCTTAAGCTCGTTAAGTTCACATCCGAATTGGTCAAATCACATGATATCGTTCATAAATTCAACGTTTGTTTATATTTATTGTTAATAAAGCTGAAAGTTTAATAAAATAAAATAATTACAAAATTAATGCTTCGATGACAAAGTTTTTGAATGTCGAAGAAAAATATATTTTCGAAAACCTTGTCACGTTATTGTCTAAACTTTCCAATGAGATAAATCAAGAGAATAAGCATTAAAAAAAAAGAGAGGAAAAGGGAGTCATAGGTAGTTGTTTTTTTAGTCTTCCCCTAGTCTCAGGCCAGAGGAGTCGGTGGGGGATTGATCCCGAGTATTATTAAAACATTTTAATCGCCACCCTTCATTGCCAGTTATTTGGCCAATACTATTAATTACATAAATATATATATACATTTACCCTTTTTTGAAACAGTCTCATATATTTGCTTATTCCATTATACAACGAAGCTTTCGGTACTTAAAAAAATACGTAAAAAAGTATTTGTTATGAATTGCTCTTAAAAATTTACTACGAATTCCAACAAATTGTCAACACCGTCTAGTTTATAAATTTACAATTTTTTAAATTGTTTTTCACCAAGTTCTTGTCTTATATTTTTACAATAGCGTTAATTTTTTTCAAGGCAATATTCACAAATTACTTACCACATTTTTTAAAACGTTTGGGTGGGGACGTTGGGTGGTGTTTACATGTAGGGCCTTAATCTAATAGTTGAATCACTGCCGAAGTATGTACGTGGTTCTTTAACATTAGCAAGAAATTTCAATGATTCTCAAGATACTTTAATACTTATTATATTTTTATTTTAATAATTTAACGTTATTGTAGAAATATCATAAGACACGAACTTGATGAAAAACACCAATAAATTTCGAAATCTACTGATGTTCACTAAGGAAAAATAAGGTATGTACGAGTATGCAAGAAATATCTTGTGCCAATCTACCAATACACAAATGTACATAAATAAACCAATTAAAAAAAGGAAGAAAAATAGTAATAAATAAATTAAAAAAAAAAACTACAATGCAAACCTCGAAGAAGGAAAGAAAAAATGAAATGATATAAATAAAATATCAATAAAAAAAATGAAATAAAATTACATTCTCACATTCATATATATTTACAATATATATATTTATAATAAATATTTTGAGCCTGGGAAACTCTAACTGATGCCTTGCCGTTCGCTGTAGGAGGTAGCAGTGCTTCTCTCTCATCTGTCATTAAAAACCAGTGAAAACTAGGTGAGGTCATTCTATTACTATAAATAAGCCTTATTTGAATTTGCTTAATCTAAGAAGTTAAGATATAGCAGCCCTTAGCAACAATTAAGTTAATTTATTAAGGCATCAACATTAAATGGAGACCGCTGAGCTTTAACAAGTGCCGGTAGCAGACAAATAAACGGTAAAAAGAGCCGCAAAGATAAGCAGCTTTTCTTCCAAACAAGCATGTAATTAGTGTTATTATACTTAAACCTTGGTGCGAAAATTATAATTTCCAATTAATTTGAAGTGGTGGTGAACATCTCTCAATGGAGTGAGGTTAAGATTAATGCCTCTTGGAAGCAAAATTTAAGCAAAATCCTCAGAAACCGATAGTTAATAACTGGTTTTAGAAACTGAAATCCATTAATGATACATTATATACAATCCTCAATTTAATTTCTTAAGACAAGAGCTTCAATGATTCTCCATAAATTTTGAATAATCTTTAAATTTTAAACATTTTTATAAATTAAATCACCTAACAAATTAAAATAATTCATCTTAATTTAAACAATATAAAGTTTATAAAAAAAAGTGTAGAAAAATGTCGTATTATAAGAATCATATATTTTTTCTTTCTAATTTAGATTTAGGGTATCTGTAACATAAGTTGACAGTGCACCAATAGTTGACATTTTGTACAAAAAGTGTGAAAAATAAGATTCAGGGTTTATTATTTTGGTTTAAAATTTTGCGGTAATTTGCCAAGTTATACCAGTTAGCTGTGCTGCCATCGACATTAATTTGATGTAAACTCAAGCTTATTTGTATTTGTGTTTGAAAAATTGGTTTCTGCTTCCCTGTTTCATTAGGGTGGAAGTCAAGTTAAATAAGCTTTTTAGTTGGTTTATTTGAGTTTAATTGTGATTTAATTACTTTTATAGTATTCATTAAGTTCATGCAAATCATTTGATATCCTTTTTAATATATTTATACAATGTTTTAGGGCTTAAATGTAGGTGTCGACTATTAGAACAGAAATTAATCCTTAATTTCAATAGTTGACATGTATGTCAATCCTTAAAATTAAATTAAGCCTTAATTTCAATAGTTGACATCGATGTCAACTCACCGCCAGAATTATTAGAAATCTGGCGTGGTTTATCCATCTGGGCGTGGTTTATGGAAGTGTGAGTCTGGCTGGATGACAGGGTGACAGGTGTCTTATTTTATGCATTTATAGCTAGTGGGCTCTATCCATGGATCATTGAGAAAAAAATTGCATTACCAATTATACTATTCCTGAATGGACAAGCGTCTCATCTGACTCTCCTCACTTCCCACTTCTGCAAAGAACATGTGATACTTGCTATTAGTCGCGCTCTATCAAAATGCTACACATTTCATCTAACCAATGAATGTGGCCATCTTTAACTGTCTAAAAGAGCACAGGAGGAATGAAGTTCATCATTAGAGAGTCTAAAATTGAGCAAACCCAACATTAAAAACGAAACTTCTGGCCATTACTGAAATCTATTTATCATACTTACTTAACTGCGTGATCTCATTTTTCGTTTAAATATGTTTTGTTTTGTTTTTGTCTCATTTAAGCTTTTTTTGTATAAAATGATTCAATTGTGGAAATTTTAATTCGTTTCCATTGTGAATTTAATAGTTTATAAATAAAAGCAATATTAACTTTTATTGCAGTCCTTATTGCCAATTCAAAATCTAAGGAAATCAAAAATTAATGCATGTGTCAACTTTAAAACCATAAATGTCAACTTTCCAAACCTTTACATTTTGATGTGTCAACTATTGGTTCATTTTAGAAGTTTGTAAGAAATGATTTTTTGTAAAAACCATAAAAGCAGACTATGGGATATTGTATTCCCAGTTTTCTAGAGGGATTGGCCTAACTAAATTCATAACAAAGATTATCCTAACTCATTAATCAATATATTGATTGGTAAACAGTGTCAATAATATATAAATAATTTTTTCTTAAAGTGTCAACTATTGGTACAGTTACCCTAGTACCTCTGAAAAAAAAAAAAAAAAGTACACACAAAGTTATAGATAAGTTCAACAAATGATTCTATATTAAACGAGGAATTTGAATTACTCCTGTCAAATCATATTCCTTCTTAAAATACTTACCACTAAATTAGCTATTATCAGTTCCGAAAAACAAGTCTGACAAATTTTTACTGTTCTTATTAAAAATTTTTAAGAAAAACATTAATCGAGTATACGGAACAATATATTTACTAAATCAATCGATAATTCTAAGGATGCATGGACATTTAAAAGAACCATTTGTCACCGGTTATTTGACTGTAGATCTGAAGAACGTTGTGTCACGGTTGATACTTCTATTGGTACGAAATAACTATTAGTACCTTTAGGTATCATGAACTCTTTTAAACATAAAAATTTTTATACGGTCATATTTCTTCTCTCATACTTCAAACATATTTCAATAAGTAGAAACATTGAGAGAATAACATTGATTAAATTTTAAATATATGTTATATATACAGATAATGTAAAAATAAAAAAAGATATCTCCATATATTCTATTCCAAATCAATTAATTTTAGAACCAAATCAAGAATTTTAGTTTAGAAATATATGTAAGCAAATAGGTACTTCTATTCTAATAAATAGAGTTTGTAAAAAAAAAAATGCTTGATGTGAATTAACAAATATATTAATTTATGAACAATAAGTAAATTAAATAGTTTATTATTTATAAAATCTTACTTTCTACTAAAATCTTACTTAATTTCTACCCAGAAATAATTGCCTATTCAATTATTTCAATTCATTAGACTATTCATACTTAATATAATATACAGAATTTCATTCTACAATACATCATCAAACAAACTAAACATTTAAAAGGTACCCATACTTAAAGTGCTCAACTAATACGGATATTATAGTGAAAATATTAAAATAAAATAAATTTTTGTCGTTAATGAATATTTATTTGTCTATAAGTCAGATATATTATATAAAAAATATCGGGTTTTATGATAAAACGTACATAAGTAAGTTGTATACATACATATGCACCTATGTGTTACAACTTACAGTTTTATTCCATAGATGATGGGTTCTTCTTTTACTCTTAATTTAATTTAAGTGTACTGCTTATTACAAAATTAATAAAACTAAATTAGTTTTAAAATTATCTAAACTAAAAACAAAAATATTTAAAACAAATGAAAACTAGACCGAACTGAACTGCAGAAAGACTCACACTGGACTGAATATTAGCAAAAAAGGGAAGAATGGGGCGGTGTGTGAGGCTAAAGTTATAGAGAATGCTGTCATTCGATTGGGCAGAAGGTATCCCTTCCACTTCTTCTTATTAGTACAGTCTCTTAATATAAAATATGGAAACATTCCTACCATCTATTTCATAATAAAAAAATAAAAATATAGGTGTCTGCTTCATCATTCCTAATTCTCATTGCCTAATATTATAAATAATATATTACCTTTTAATATTTATAATTACTTGATCTTTTTTAATTAATGTATACTTTTTTTTTTAAACCTAAGACCGGTGTTTTTATAAAATCTACTAATTTAAACTCACATATATATATATATATATATATATATATATATATATATTGTAATATAGTTAGGGAGGCCTTAAGAGTATTTTTTAAATTAAAGCTATAAATAGTACTTTTATAGGTTTGATTCTAACAAAGAAGTTTATTTTCTTAATAATTCATAGTTCTTATAAGTGATAATATAGTAATCTTGTTAACTTTGAATATTGATTCAGTTAGGTAAACCTTTTTTATTGGAATAATGTTATTATTTCTTTATTTTATAATCTCATTACTTTTATTTATTTGTTTAAATGTTTAATTAAGATAAGGTAATGTCATTTAATAATATCTAATAGCAAAAGAAATTAACTACTACTTGTTTTCATTTAAAGTTAGGTATATGGTTATCAATAACATAACCTTCTTGTTCTTTAGTTTTTATTAGTTAGTTGTTTATTCACTGTAAATAGTTAAATATTCTTTTTATTTTGTTTAATTGTATTTATAATGCAGTGCAGTAATGTTAAAGATTGACATTATGATTGAAAAACAGATGTGAATGAAAATATAACCTATTGTAATCAGCTGGAGCCAATGCCTCCGTAAGAGTGTATATAACAAACACATGCGCCATCTGTGGCCGATTCGGCAACTACATTTTCAAACATTACGAACTTATTTAATTTAAAATCTATTTTAAAAGAGAAATTCTTTTGTATTTTGTTATCTTTTTGAAAATAATGGCTTGTAAAAACATAAAAACAATAAAATAAAGCCTAAAGATACCAGGTCCTATCCTCTCAACTATACAGTGCAGGGCTGTGATTGGTCAATTGTTTGTCCCTTGAGGTATAAATAGGGCCGTTTTGCCCAACATTAATCAGTCTTAATTTGTCAGTCTTAGACACCTCTCTCCCTGCCCGATAGCTCCTGGTGTCTCTAGGATGTTTATACCTATATGTCTTATTTAATTTAATTCCCTACCTTAATTTTACCCTTCCTATAGAATCCTGGGGGTTGTCCTCCCAGGGCTTGGACATTGGTTGGCCCTCTGTCCAGGTGGCCTTGCTTAGATCAGCACCCTAGAGCTGTCAAAGCCCACGTCTCTCCCGTGGAATCAGCTTTGATCAGTTTTACCTTTCGGGGTAAAAGGGTAGCGTTGCTCTGGCAAGGATCTTCAGTCCTTCTTTACCTTCACCCTACCTATAGAATCCTGGGGGTTGTCCTCCCAGGGCTTGGACATTGGTTGGCCCTCTGTCCAGGTGGCCTTGCTTAGATAAGCACCCTAGAGCTGTCAAAGCCCACGTCTCTCCCGTGGAATCAGCTTTGATCAGTTTTACCTTTCGGGGTAAAAGGGTAGCGTTGCTCTGGCAAGGATCTTCAGTCCTTCTTTACCTTCACCCTACCTATAGAATCCTGGGGGTTGTCCTCCCAGGGCTTGGACATTGGTTGGCCCTCTGTCCAGGTGGCCTTGCTTAGATAAGCACCCTAGAGCTGTCAAAGCCCACGTCTCTCCCGTGGAATCAGCTTTGATCAGTTTTACCTTTCGGGGTAAAAGGGTAGCGTTGCTCTGGCAAGGATCTTCAGTCCTTCTTTACCTTCACCCTACCTATAGAATCCTGGGGGTTGTCCTCCCAGGGCTTGGACATTGGTTGGCCCTCTGTCCAGGTGGCCTTGCTTAGATAAGCACCCTAGAGCTGTCAAAGCCCACGTCTCTCCCGTGGAATCAGCTTTGATCAGTTTTACCTTTCGGGGTAAAAGGGTAGCGTTGCTCTGGCAAGGATCTTCAGTCCTTCTTTACCTTCACCCTACCTATAGAATCCTGGGGGTTGTCCTCCCAGGGCTTGGACATTGGTTGGCCCTCTGTCCAGGTGGCCTTGCTTAGATAAGCACCCTAGAGCTGTCAAAGCCCACGTCTCTCCCGTGGAATCAGCTTTGATCAGTTTTACCTTTCGGGGTAAAAGGGTAGCGTTGCTCTGGCAAGGATCTTCGTTATTCCTCACACCTTAAGCTGAACATTGGTTGGCCCTCTGTTCTGGCTCCTTTATCTCTCTCTTTTCCCTCCCCTTTCTCTCTCTCTCATAAATAATTTTATTAAAGACACTGTGGTGGAGACATCTGAGGAGAGATTAGGAGCTTATTGAATTTTTAAACCCCCTGAAGTTAACAAATAATACATTTTGGCATCCCTTGTGGGGATAGAAGACATAGAGCTCAGAATAAATATTACAATATATATATATATATATATATATATGAATTCAAAAAGATTTTACTGTATAATTTTACGGTAGCATGATATTCTCAAATATATTTAATCTTTAAAACTTAAATTATAAATAGTACTGTTCCAAATAAGGAAATAACATTAGTGAGGAAAGAAAGGGGGGGGAGAAGAAAGTTGGACTTTGGTCTATCAACTTTATACATTTTTAAAATGTTCTCATTCATTTACAACCAAAGTAGCTGGTAATAATACTAAAATAATGTTATCGTCTATAGAAGATTATAGAAGAATTACAAAATATTACGATGAGGAAAAAATAGAATATCACACATATTCATTAGAAAAAAACAAAACTTTAAATGTAGTTATAAGAAATGTTCGTTATTCTATTACCGAAGAGGAGTTAAAAACTGAACTAAAATCTAAAAATTTTCAAGTTTCACACGTTGCCAGAATTTTAAATAAGGAAAAAAAACCAACGCCACTCTGTTTAGTGTCACTTGTTAATAATGAAAAGGCCATTGAGATTTTTCAATTGACTAATTTATTTTACGCCATTATCTCAGTAGAACCTAAACACCGAAACAATGATATACCCATGTGTACCAACTGTCAAAGATATGGTCATACCAAAAATTATTGTCGATTGGAACCAAGGTGTGTTAAATGTAAAGATAAACACCATTTTTCAAAATGCCCCCTTAAATTTACCGACAAACCGTTCTGTGTAAATTGTAATCAAGCACATGCAGCTAGCTACAGAGGTTGTCCCTATTACCAAACTATGAAAAATAAAATGAACTCACCTGTCGAAGCACAAAATAACAATATAACTGAAGAAAATGTATCTAACCGCAGGCCATTCAAAAGAACTACACCAAAATTCACATATTCCTCAGCTGTATCATCAGATCAAGTTCCAGAACAAAAAAATAATACCGAAGTTAACAGTGAAAGCATTCTAACCACAATCACAAAAATTATCATTGATGCCATTAGACCATATTTTTCACAAATAATGACTTATTTAAGTTCCCTCGTTACCTCCTTCTTCACAAATGGGCCTTAATGTAAACAATGGGCTATCTACTGTTATAATACCTTCGCAGTCCATAACAATATACGTGTTTACTGCTTTTTCAATTCTATTTTATAAATCTATTATAAAACGTAATTTTAAAATTTTATTTTTATCATATGCCTCCTGAATTAAGAAAATTAAAACTTTTAAACTGGAATGCCAACGGTGTTTCTTCACAAAAGAGTGAATTCAGAATTTTTCTTGAATCAAACTCCATTGACATAGCATGCGTTTCTGAAACACATTTTTCAGCAAATACCAAATTTAATATACCTGGTTATAAAACATTGAGAAAAGACAGAGACAGCTTTTCACCGTCCGGAGGTGTAGCCATTTTCATTAGAAATAATTTAAATTTTGAAGACAAATTTTTTCCACCCATATCAAACATCGAAGCAATCTCAATTTGTTTAAAATCTAATCCCAGCGTAATCATTACATCTGCCTACAAACCACCAAATAAGAGAATATTAGAAGAAGAAATTGACAAGTTAATGCCATCCAACCAGAGTTGGGCATATTTATATTTATAAATACGAATATGAATTTATTTTTATCTTAATTTTAATGTGAATATGAATATAAATTTATTTATATCACAATATTTGTGAATATGAATATAAATAAATTCGTATTTAAAAGTGTGAATATAAATAAATTCATATTCACAGGTGTGAATACGAATTTATTCATATATATAAATTTTTCTGTAAATAAAAAAAAATTCACAGGAAAAATTGTGAATATTCACAAAAAAATGTGAATATTTATATCTCAGCTGTGAATTCGGCCGTATTTACAAATAGAGATGTGAATATGGAAAAATTCACAAATTGAGATGTGAATTTCTACTAAATTCATAATTTCCAAAAAAATATATAAAATTATTTTCAGATTTCTCCATATTGGTACACATTATTGAGTTAACCCTTTTTATGGAAATCACATCAGATATTACCTGATATCGATTACTAGGTTTTTGGGGTGCTGATTATGAAAAAAATATCGATTTTGAGATTCCGCCGTCAGGTATCGATTTATTACAACCTACGCGATATAATCGATCTTGGTGTCGGCTGTAGGGTTATCTGAGGTGCCGATTATGAAAAAAATATCGATTTTGAGATTCCGCCGTCAGGTATCGATTTATTACAACCTACGCGATATAATCGACCTTGGTGTCGGCTATAGGGTTATCTGAGGTGCTGATTATGAAAATGATATGGATTTTGAGATTCCGCCGTCAGGTATCGATTTATTACAACTTGCGCGATATAATCGATCTTGGTGTCGGCTATAGGGTTACCGGAGATGGTGAATATGAAAATGATATCGATTTTGAGATTCCGCCGTCAGGTATCGATTTATTACAACTTGCGCGATATAATCGATCTTGGTGTCGGCTATAGGGTTACCCGAGGTGCTAATTACGGAAATGATATCGATTTTAAGATTCCGCCGTCAGGTATCGATTTATTACAACTTGGGCGATATAATCGATCTTGGTGTCGGCTATAGGGTTACCGGAGGTGGTGAATATGAAAATGATATCGATTTTAAGATTCCGCCGTCAGGTATCGATTTATTACAACTTGCGCGATATAATCGATCTTGGTGTCGGCTATAGGGTTACCCGAGGTGCTGATTACGGAAATGATATCGATTTTAAGATTCCGCCGTCAGGTATCGATTTATTACAACTTGCTTATCGCTTCATTTCATTGTCACAAACCTGAACTAATTAAAGGTTAGATTTCATTTATAACAACAGTGTCAGCATAAATTCATCTAGAGTGGTTCAGACTGATAAAATTTTTGTCTGGGGGGCAGGATGGTAAATTAATTTCATATGAAAATATTTACATATAATTAAAAAGTAATTTTAATTTTATATAAGCTTATATAAAAATTATTGATATTTGAAAATTAAAAAGTGTTTTGTTATAATAATAAATATAGTAAATGAATAAGAATTTGTTTAATTTATAGATTTCGTTCCTCATATTATCTAGAGAGAGACAGCTGCCGCCGCCTGCCTCTCTCACTGCGGACATGTATGTAAGTAAATAAGTTTAGTTTACTCCAAAACGCAAATGTGGTGTAAAAAAGAATAAAAAAAAGCATTGTAAGAGAGTTACAGACTATTCTCTCTCTCTCTCTCAAAAAAAAAAAAAAAAAAGAAATAAAAAAGAACAACAATACATTTACAGATGGATAATTAAAAAAACACTTTATTTTTTGGACAACTCGTTAAATCGGTACCTCCGGAAAGAGTTACTTTCAGTGTAAATATTCTTAAATTTGATCTTAAATATGCCAAAATTCACATTTATTTTTGATAATCACACCCCCAAGCAATTTTAATATGAAAGCAAATGAAACTATGCAGCTATATTTTGCAGACGGGCAAGAGTCGAAATTCTTCAAAAGTGTACGCAGATAATATACAACATATAAAGATGTGTATATACATACATATATAAACTTCTCTCTGTTCTCAAATATCATTAGTCTTCAACACATTTTTTCAGCATGCTGAATTCTTTTCATATCGCGCTTTAGCGCAATAGTATCCTAGTATTTCAATCTCTGCATTATCAAATATCTTTATTAATAATGCAAACTAAAGAAGACAAAAATTCTTATATTATTTGTTGTGTAAATTATTTTATTATTTATTTCAAGTTCTCTATATTTTGTTTTTCTGCTGATTGGTTTGAATTATAAAAACATTAATAATGATATTCCTATATTATATAATAATATAGAAGAATTGGTGAAAAGATTTGTATTTTTAATTAAAATAAGTTATAACTTATAAATAAATTTGTTTTATCGACTTAAAAATCAGAGTATGATTAAATTCATATTCGTATTTAAAATTAAAAATATACCTACCTTACAACATAACCTAATATTACGTTACTTGTAATAAATCGAAAACCTAACAGCGAATCCCAGTATACTTTATATGGTTTTAATGAATGAATGAAGGTTGTAAGAAATTGTTACGATTTTCATAATCGCACCAACAATAACCTTGAAGCCGATCGAATATGGATTATATCGCTTATGTTGACTTGACATCAGAATCAAAAAATCGATACCTTGCGGTGAAATCTCATAATCGATATAATTTTCATAATCAGCACTTCAGGTAACCCTATAGCCGACACCAAGATCGATTATATCGCGCAAGTTGTAATAAATCGATACCTGACGGCGGAATCTTAAAATCGATATCATTTCCGTAATCAGCACCTCGGGTAACCCTATAGCCGACACCAAGATCAATTATATCGCGCAAGTTGTAATAAATCGATACCTGACGGCGGAATCTCAAAATCGATATCATTTCCGTAATCAGCACCTCAGATAACTCTATAGCCGACACCAAGATCGATTATATCGCGTAGGTTGTAATAAATCGATACCTGACGGCGGAATCTCAAAATCGATATTTTTTTCATAATCGGCACCTCAGATAACCCTATAGCCGACACCAAGATCGATTATATCGCGTAGGTTGTAATAAATCGATACCTGACGGCGGAATCTCAAAATCGATATTTTTTTCATAATCAGCACCCCAAAAAAACCTAGTAATCGATATCAGGTAATATCTGATGTGATTTCCATAAAAAGGGTTAACTCAATAATGTGTACCAATATGGAGAAATCTGAAAATAATTTTATATATTTATTGGGAAATTATGAATTTAGTAGAAATTCACATCTCAATTTGTGAATTTTTCCATATTCACATCTCTATTTGTAAATACGGCCGAATTCACAGCTGAGATATAAATATTCACATTTTTTTGTGAGTATTCACAATTTTTCCTGTGAATTTTTTTCTATTTACAGAAAAATTTATATATATGAATAAATTCGTATTCACACCTGTGAATATGAATTTATTTATATTCACACTTTTAAATACGAATTTATTTATATTCATATTCACAAATATTGTGATATAAATAAATTTATATTCATATTCACATTAAAATTAAGATAAAAATAAATTCATATTCGTATTTATAAATATAAATATGCCCAACTTTGCATCTAACGAGCGTACGTTAATTTTGGGTGATATGAATAGCAAACATATTTACTGGGGCTGTCACAAATCTAATCGAAACGGAAATAAACTTTTAGAAATATGTTCTAAACATAATATTCAAATAACAACGCCAACTGAACCGACATTTTTCAGACGGGGGTGTACGCCTGATGTATTGGATATTGTGTTAAGCAAAAATATTAATGCGCCTATTTCGGCCCAGACAATATCTGCTCTAAATTCCGATCATGTCCCTGTGTTAATACAGTTCTCTACAGAAATTCATCAAATTCCCTCCCGTAAATCTTTAATAAATGGAATAATTGATTGGGACATGTACAAAAATTTAATACACCAAAATATCTTTATAAAAAAAAGTTTTCCACAGCCTCATGAAATCGATGACGTTATAAATAACCTGTCGGTAGTCATATCTAAATGTATAAGCGACTCAACTGTGAAAACGTTCAGTATTAAAAGAAAAACGGTTTTAAATTGTCCTCCAAATAGTATTCTTCAATTAATAAGAGACAAAAATAAAGTAAGAAGATTGTGGATGACCACTCGAAATCCTATGCACAAAATAAAATGGAATCGTTTGAAGAGAATAACTAAAAAGGAATTAGAACAGTTCACAATATCTCAATACAAGAATTATGTCTCAAACCTAGATTCAAGAGATTATTCATTATGGAAGGCTACCAAAAGGATATTAAATAAACATGAAGGAATTCCCACTATTATCGAAAACGACGAATTCATATCTGGTGACCAGGAAAAAGCTGAAGCTTTTGCTGACTATTTTGAGAAAACTTTCTCAAATTCAGAAGACGGAAGAGACATGACAAGCAAAAATGTAGTAAATGAGGATGTAAATACGCTAGAAGTCCCTTTAACAACTGTCCAACCACCGCTAGAATTCACTTCCCCGAAGGAAATTCAAGAATTAATCAGAAACCTTAAGACAAAGAAAAGTCCTGGTCATGATCTGATCCCGGTAATTGCCATCAAGAAGTTGCCCAGAAAAGCTATCCTATTAATTACGTCAATTTTCCATTTATTTCTCACCAACAGGACATTCACTGTAAGAATTAATAGCAGCAACTCAACCGTAAGACCAATCCGAGCTGGTACCCCACAAGGTTCAGTTCTTTCTCCGACCCTCTTCAACCTTTACCTCCATGATATCACCCAGTCTCCAGTTACTTCTATTGCTATGTTTGCGGATGACACGGCGGTTATTTCTCAAAACGAAGACATAATAACAGCAAGACATGAACTGCAAGCTCACTTAGATATTTTAGAACAATATTTCAAAAAATGGAAAATAAATTTAAATGTACAAAAATGCAACGCCAAGATCTTCACTCTGCGACGTCCTGAAGATCCCCCGTCATTAATCCTCAGCGGAAACTCTCTACAGTGGAACTCTTCAAGCGAAACAGTAAAATATCTTGGAGTGCATCTAGATCGACGATTAACCTGGAACCACCATGCAAGACTCGCAATGCTATACCCCATAGTTAACAGGAAATCTAGTCTTAAACCTGAAGTAACCATCTTGATTTATAAAACAATTCTGCGACCACTTTTGATGTATGGATGTGAAGTATGGGGTGCTGCATCCTGCACAAAACGGAAAAAAGTACAAACATTTCAAAATAAAGTTCTAAGAATAGCAGTAAATGCCCCCTGGTTCGTTAGAAACAGTCAACTTCATCGCGAGCTTAAAATAGGAACGATAGACGAATTCATAAAAAAACTTTTTTGAAATACCATACTCAGTTACCGGCTGTGAAAGGTGCAATAACTTACAAGATAGGAGCTCCCGTTTCATCCCGAAGGCTGAAACCCCGGCTAATGCAAGACCTACTACTGTGAGACTCATAATAAATTAATGTATAACTATTAATTTCCTCATAATTATGTTACTATTCTTTCAACTTTATTTCACTTGTAAGTAGTTGGTTTTTTTTTTTTTTTTTTTTTTTTTTTTTTTTTTTTTTTTTTTTTTTTTTTTTTTTATTTATTCATTTATTTTTTATTTATTCATTATTATTTTATTTTTATTTTTTTTATTTATTTATTTTTTTTATTTATTTATTTTTTTTAATAATTATTATCATGAAATTATTTGTAATAATTAATTCAAAATTTACAAAATTGTAAGTCGTTAGGGTGTCTCTTGTATGAGTCTGTACCCGTTCTTTGTCAAATGTTACAAAAATTGTATGTGATTTTACAAAAACCATGTATGCCTCTCTGAGCCGATCTGGAAATAAAGAATTATATATAATAAAATGTTCTCAATAGCTTCATTTTAATTAAAATTGTGCTTTTTAATTTTACGAGGTAGGTTTTATCGTCGTAGACATGTCCAATAGAAAGATATAACAATCGTTGTGTTGTAAAGAAAATTTGTTTTTTTGTTGTGTGGAATCGTTAGAACATTTTTGTCTATACTTATCCGGCTTACACTGCATATAAAACAATTGTCATGTCAATGATTTACTTTTTATATTTATATCAATATACGTTTAACATCACCTATTATTATTGTTTTGTTTTTTCAACACTGATCTAAGGAAAACTGATGCACGGTAGCTGATCCAAGGATAAACACCAGCTCACAAGGCATAAACGTAAAGCACGTCCAGTTGTTAGTAGCCAACAACCGTAGCGCCCAATCCCCCCCTCCACCACCCTCCCATGTGATTTTACTGTGGCTTCATCCAATCTCATGCCCTCCCCATTTATTTATTTTTTTACAATATATAAACATAATGTATACACATAATACATGAATATAATATGTGTAACAAATCGTTGTATTTATATATATATATATATATAGTAGCAGACCCGGCCACGCGTTGCTGTGGCTCACTATAATGCGTTGAATTAATTACATCCTAATATTTTTAAATAAATAAAGTCAAACCAATATTCACTGATTAAGATTAAAACCTTCCAGTTAATAAAAAAAAATCCAACGTGATTAAGAATAGAATATTACACCATTTAACCGTATTTGGTAAGGAATCTAGGAAAGTTAATTTTTTTATTTTTTACATCTCATATTTCAATGTAGGTTGTATTAATGGTTCGTTTGGTAAGTTCTGCTTATCAAAAAATATAAAATGACATTTAAACATTTAATTTAAAATATAAGGCAGATAACATTAATTTACAAATATTTATTTATAACAACAATTTACTGTTTTTTACATAATAAAATTAAGAATAATTTGTTCACAATGTTTTTGGTTAACCTGTTTTTTGTTAACACAGACAGATTTGATGGTTTCCTACACGTGGTAAGGCGACATACCATTGCCCATGATAAAAACACGGATTTTCAAAGTCCAAGCCGCAAGTGGACATTGCTTGCCCTTGGGATTTGTTTATGGTCATGGCAAAAGCCAAATGAATAGTATATTGAAGCCGTGTAAATTTTATTTAAAATTCTGACGGTTCCAGGGGAATAGGTGGCAACAGGACAATATCTCCTATAAACTTTCCAGGCAACATTTTTGTTTCAATAACATTTACTGTGATCCTTTTAATGACCAAACGTGTACCGTTGCACATTTAGATTTAAGTTACGAAGAAGAATGATCAGTAAGCCAATCTTCAACTGGATATTGTTTGGTGGCATTCCTCGTATATCCAAGGAATTCAAAAATTCAGATGGAAATTTACGGCTTCGTTTACATCTAGAACATTGTCAATTGATTTTGGAAGTTTATTTTATCAAAATCAACATTTTTTGCTGCCAGCCAATTATAGTCCAAATAATTGCTCAAAATATCAGGAAAGACACTTTATATTAGTTCATTTTTCGTCTCTACAATAGTAAAGAAATTTTCTGGTAATCTGATAAATTTTGAATTTCGATGCAGCTCTATTTCAGCGTTTGCAATATAGAGCAATTGTTTAGAAAATATATCTGCGGATGGATCATTTTGCAGTAGTACTCTCATATTTATGGTGGATAAGTCTGAAACATTTACACGTTTTGGTTTATCCAAATAACAGTTATTCCTGTTCAGGAGAGATGTAATTATCTTTATGTTTAAATTTAAAAAATGCCCCCGAAGATTTGTATCCTTTCCTATTCTATGGTAATTTAAAGTATACTATGATTTGTAATGATATTTTGGGTTAAATTTCACCGGAATACATTTATTTACTTATCTAAAAGAGCCACAGCAAAGCGTTTCAGGGTTTAGGTAATAATTGAAATAATATAAAAATAAAATGGAATACACACAGTTCCTTCCTCTGCAGTAGAACTATAATTATCATAATATGCAATGATGTTTAAAGGCTGTTTGATATTAAAAGAAACACGTGTTTAGTCTTATTTAGATGATCATATTTTAGTTTGAATATTGAATATTGTATAAAATACTATAAAACCTATTTCTAATCTGGTTTTCTTCAATTTCAAAATTCAAAATCATTTTTCCTAAATTTACTTCAGTTGCTTTAAGGAGGTGGGGGAAGGTGTAAAGCTAAACAATATTTTTATAGTGAGTCCCTTCCTATACCTTATCAAGAGGATGATAGTAAACAATATATGTATATTATTTATAACAGTTTAATAGACCTTTCGAATCTCTTCACAGCCATAACCTCCTTTACAATAGTTTTCCAAAATTGATGTTAATGGCCGATTTGTCCCTCCCTAGCCTGTACTGATTTCATTTTTAGCTAGGGAGGGACAATGTTGGTCAGAGAGAGATTTGTGATTAAATTAGTAATTTCGTTATGTTGATTACTAATCATTGTCAGTTCAGAAAGTTAGTTAAAAAGGTGTAAATAGAATGAAATGAAACTTGGTACGGGTCAATATGACCCGACGTGAGTAGTTAAGGGTTAAGAATAAATACAAAGATTTGTATTACTATTTGTCTTTGGAATATAAAAATGGAACAATATGAACAAATAACTGCACTTACATAACACAATACAAAATCTTTTTTATCTGACATTTCTTAAATTTTACATATAACTTATATTTTCTCTCACTCAATAATTGTAAAAAAAAACTTTATTTGTTTAAAAAGAGTACAATGAGCACAAATATAAAACTTAAACTTTAGCAATAACACTATAAACAAAATATACCGAAACAATGGCTAGAATGGTATGTACTGATGACTGTAACAATGGTTCGAATAGACTCTCTGTCTGGGAAGTCTGAGGAGGGATATATAGGGAATGGAGTGCCGAGTCAGGTTTATCTGGAAATCGGTGCAGGTGCATATGGTGTGATCCGCAGGTGGTCTCTTAACTCCTCCGTCCCTATGAAAGTGAAGTCCACTGAACTTAAAAAATTTTTTTAACAACATTGTCTATTTTGTAAATACTGGAACCAGGCTCTTGCTCTGCCATCAAAGTGTTCAGGGGGTTCTGTTTGAGGATTCTGGGTATTAGGAGTTGGATTGGTTCTTTGGGAACATAATTGCTTAATTCTAGAATATTGACAGTAAATATGGTAAAAGAAAAGATATAAACATATTACATAAAATATATACGTACTGAATTCATCTATAGTGATATCATAAGGTCCTAACTCTTCTATTTCTATATTTTCTACATCTACTTGTTGTAATTCTTCAAAAGTAAAATTGGTTTTTATAATAGTGTTATTATTAATATAAGCTGATATTAAAGGAATATTTACATTTTCTTCATACGTTATAGGCATATTTATATTTACAAATTTTTCATTCTTTTCTAAATTTAATAAACTAGTGGATGGTAGAGTATATGATTGGATATTTGTTTCTGTTGTATTAACATCAAAGGTTAAATATTGGTGTGAATCAGGTATTAATTTGATAATAGGTGTTGTTCTTATTTCTAAAGTCTTACAATTATTTAATGCTACATTTTTACATAAATCTATTGTACATTTGTCCTTAATTTCAAATACATTTTTACAATAATAATGTGAGTCAAATTTAATACAATCTCCAGTATAGAAGGAGTTTTTATATCTGATGATGATCTGTTCAGTAATTTTAATAGTTATGAGTTTATCATTTCTTTATACAGGATAAGAGAAAGAAAAATAAGAGGGTTTGGGCAATGTTTTTAATGGTATTTTAATAAAATAATAAATCAATCCTGTGTGTGATATGGAGCAAAATGTTGAACTTAATAGCCAATTTAATTCTATGTTTTGGGATATAGGTTCATTGTATGGGATTTTTAGACGTTGTAGTTCGTTAGTTGTTAATGTTGGGTGAGTAATTCCTAGTCTACATTATTCTAATGAGATTTCAATGTCTGTTATTTGGGAATCAATTGAATTTAAAAGTGCAAGTAAGTCGTGATACATTAATTTAGTAAGGGCAATAACAGCAAAATTGTTAAACTTTTCTAAATTGTTTTTGTAATGGTTTAGAATAAAAACTTCTTTGTTTATTTTAGAAATTAATTGTTTGTTTAATCCAAGTCTAACGTGCTCGTTGTGTTCGATGTGGTACATGTTCTGTTCAATTTGGTTAAGAATTTTGTCATATCTAGCTCGATCATTCGAGTCCATGTTCCCTGTGACCCAATTAATTGCTATCCCTAGTGAATTAATTAATCCTCTTTTTGTCCTATTTTGTTTGTGTATGTTGAGTATATGATCTAATTTTTCTACTATTTTGTTATACTTTTGATCCAATAAATTGTGAAGGGTTTTATATTCTTTATCAATGTTTAAATGTTTAATATTTATTTTTAAAACCATTATTTCTTCTCTAAGGTTAGTTAAATTTTTATAATGTAGAAAAGTATACCAGTCCTCTAAAATGTAAGCTGAGTTAATCTGTACAATAGACACGCCAGGTCCGTCAGACAGGTCCTGTATCAGGAGGGTCTTCGTCTGGATTAGGAGAAGGGTGAAGAGAAGATACTTGAAATAAATCGTCGAAGAACTCTGAGTCATCCTGACTGATTCCTGCAACATTAGATTGTTTGAGTTCTTGAATCCTTTTCTCTATATCCTCGTGAACTGTATCATTTAGATTTTTACTAGTGCTAGGTTTGGGGTTATTTGATGGTTTCTTTTTCTTACCTTTCTTGGGCCTTTTTATTTGATCTGGATGCAGCCTTTTAATTTTATTTTTATTTTTACCATGGAATTTTCCTTCAAAATGCTTTCCTTTTTGGAATTTTGGATCTGTTTTCTTCTTCCTCTGTTGTTGGATATATACATCTTCTGGGATTTCTATTTCTTCATGATTCTGATTACATTTATTAATTAATTTTTCCTTATTTTGTTGTATGTTCGTTTTTGTTATTACATGAAGCTGTTTCATCTTCTTGTGGTATTCGTGCACAAGATATTCTTGAATCTCGTGTGATTCATTGAAAGTTTCCTGATCGATGCCAAAAGTAATTTCGTTTGGTGTCATTTTTAAATCCTTGTTTAGTGAGTTATGTATGCTATTACGGCTTGATCTAATTTATCTTCTTCTTTATCTGTTTTATTTTCTATATTTATTAATCTTAATATTTCCAATAAAGACGAACTTGACCTATTTAAAAGTCCTAATGAGTTAGGGTGGTTTGGAGTCGTGAAATGAATTTCAATATTCAAATTTTTCATGAAATCTTTAAAAAGGTTGTTGTCGAATTGTCTCTCATTATCACATATGATCATTTTTGGTTTGGGGAAGTGAATTAAATATTTCTTTATTGTATTCATACTTTCTACTGCATTATAGTTAGTTGTGTAACGAGTGAATAGTTTCTTTGAAAAGGTATCTACTATTATATAGATGTAATAATTACTCATATGTATGGTGTCTATCATTAAATTGGTGAATGGTCTCTCTAGTGTTGGTGTAATTTGTAATTTTTGTTTTATAGGTCTTATATCATATTTTCCTCGGTTGCACGTGTCGCATTTATTTATAATTTCTGTTATATGGTCCTTCATATTAGGCCAATAAAATTTTGTTTTAAGGCGATGTATGTTTCGTTAATCCCTCTATGGCATGTTTTTCCTATATGATAATCAAGAATGAAGGCCTTTTGAACATTGGGATCTTTTACATCTGGGACTAATCTGTAATATCTTTTAATTTTGTTTGTGGGGAATTTTTCTCTAACAAGGGACGAAATTTTGTTGAAAAGAGCGTCATACCAATTATTTTCACTTTCAATGAAGTCTGTTTTTGGTGAGCAATACATTCCGTAAGTTGTGTTTGGTTTTATAATTTGTAGTAATTTTGTTTCTAAATCGTCATCTTTTTCATGATATGGCCAGGTGAACTCAATTGTATATCTATGTTTATTATTAAAGAGCGTCTCTTCTTTAATTTCTTCATGACCTTTTCTAATACCTATTTGATATTTTTCCACATTGATTTGTCATCGACGATTAATAGTCTGTACTATATATGCTGTCCTGAGCTTCTTCTGTACTACTGTTTTGTTCTTCGATGCCCATTTCTTGCATAAGTTCTATTATTTCCTGTGAGGTATTTAAAGGGGTTGTTTCTGTATGAATTATATCAAATTCTGGTGTTTCTGTCTGGTGTTTGGTGGTTGGGTACCGTGATAAATGGTCAGCTACTTTGTTTGCTTTACCTTCTATGTATTTAATATCATACTCGAAGTCTTCTAAAAGTAATTTTAGAATCCACCTGATCAATCTTGCGTTTTGTGTCTTGCACGTTTTTAGATATTCTAAAGGTTTGTGATCTGAATATATATGAAATTTTCTTCTATATAGATATGGTCTAAAATGGTGACATGCCCATATTATTGCCAAACATTCTTTTTCTGTGGTTGAATAATTTTGCTCTGCCTTATTTAATGTTCTTGAAGCATAACAGACAGGGAGTTCTTTTCCATCTCGTTTTTGGGCTAAAACCGCGCCGATCGCGTAATTTGAAGAATCCGTCGTTAGGTAAAAGTCTTCGTTAAAATCTGGAATTTGAAGAATTGGGCTGTTGCATACTAAATCTTTTCGTTTTTCGAAGGCATCTTTTTATGTTTCCGGGTCGATTTCACATTGATCTTTTCTAAGGCATCTTGTCATTGGAGAAGCTATTTTTGCATAATTTGGGATCATCTTGCGATAGAACCCTGTAAGTCCTAGGAAGCTTTTAATTTCTTTTTCAGTTCGCGGGAGTTTAAAATCTTTAACGGCTTTTATTTTTTCTGGATTGGGCTCGATGCCACGTTCACTAATAATATGTCCTAAAAAGAGCAGTTCTCGTTTGCAGAATTCTGTCTTGTCAAGTTGGATTTTTAAGTTATGTTGTTCTAATTTTTTCAAAGTATTTTCCAAATGTTTCCACTGCTCTTCATAATTTTCCGAGAAGATGATGA
Organism: Aelia acuminata; assembly: GCA_911387785.2. Taxonomy (NCBI): domain Eukaryota; kingdom Metazoa; phylum Arthropoda; class Insecta; order Hemiptera; family Pentatomidae; genus Aelia; species Aelia acuminata. The sequence goes on from OU426980.1 coordinate 1,742,036, forward strand.
TATCGTCCATATATACTAATACATTAACTGCATCTGAAAAAATTGTATTCATGGCTCTCATGAATGTTGCGGGTGCGTTGCTCAAACCAAATGGCATACGCTGAAATTCAAAATGTCCTTGGTCTGTAGAGAAAGCGGTTTTTGGAATTGATTTTTCTTCTACTTTTATTTGACGGAAACCCGAACAAAGATCCATTGCTGTAAAAATTGTAGCTTTTCCTAATAAATCGTCAATGTTTGGAAGAGGGTATTTATCTGGAATTGTTTCTCTCTTTAATTTTCTATAATCAATAACCATTCGGACTTTTCTTTTACCAGAAGCCTCAGCCTTCTTAGGGACTATCCAAACTGGGGAATTGTAAGGGGGATCGCTTGGTCTAATAATCTTAGATTCTAACATTTTTTTAATTTCTTCTTTTATATCTTCCCTAAATTGATGTGGATACCGATAGTTTTTGGAATAAATAGGATCGTCTATTTTCGTTCTGATCTTATGTTCTAATAAATTAGTTGCCGACAAAGGGTCGTTTTCCGTTTTGAAGACATTTGGATACTTTTGTAACAATTGTATAAGTTTTTCCTTTTCCTTGAGAGGTATGTGATTTGTGCGGACTAAGTTTGGAATTTCTTTGATTATTTCTTCTGTCTTTTATTTGTTTCTTCGTTGACTATTTCTACTTCTTCTTTTTGCAAATAATAAAGAGGTAAATAAACTGTATCATCAACCTTACTTTCTATAATGAAATTTTTATCATATATTCCTGGGTTTATCTTCATTTTGTCATCTTCATAATGAATGAAATATAATCCGTGATTCTGATTAATTGTTAAATGGTTTGTTCCCTTTTTTAAACCTAATTTTACTACTTTGTCTTCCATTATAAATTCAAATTCACTATACATGGTCTTAATCATATTTGTGCAAAAATTTCATTTGCTTGATGCTTTCGTTGCCTAGTAATATGTCGAAGTCAGGGCTGAAATTAAATAAATAAAATTTTATTCTTTCGGGACATTTTAGAAAATTAGTTGTGCAATATACTGATATTGTTTCCGAACCGATTTCTTCTCCGGTTGCTGTTTTTATAACGAAATCTTCTTTTTTTCTTTCTACACCTGGGGGTACAATTCGTGGGTTGATATATTTTTTTCGTGAGCCTGTATCTATTAACCATTTTCGATTCGCATGATCTATGACGTACGGCAATTGTTTTAAATTTTCATTTTCTGTTATGTCTCTTGATCTTCCGCCGGGTCTTGTCCTAAAAATGATCTTTACTTGTTAGCTTCTCTAGTTTTTCTTTTAATTCTCTAATTTCTTGATCCTTAGGATCTTCTTGCTCTATCTGAAAATGAGGTTGTTTCGGTTTACTACCAAAAGCACTAATTGTTCTCATTGAAACTGTAGGATCTTTCTCTTTGTCATTGTAATTATTCCTATTTTGGTTTCTGTACTGTTCAGAACCGTTGAAGAATCTCTGTTGTTCTCTACGAGGCCATTCTCAGTTATGATGATTTTCATTATTATAGTTATTGCAGTGGCGGTCCCAGGGGGGGATATGGGGGATCAACCCCCCCCCCCCCCGAAATTTCGACGAAAATAAATTAGTGGGATGAATTAAAAAAATGAATTAAGCATCTAACTTTTACGAGTTTTTTAGGGAAGTTTAGTTTAATTTTGACTAGAATTTTTTATACAGAATTTTGTATATGAACTAATGTATAAGCATAAGCAAATAAAGTGTGCTATTTTTACGCTGTTTTTTTTTTTTTTCATACCGACCAATCCCCCCCGTTATTTTTTTCTGGAACCGCGCCTAAGTTATTGTTATAATTATTATTATTATAATTCCTAAATTGTTGTTGCGGAGGTTCTTGCTGCCAATGCTGATTATTTGGATTGTACGGATTGTTAGGGTGTTGCCAATTATTGAATTTATGATGATTTTTATGTTTATCGAATTTCTTCTTGTGATCAAAATGTTTCCTATGATCATGTTCTCCAGGTTTTCTCATGTTACCCGAACTAATTAAGTCATCAAATAATAAATGATTTTCGTTTTGTATTAAGTTTATTAGATCGTCAACGTTCTTTAGCCTATCAGTTTTGGTCATGAGGTATGTCCTTATGTGTAAGGGCATATTAGTGAAAAAATGGTATAATATATTTTTTTCTAATGCACTGACAATCGTTTCTCTATTTTCTGTATTCTGTATTCTGTGTCGCGAAATAATCAATGTGCGAATTTTATCTATACGATGAAGAAAATCTAACGGATGTTCCTTAAGATAAATTTTGCTATTAAAAAGCTCAAAAGTTAACTGTTCTATTGACCTACTATCTCTAAAAATGGTCTCTAAATAAGTTAATAAATCTTCTACTTTATTGAATTCACAAGTGGTATCAATGTAGTCGGCTTCGCCTGTTAATTTAGCTAATATTTTACTCAGTAACCTCTGTTCATTTAAATCTTTATAATTATTATTTGGTTTGCAAACTATTTGATAAACCTGCCTACATACAGTAACAAACTTTAATAAATTGTGGGGATTCCCATTAAAATTAGGAATATTAATTTAATCATTATCGTGGATGACCACTCTTGTTTTTAAATTATTTTAAATAATTTATTTTTGAAGAGAAAAGATTTGGCTTTTCTTTATAATTTTGGAAGCGACTCCGTGGTGTAATGGATAATCATACCGCGCATGTCACGCGGAAGACCCGGGTTCGATTCCCGGCGGAGCCAAATCTTTTCTCTTCAAAAATAAATTATTTAAAATAATTTAAAAAACAAGAGTGGTCATCCACGATAATGATTAAATTAATATAAAATAATTTAAAAATAGAAGAAAGTCAAGAGATGCCCAAAAGTTGGACAAAAATTGTCCACCTCCCGTAAATACTCGCAAAAATTGCGAGATCGTGGGACAGGTGTCAGTGAAGAGGAAGGATTTGGCACCGTTTGGAAGCGACTCCGTGGTGTAAAGCATACCGCGCATGTCACGCGGAAGACCTGGGTTCGATTCCCGGTGGAGCCAAATCTTTTCCCTTCATAAATAAATTATTTAATAAAATTAGGAATGTGATCGTAATCTGCTGCTTTAATTTGAAAACTTGCCATTGTGTGTCTTAAAGTTAAATTACTAATTTGAGAAATTAGGGAGTCTAAACAATCATCAGACATAAAATTACATACAGTGCTTAAAATTACTTACAATTAATTGAGAGCGGTGAAAGATGAGTTGATCTCTGGGGTAGAAGATCTGTCCTTGAGTTGGATACCTGAGGTTAGTGAGTCCTGCCAAGGTCGAAGTGCCTCTGCGATGTGCGAATTACTCGGGGTGATGTAATCCGTCAGAATCTGAAGATCGGAAGTTGGTAATCTTAGGTAAGTACGCCAAAATTCCGGAATCTTCACAGGTGAGGATTTCGGGGTGATAATCCTAATTCCGAAATCGCGGAAACTCTTCTATGTTCGGCTTGCGATAATAAATAAGCAAGTACCTGTTCTCGGGCGCCACTTATATTTTCTCGCACTCAATAATTGTAAAAAAAAAAACTTTATTTGTTTAAAAAGAGTAGAATGAACACAAATATAAAACTTAAACTTTAGCAATAACAATATAAACAAAATATACCGGAACAATGTCTGAGAAGTCTGAGGAGGAATATATAGGGAATGGAGTGCCGAGTCAGGTTTCTCTGGAAATCGGTGCAGGTGCATATGGTGTGATCCGCAGGTGGTCTCTTAACTATATACAACAGGGCCGGGGATAGCCGAGCGTGTTGGAGCGCGGCCCGTTTTAACACGCTCGAGCCGAACGGTGGGGGTTCGAATCCGCCCTGGGATGGTTACTTTTATTTCGTGGAGGCCCCACGGAATAAATCTCGACCTACCCACCATGGTTAGGATAGGTTGGTTACACCTGTAGAGTAACCCCCCGTATGCCACACATGGCCAGGTAGGGGTACCGAACAAAAAAAAAAAAAAAAACTATATACAACACTTTCTTCTGTTTCCAATTATTCCAATTTTAATTCCAATTATAGCCTATTTTAAGTTATTAAAATGTATTTACTTTTCTAAAAGTTGATATCATGGTGGACCAAAGCAAAGTGTTTGAGCGCTTAGGTAGCAATTGAAATGAAATATAAATAAAAAAGGAAAAGGAAGGAAAAACACCTACACTTTTGAGAATTTGTTGTAACCTTTTCTTGATTTATTCTTTAATGAAAACTAACAATAAATACAAAGATTTGTACTACTATTTGTCTGTGTAATATAATAATGGAACAATATGAAAAAATAACTGCACTTACATAACACAACACAAAATTGTTGTAACCATAAGCTTGTAAACAAAAAGGTTATTATAAAAAGTTATAAAATCGACATATGAAGCCATCTTAATAAATCGAAACACGATCTACTGTATTTGCAATTATTCGCTATATAAGAATTATTTTGGTCACTAATCAAGTTAAAAACTATCCTATCTCTTAAGTTGGCCAAAACTATAAACATTGAGCCAATTTCATTAAAATCGGTTGAGTAGTTTCTGAGTTATAGAAAGACAAACATCGGGACACGAGATCTTTATCTATATATATATATATATATATATATATATATATAAATCGTCATCACCATGCTTAAGTAACGAATGTGTAACTAAAATCCTATACCTACATATGTATTCGTTACTTAAGCATGGTGATGACAATATATAGATACACATAATGTATAAACATAATACATGTGTGGCGACAGCGGGTTTTCAAAATTGAAAATAAACCAAATCTGCCCGCCGGATATAGCGCCAGTAAAATTAGAATTTTTTTTTTTTTAATAGGTTAAGGAAGAAATAAAAAAATCTAATTGCAGCTGACTATACTAAACAAAGACTTTAATAGCATAGAAAAGAAAAACAAAACAAATATTTTAACTATATACACAATATTATAAAAGTAATGAATAATGAAAAAAAAATACAAATAAAGTTAAAATTGAACTTCAAAACAGTATTTTAAAACTCCCAACATAAATTAAAATAAATTGAACTCTATTAAATTATGAGAAAGAAAACATAACAAAAATTAATGTTTGCAATTACAAAAGGGTTATTTTTTATTGCCTTTGTTTGAATAAAAAATTAAATAACGAATTTTGAATAATGATATAGACATTCATCCTCATATGTAATATGTAAATTCCTTTACATATATTACAAGTTAGGTACGTAACTTGTGGAATTGTTGAAAAGGTTTGTGGAATTGTTCCAGTAACAACGATTAATTTGATGATAAAATGTTGATAGCTACACATTCGGTGTGAGATGTGTTGCCTGTAGAATGACTCAAATGTGGGCATAAATTGTGATCTCTTCACGTGAAGAATAAAGCAACCGTGCTCCACTACTGCAAATGCCGTACTGCCCTGGCATTAGATAAGGACGCGTCTTTAATACCTAATTTAAAAACACGGCATCTATCATTGTAAATATATACGTAGGCATCTTACAGCCGTAAATATACACATGAAATTTAAATTAAAATATTATTCACACTTGTTTATGATAAATAAAAATATTATTTAAAATCTAAATATTACATGTTGGCCTCAACAACATGAATATAATATTTGTAACGAATCGTTGTGGGTGTGTGTAAATATATATATATCTATATATAAAAGTTCTGGAGTACGGCAGTATTAGGCTTAATACCATCTAAGATATGTAAACACTTCCAGATAGTATATAAGGAGGAACAAGGATAAATGAAGTCAGTATATATTCTGAATCTGTGTTAGTTATTTCGTCACCTCATATTTTCTTTTTTTTTTACTTATTTCAAGCGCTCGAATATAAGTTATATATATTTTTTTTTTTTTTTTTTTTTGTTCGGTACCCCTACCTGGCCATGTGTGGCATACGGGGGGTTACTCTAGAGGTGTAACCAACCTATTCTAACCATGGTGGGAGGGTAGAAATTTATTCCGAAATAAAAGTCAACCCTCCCAGGGCGGATTCGAACCGCCGCCGTTCGGCTCGAGCGTGCAACAGCGGGTCGCGCTCCTACACGCTCGGCTATCCCGGCCCCTAAGTTATATATATATATATATATATATATATATATATATATATATATATATATATACACACACAAACAACGATATGTTATTTATTGGAAATTCTGGTGTGTAATTAGAGAAACCTGTAATTAAAGAAATTTTATTCAGATAGAAAGATATGAAGGCACAATGAAAGTGAGCAGTGGGTTGCGTGACTAGATTTAAATAAGTTAATTATTTAAATGTCTATTATTTTATTTTTTAATTTTATTTTCTTTTCTATAATTGTTTCTTTACTTAGAAATACCAAAACCATTTAAAATCACCAAAGAAGTAAACAATTATTGAGTGTTTCTTTCCTACCATTACTTATTTAAATACTAATAACATTTAATAACTTAATTGGGACTTTAAATTTTGTCACTTTCTGAGCTATGATAGAGAAGAATTTGAAAGACCGAAGGAAGTTTGTTATTATTGTCTTTTAAGTCTGTAAAAGGATATTATTTCCAATGAAGTTTTTAAAGCTAAAATTCTCCTTCGATAATAAAGAGCCCCTATTGTTTTGGGTAATTATTGTATGTATAAAACTTAAAATATGTTAATATTTATTAAAAACTAATATTATAAGTTTTAAAAGTCTAATGAAGACATTGGCAAGGTATTTATCTTTTGACATTATCCTAACTTGTCTATTTTATTGTATTCATGTGATATTTCAACTATATATACATAATCTGTTGAACATAAACCAGCTATTCGAATAATTGACTTAAAGGAAATAAAAAAATCCATATTATTTGTGTAAAGAAGAAATAATATTCTGGGTTCCGTAATATTTCTTTTATTTTTTGAGCGTAAAACCCTTTTGATATATTTTCTCCCATAAAAAAAAAAAAATAAATAAATAAAATAAACAAAGACTGTTAAAATGACTTTGCTACTAAGATTAAGCAAGTTTGATGATAAATAATAGACTGAATAATATAACTGCCTTTACAGCATTTGTAAGTCTAGTTTATAATTTTACCAACCAAATTGGGATTGTTCCTAATCAATTTTTTTTTTTTTTTAATTTCCAATTAATATTTTTCTAGATCAATTTAATAATTTATTTAGGATATTTTAGTATTATTATTAAATTCCATAGAAGTATTACGTATTATGAATAATACCGTGATATAAAAATAGTTAATTTGAATTTGAAAATTCTAAATTTGGTTAGTAAAAATGCCAATTCGGTTGGGAAAGTTCTAAATTTTGGTTGAAACTATCCTAATTTATTTGTTTTGTAAAATTCTTAGATTACAGATTTTTTTTTCTCTCTAAAATGTAAAATGAACTGAGAAAAATTAGAAACGATAACTTTAAAAAACAATTGAAGTATCAGTAGTAGCATTCTGGCAACTGTACTAATTTGTATTATGTAATTTTAAGGACTTTCTTTAATTTTAGGAAATTCTGTATTTCTAATTTAGACTGATGTTTTGTGTTGGACTAGTGAACGGGAATGAGACCTATTGCTGGACATAGATGTTTACTCTATTATACTTTAAAATATATTTACTCCGTATTATTTGATTATATCCTAAATAAATATAATATCTAGAAATAAGGACGCCAACTATTTTTTTTTTTTTAATTATAATGAGAAGGGTATTCATTTTGCGAGGTGAGGATACGTCCGTGACATGGAAGGTATGTATTATCAACGATGAAGCCTGTTTAATCAACAATAATATGGTGATAGAAAGAATTCGTTATCAATTTCTGCTATCCTATTAACAGGGATGGGATTTATGTGTAATACAAATTTACAGATTTGAATAATACAGGAGGACACCTTCACTGTCGCATTCAAATGTTTCTTCTGCAAATTCCCGACGTATTTAGCGGCTAAGCATTTTCTGTTCAATTTCCTTTTTGGCATTTATCAATAAATTAACCAAACAACTGAGGCCTCCTTCCTCATTGCCAAGGATGAGGGATCTATAAAAGAAAAGAGGGGGATCAAAATTTCTGAGAACTGTCGATAATGCTTTGTGCCTTTTGATTTTTCAAGAAATTTTTTAATCCCTAAGTTCATTCTCTGCTTTACACTTTATTTATTCTAGGTATCGATTGAATATACGTAAACAAAGTAAATGACTAACAATAATTTTAAATTGAATTCCCTAAAAGTTGCAAAATATGGACAAAAATATGTATTTATCACAATATAAGTAAAAATAATTAAAAACCACAAAATATGGAAAATAAGCATGGTTCAAAATGGCTTCTATCATGGTAAAAACCATTTAGAATGCATATACGTGCATTTCTAGGCCTCAGAAGAAAATATGTAAATACATGAAAATCCCATCCCTACCTATTACCCACTAAGAGACCGAAGTGTGTGGGTATTGCTATAAGTGTTAGTTTATGATGAGGAAGTGCTAAAGGCGTTAGATGCTACATAGAGGGGGAGTATTGGCTAAAAGGTGGATTCCAATCGGTGTTACTGTCAACAATCAACACTATCATATTGTTCCCATCTTCAGAAAACATTTCAATATTTCTTCAAGCGGCTGTCCGAAATGAATTTCTTTTAACTACGATCCCTGTTAGATATCGAATGCTAGATATAGAATGTTCTATTTTCTTCTATTATCTAAAAGAGGGTTTCTCAATCTTATAACCGTGGGCATACACGCGCCCATGATGAATAATTTTTTTTTAAAAACGAAGACTGAACAGAACACAAAAAAGTTAAAAAAAAAAATTCTCTTAAGATAAACTAGATTTCCACATTCTCCTTCTTGCGAATGGATTCCTCTATTAATCATTATAAAAGAACTCTAACAAATATTTGCGATATTCGCTTGGGTCATCTTTTTTCTTTTTTACTCTTTCTATCCAGGTCTCTATTCCGCCATTTTTTCAGACGAAATCTTGTTGGGGTTCAACATAGTTTGGTCCCTTCATGCATGATTCGGAGAATGTTTTCTGTTCAATACAACGTTTCTTTATCGAATATAACTATATATATATATTATTGAAATATAACTATAAAGTGATAGATATAAACTTCTCATTCGGAGTTCGATTTTGGAACAAATTCATTTGTTAACGATTTTAGTTTAAGTCCGATTTTATTATGGTCATTATGTGGGCCAACTTAGGACGAAAAATCAAAATGTTCTTTAGATAACTTATCTCAACAATAAAAAAGAAATCTCATTCTATATTTAAATCTAGCCAATCACATAGAATACTAGAAAAAAAGGATTTTCGAATTTCGAAACATCTAATGTAGAAATACCTCCAAACTTCCATAAAATAGAAAGAAATGATTACTGCGTCATATGTGCCATACTATTGCATGTACAATATTGAAACAGCAAATTACCTTGTTGAAAATACATTGAAATGAAAAATATAATTCTCTATCAAATGGAATTTACTTCCATTCCAACGCCGTGAATTCGGTCAGCGATAACTTCATTACCTGCATGACCGCAACTCTTGATTCTGGTATGATAGTATACAAAAACAAAAGTAATAAACAGAATTTTGAACCGAAAAATAAATGGTATGATACTGAATGTTGGAAACTAAAAACAACTCTCCGTAGAAAATACAAATTAATGTTAAAAAACAATTACTCTCGCAATGCAGTTATGTATTATCTTCAATCTAAATTTAACTATAGAAAATCGATAGTCAGTAAAAAAAAGGAATATAGAGATGGTATTATAATTAAATTGTAGAATGTTAGAAATAGTAGCGAGTTTTGGAAAGCAGTAAATTCTCTTAGACCTCCTAAAGTGCAACCTAATGAAATAAGTATTAATGAATGGGTAAGGCATTATAGTTTACTGTTCGGGCAAAAACTGATTTTAGAAACGTCGTTTTTTTCAGTAATTCACCCTGTTTTAGACTTACCATTTTCTCTGGAAGAACTGCAACAGTGTATCAAACTTAGGAAAAATAATAAATCCCCCGGTCTTGACGATATAACCTATGAAGTTTTCAAAAACTTAACACCAGAATGGAAACATTATTTGCTAAATCTCTTCAATAATATAATGGAAACCGAAAAAATTCCGAACTTTTGGACGAAATCTAAACTATCTAAATCTAAACTAATTCTATGATGTTATTTATATATGGTCTTCGGTTAAATAATTTAAACTAATTCTACTTCACAAAAAAGGAGACAAGAAAGATACAGATAATTACCGCGGTATATCATTGATCAATAATATCACAAAACTATTTACTGCTATTTTAGCATATAGGTTACAAATATGGGCTGATAGTGAAAATCTGATTCCGGAAGAACAAGCAGGGTTCAGAGCAGGAAGGGAATGCATCGAGCATATTTTTTCGCTAAGGGCATTGGTAGAAGAAAGGAAATTATATTTTCGCTACATTCGTAGATTTCAAAAAGGCATTTGATTCTATAAACCACTCCCTCCTTTGGCAAAAGCTGTTAGATATTGGCATCAGCGGCAAATTAATAAGAATATTGAAAGCTCTCTATGACTATGCAATGATGCAAATTCAAGTCGGCGACGAACTATCTCAGGAAATAAGTATTAGCTCCGGTCTCTTACAAAGAGAGAGTCTTAGCCCAACTCTCTTCATATTATTTTTATCAGATATAGTTACGTTTTTTCAAAATAATGGTGCTAAAGGAGTCCCTATCGATAATAAAAATGAAGTAATAATGCTCCTTTTAGCCGACGATATTGCACTTTTAAATACTTCATGGCATGATACTTACAGAAACATAGAATTAATGAAACTATATTGTATTCAAAACTCTTTAATTTTAAACCCAGAAAAATCTAAAATACTAGTGTTTCATAAATCACCAAAAATGAAAAAGCTGAAGCCTCTATTCTGGAATGCTAAAGTACTGGAGTATACAAAATCCTATACCTACCTAGGAGTCCCATTTTCATCCTCCGGAAGATTCATACTGGCATCTGATCATTTTGTTGAGAAATCCAACATTGCAAGTGCGAAAGTGAGGGAAATTCTTAGAAGAGGCAAAAGCTGTGCATGGGAAACAAAAATGACACTGTTCGATTCCATGGTATCATCAACACTTCTATATGCTGCAGAAATTTGGAGTCCAAACTATTTTGAAAAGGTCGAGTCAGCTCAATTAAAATTCTTAAAATATCTATATTTCTGGCCTAAATGCACCCCAAATTATGTTGTACGTCTAGAAACAGGTCGTAACTCACTAACCGTAATAATCCTAAAAAAAATAATTAACTTTTGCATTAAAATATTGTCCCTCCCTGAATATAGATTACCCCGTAAATGTTTTGATAGACTGGTCGAACTTGATAGGAAGGGGCCGGACTTATCATTTAATTGGATATCACAAGTTAAAATGTTGGCTGCGAACAATCATATTGAGGAGTATTTTACAACCTTTGAAAAACCGAGTTTCTTATTGGCTAGTAAAAATGTTATTCTCGAAAAAGTTATAAATCATTTATTGTCGAAGGACATTGATAGAGCCCTTAATTCAAACTATAACACAATATATAGAACTATTTGTAACTACACCAACCCTGAAACGGAATGCTATTTGAAGTTCAATGTAAATATAGGTAAATTAAGAACAGTAAGCCAGTTAAGAATTGCAAACTCTGAATATTTGAAAATATTTTATAAAAATACCGCCTATGTTCTTCAAACTGATGACAAATGTCAATGGTGCCAAACAACTATAATTAACTGTATAAACCACATAATTTTATATTGCCCGTTTTTTCTTAGCTCAAGAAAACAGTTCCTACAAAAATATATAGTCCAATATGACGAATCATTGTCCATAGAAAATGTTTTTAAATTTTATAGTGTTGAAAAATTAAATAATATTTTTCTCTTTATAATATCTATTCTAAAGTTAATGTAAATGGTGAAAAAAAAAACAAAACAACAAGGATGCAATCAGAATAATATGAGTTTCGCAACAAATATTCACAAGTCCGCAAATACTTTAATCGCATGGCCTATTTATTTATAAACTTATCTATATACATTCGTTAGTTTATTTGTTTAGTTTAGTTTGGTTGGTTAGAAAGTTGTTTATTTTTTCGTCTATATTTATTTATTTTTTTTGTGTTTTTTTTAATCACTCGTTGTGTCAATACCAGAGCTAATTAAATAGCTGATATCTGTTAAGGGGTATATTATTTAGGTGTATCTATTTTATTATAATTTAATTTTGTAGTACATGATCTAATTAAATAGTAAATTGTCTTTTTCTAAATCTGTTTCACGTCCATTCAGAATAAATATTTGTTCTTGTTGTTTTTCTGCTCTTGTTATTTTTAGCCATTAAATTGTTTTATTATTTATTATGAAACTAACTAGGATAATTATTTATTTAATAATAATATATAATATGTTTATTATAATTATTGTTTATTTTTGATTTTTCTTTATTATTTTATATTTAATATAACTAATATACTAACACATAATAGGCCAGACTCCATGGCTACATGTTGTAACATATAAGCCAATAAAAAAAAAACATTTATCTATCTAAAATACATTGAAATGATGGATAACTTTTAAAGGAAAACAAGTATTCAGCCTCGACTAGGAAACATTCGTTACATTTCAAGTTCAATAAATTGTTTCCATATTTGACGTCTGTATTGGAAGGAGGTTCCTAACAGTTGAATTAATATTTGATCTCACTAATCCGAGCACATAAAGCCTCGCCAAAGCAGTATTATTTACAATTAATTTGAATTTGAAATTGCCCCCGTTCGTCCAATCCCCCCCCCCCCAACTCTCTCTCCCTCTCTCTTCCTGGAAGGGTAACTTGATCATTATTCCAGTCCGTTTCGGCCGCTCCTTGTCCGGGCAGTTTCCCCCTCATTCATCCCCCATCTTCACCACATCGCAACTTTTAGTGATCCCACCCCAGCCAATAGCATTCCACCTATTATTACTATCTCTCCCCCAATCCAACAATCAGCTTGCTTGTTCCTCAACTTCTTTTCTTTTTTCTTTTTTCGAGCTCCGACTTCTTTAACCTTGAGAAGTTATAAATTTATTTTGGAAAAAGTGAAGATTATGTTAAATTGTATGCGTTATTTTACCTCCGCCCTCTCCCCCCGAATGTCTGTCTGTTATATTTCTAAATATATTGCAATTAATATCGATGTTTAAGGTAAAAACTACTTATATATTTAATTGAGTGAATAGCAGCCAATCTATGGTGTATGAAGAATAGCCGGTCCTGAAGTAAAATAGAGTAATAGGGTTTAACGTAGACACATTTGTGTATTTCTGAGGTATAAGAAAAATTGAGTTGACTTGACTTATTTCCTGTTGCCACCACTGCGGAGGGGGGGGGGGGGGCAGCATAGGGCCGAAAAATTTTTTCGCCATCCATCCCGATCCCGGCTGAGAGCCTAGACCTCCTGCCGAGATTTGCCAGCCGCTCTACAATCCTCTTCCACACTCCTCCGCCAGGTCAGCCTCGGTCGCCCTCGTTTCCTTGATCCTTGGGAATTCCAATCCAGCGCCGTCTTCTCTATGGCCCCATCTTCTTTTCGGAGCGTCTGGCAATGCCCATAGTTCCTTGTTTCCAACCCTATCCTGCCATCTAACTCCAAGGATACGTATTATGCATCGATTGATGAAAACATGGGGCTGCTTCTTGATTTTCACAGTGTTTTTTCATGTTTCACAGCCGTAGAGTAAGATAGCCTTTACATTTGATTTGAAGATTTTCATCTTTGTGGACCTAGTAACGTTTTTGCTTTTCCAAACGGCGTACAGTTGAACGAAGGCCTCATTTGCTTTCCTTAAACGAATTTTTACTTCTTCTTCCACGGCACCTTCTTTTTCAACAATGCTCCCAAGGTAAGTGTACGATTTAACCTGTTCTACAATGCTTAATTACTACTGCTACTAAAATTACTGCTACTACTAAATATACAATTACTACTACTAAAATTACTGCTTTCTAAATGTATTCAAGTCTAATACAGTGGCTTCTATAAATAACCTATAGTATTCCTGTCGTTCATATGAGGGAATCTAAATACTCATATGTGTATGTATATATATATATATATATATATATATATATATATACATACTATTATACGCAGTTCAGATATCACTATAAATATTACGTTATAATATTAAAGATGACTCGAAAAGTTCCCAGAGGCTGAGTCTTCGGTGGGAGGATAACACAGAATCCGATGTTGGGGGTACATGGGATTTGCGAATATATGTCGGCCCTTTTCCGCTATCCAGCTCATCGCTCGGAATTGCTTTTCATTTTGTTGGCAAATTGGACAATGGGAGTATGTCGCATTTGAAATAAATATGACGGATGATCAAAGATAATATTAGGTCTCAAAGGATTTGATTCTGAAAGGTTTAATTTTGAATATCTGAAGCCCATTTTGATTTTCGAATATAAAAAATAATTAGTATTCAGCTATTTATGACAATTAATTTCTTAATGATTAAGAACCATTCGAATATTATTAAAGTAATAAATTTAATTAGGTATTACTAGTAGAAATCTGGTGGGATATACAAATTATTTTTTTTCGTGGCAAACCACAACTCGAGTACAAAGGAAGATTTTATTTTATTTTTGGATACACAAATGTATATGATAGAATGATTTAAAAATGACATTTCATAATGTGCCCTGTATCATTAGCCCTGACAATGATATCACACTCTGATTGGAATTGGTGTTATTTTTCTGTTGGTGTATTTAATTTCTTCAAATAATCCTAAATTGTTATTTTTTATAGGTATTAAATAAAAGGAAAAATTCTGGTGCGTGCGCGCAACACACAACTTTCACATACCAACTTACTTAGATTAGAAATTAATGCGTTTTGTTAATTATATCGCTTACTTGGTTCAACTAATTAATTCATCGAAACCTGAAACACTATCCGACAGGTTTTTAATCTATAATTTTTACAAAATTTATCATGAATTATTTAATTAGGGTTGATTCGAGCGAAAGATACCGATTTGTTCTGAGCCAAGCAGTTCTTTTGAAAAGAAAACCTTTCTTTGAAGCCGAGAATATCTTTTTTTAAAGCAGAGAGGGTCTGCCTTCCTTCAACAAGTGCCTATTCGATTACCGTACTACCCTAATGAATCTTGCAAGGATTTTTTTTTTTCGAGATAACGAAGGAGCAATTCATTTTTAAAAAAATATATGAGATCCAGTAATGCGGTGTACCAGACATAATTAGTCGAGTTTTCCTTTTACTTGAGTCGTTACGAATTGTCTACAAAGGGTGAATGAGGAACTTTAACCTTTCCTGAATCTTGATGTTTCGAGTGTTTTGTTATAATGGAAGGTTGTTCTAAACTGTAATTAGGTCCGATAGGAATCCAAATAATAAATAAAATTCACGATGAGGAATCAATACTAAAGTTGCTTTAATTGTTTAAAAACTGATTTAAAAAGATTAATTAAGATACAGAAGACTCGCTAGAAATGATTCAACATCGCCCGAGTAATCAATACTGTCCAAGTTAAAAAGGAACATGTAAACAAAACAAGAAACTTCAGCTTTGTCGAGCTGGACTATGATGATTTTAATTTTTATAATGTAATGATTTATCTTTAGACCTATTCCAACATCATTTACAATTTTGTTACACATTGGACATATTTACAAAAAACTTCTTTTTTCAAATATCGTTGTCTATATTTTAACAAGTCGCATTTCAAGTGAGAACTGATTTCATATAGAACAAAAAAAATAATTAATTTTGATATGTTTGATAATCGCAAAAAAACAGAACAAAAAAATATAGTTATTCATCTAATTTATAAAACTTTTTTTTTATAGAGTTTACGCTTGAGGTGTGAAAATGAAAAAGTGAGTAAATTCATTTTTCTCACCTATAATATTTTCCTCAAAACACTATATATTCAAAAGATACTATATCCAATGTAATTTTAACTTTAAATTTAAGGACTAAAGTAACTATTAAATGGTAGGTTGATGCCTAGAATAGCTATCACCAGTTATCAACTATTTGTTCATTTATTTTAAAACTGTTATTGATAATAACTTTTATATAAATCATCAAGAAATATCGTGAAGTAAAAATGTCATCATTTTGAAAATATTATTTCCTCGTTTATTGTATTTTTCCCGGTTTTAGTTAATTTCCTTTTCATTTGTGAAATTTGATAAATCCAATTTATTTAAAAATTTTTAAATTAGTTTGAAAGCCTCGGAGCCAATAATGACTGTCTCACAAACAATCACCTGGATTATCCATGTTTTTGAATTGCTGACAAATTTTCAAGTTTGGATTTAACGCTTTTGCATCTCCACGCCTCATTAATGTTTCCTATTTGCTCATAAAGGATTAATTATACCAATCCTCACATTTTCTTAATTATTATTGAACGTGGTTCTTCTTTTCTATTGGCTGGTGGAAATTGTCGTATTTCAGAATCCTAGAAATATCCAATTGGATTAAAAATCCAATAAAGTCCCAAGATTGAAATTTTCGAAACAAAACTTCTCGCATTATCAACAACTATGTCTGCATTAAATTGGATTATTCTCGTAAATAAAACACCTGCTCTTAAAAAACGCGGATAATATCATCTACCCATTTCATAAAATGTTAATATTATTAAATAATAAAAATACATGTAAGTATTCAATTTTTGTTGTTGAGGGATAAGATTCTGGAAATAGAGTTGCTAATGTTATATACAGTGTGTCCCCAAACCAAACGGCCAAACTTCAGGGATCGATAGAGGATCGAAAAACTAAGAAAAAAAGCCCTCTGCCTTGTTTTCGCTTCGTTTTCGAGAAAGTCACAAAAACCTAAAAATAATTGTGCAAAAAGTGTGAAGTAATTTTTTTTTTCAATAATGTATTTAAATTACAAAAATATACTGGCTTTTTGGGTAAGCTTTATTTCTTAATTTACGAGGAGTAAATTTCGAAAAGATGAATATTCTCACGCTTTCGTTATAAATAAAAATCTAGGTTGAGTGTTTAAACTTAAAAAGAAATGATTAAAATGCTAGCCATTATACTATCATTTTAATCCTTTTTTGGGGGAATCCAGCCTCGCATTCTCGCATAGGTTTTGCACAACTATTTTTAGTTTTTTTGTTATTTTCTCGAAAATGAAGCGAAAACGAGGCATATATATATATATATATATATATATATATATATATATAAATGAGAGGGCCGTATGTTTCTAACATTAAAACTGGAAAAGTAGCCGATGGACATACTTGAAACTTTTGTAGAACGCATTTTTTTTAGCCAAATAGGGGTCATATTTACTTTTTATTTTAATATCCCAGAGAAGTAGTAATTCTTCACGGCAATTGTATATAAAAAAAAATTAAACATTTTACATTGAATAAAAATAAAATTTAAAATAATAAAATTATCAAGGCATATACGAATAAATCTGGTAGCACCCAGATATGAGAGAACTAATGTGGACTGTAATTGAACGGTACAAAATACATAGAAATATGGCGTTACAAATAATATAAATAATAATGCAATCATGAATAAAGGTATGGTAAACTTACAGAATTTATCTTCACTCCTCACTGCATCCTAAACCAGATACTGATCTGAAAGGAAAATCTGGGAAGGGAAGTACATAATAGGATTGAGATAGACCAATACCTGTGTTGAAGTACACTCTTAGATTCAGTTGAATCAGAACAAGAAGGCCAGTACATTTGGTTGGAGGGCACAACCTGATTAATCCCTGTCATAAACGGGACGTCTTAACACCACGACGGCTGAGGCAAGAAGATCTAAGGATACACGTGATCCCCCACCCCAAGTGCCAAGGCCGACTCAATTACACAGCCTCTTAAATCGGTTATATTTACAGCACAGACCCCGTTGGAAAAAATGTTATAAGAAATAAAGGTTCCTTGCGGTTTAGTTGAGGAGTGAAAATTTCTTCATATTTAATAATTAAAAAAAATCAGTAAACATTGAGTAATCCATCCTAGAACCACAGAAATTTAAAGTTGGCCATTATGTGTAATGATATTTTTAGAGTAAATATCGCCAAAATACTTTTATTTTTTTCCCTAAAATATAGTATTTGAGTAAGTCACAGCAAATTTTGGCCGGTTTTAGCTTGGTCGATCAGAAACTTATAATTAGGTAAATAAATAGATAATAAATAACACTAGTAATTAAAATTAAAAAATGTATAAACAGTTATTTGTATTATTATTTACTTATTCTTTCAACTCAACTGTAAGAATGAGGTAGGTCGACCGTAAATTCGATTTGTACGGTTGGCCTCACCAATTTTGGTAGTACTGTTCTCAATTGACCAGTCCATGGGGGCTGTAGAGGCCTGATCTTTGTAATTAACCCAATATCAAATAGGATTTTTATTCTAAAATTTATTATTTTTTATTTAATTATACTGTAAAAATTGAGATATCTTCTTGTTATTATTGACATAAAATATTAATTCGAAATAGTCTAAACAGTTATTTATATTATGTTAGTTTAAATGCGGTCCTCAAACTAAGGGCAAATATTAAGTCCCGATGAGATTCTTTATTTCTGTTTTTTTATTATATTTACATTTCTCAAGTCGAAACAGCTTTTGTAACAATAAAAAAAACTAAAAAACTTTCTCAACATCTACGAAATATTTTTAAAAATGCTAGAATCAAAAATCATCTATAGTTTTCAAAACTATTTTCATCATAAAACTGAAAAGTGACAAAAAATATCTTTGGGTTGTTAATTTTAATCAAATATCCATTAAATGCATGATTTTTTTCTTTTTTTGTAACTCTTAAACGCAGAAAAACTAACCTATTCACATTTATTTATATTATATTTAATTTTCATATTTATTTGGTAAATTAATTCGTGTTGACCGATGAAGATTTTAAGGTAGTAGGTATTTTAAAAAAAAAAAAGTTAATAAACAGTTATATATTTATTAATTTTAATATATTAATGTCACTGCTAAATTAATTTGTTATTTTAAATTATATCACAAAAAATGTTCATTTCGTTACAGTAACATTTTATCAATAGCTAACAGACAACATTAATCAAGTTAATGTTTTCCACTTGCTCTAACTTAGAGAAGAATTATTTTAACAATTGCGGTTTTATAAATCAAGTACATCGCTTTTAATTGAATCGGAAACAACTCGTCAGTTATAAGTTTTCCTCATGAATTAACCATTGTGTAAAAGCTAATTCGGTTTGATATTGAGAAAAGGGAACTTGTAGCTGTTCGGTAGGTTAATAAATGATTAGAGAGTTGAAGAGTTTGGTGAGGGGAGATACCTGCCTCACTATCAACTAACTTAAATGTCCCATCCGGAGAAGTTGAGACAGTTGGCTTAAATGTCTGAGACATACAATATTAATTGCAGCCGGCCACCCAAACCCAACTAGTCAAAGACATATCTCGACTTTCGATCTCTTGTTAGGAGATATTGGTATTAGGCTCCTCTTGCAAGGCAGAATTCAGCTAGATTATAACTTAGTATGATTTAAATTTTAAATCAATTATTTAAAATAAATAATAAAAATATCGTAACAGATAGGCCTCTAATTATAAATATTTTTAAAAAAATCACTTGGATTTACACAATTTTTCTTCTCCAGGCTTCATTTTGCCTTCAATGAGCTGCCATGTTATGATACAATGGAAATTATAATAATATATAATCAATTATAAAAAAAAGAGCTAATACTTAAAAATTAATAAAAAATTAGACTAAAAATATTATTATAACATTAGGAGCTTTTTGGTAGGATATTTTATGTAGAAAGATATTATTTGTCCTCTCATATCCGGGGCTTCCTGAATATTTCATTTCTCTATATGGTTATTAAATATTTAAAGCATCATTATCATCAAATTAATTAATCATTCATTAGTTTGTAGTTGTGAATTGATTAAAAAAAATAGTAATTTAATTTAATTGACACTAAGATCAATCCGTGGCTCTTACTGAAAAAGACTTACTTGCCACATCCGACCTCGAACCCAATCCGGAGATATTAAATTTATTTATTTTTTAAAAATAGATTAGTTTAAACAAACATACGTTATAATTTGAGCCAGTATGTTTTAGTATAACATATTAGCTATAACAGATGTGGCATATTTAAATAAAAATAACTTGGGTCTCCGTTTTAAAAAGGAAATTGATGCATCAAGCTAAACAATGGGAATAGTTTCCTCAAATAGTGTAAGTAAATTTGTTTTCGAATTCAAATATGAATCGAAGATTCTCTTATCTTTTAGCGAAATAGTTTTGATCATTACTTTGACCTATTTAACATTGATATAATACCTAACAAATATTAGGTATTAAGTAAGCACTAAAAGTTAATGAAACTATATTCTTATTTTTTTATTTTACCCAGAAGAAAACTGAATGCTTTGCCAGGAAGATATTTCAATTCAGTAGCCAACTCATTCTAGATTCTGAGCAAACATTATAGATATTAGGAGTTGAACTAACAGTGCTCCGCAAATGTACCCTTATGCAACATTTGTGAGCGTACTTTAATGTGCATTTGTTTGTACAAATGCATATAAATATCACCAAATCCATAGGGTGTGGCCGACTAGCCTCGTTGAATCGTATAGGTATTTAGTCAATGGATATATGACCCCTCAAGTCTTCATAAAAAAAAAAAAAAAAAAAAAAAAAAAAAAAAAAAAAAAAAAAAAAAAAAAAGATGAAGGTTTAACAGTGAGTAAATTGTGTCAAGTCTATTCGAATACCTTTTGATTCATTTTTATTGAATATCGCGTCGTTTTATGTTTAAAAAGAAGACATAAATAGCTTAGAAAGTCAAATATGCGACATTTTTTTAACCAACAAAGTAAATGTATTTGTATATATATATATATATATATATATGTATATATATATATATATATATATATATATATATAAGTTATGGTGAAGGGACAACCAATTTATAACTTAATACTAACTGCTAGATGTAAACAACCCAGAATGTATATATATAGGATTAAGAGGAAAATAAAGTTAGTCTTTGCTTAGCATCTGAGAGTGTTGTTCTGTTCCCCTTTTCCTTTTTTTTTTAGTTCGTTTACCCGAGTGAACATAAGTGGTGCCGAAACCCGGGACCTTTAGATTCGCTGGAAGCACATGAAAGCGAAGCGTCATTATGTTTCGCCTCTCATTTCTTCCCTACTTTTTATTTTTTTCCTTTTCTTTTTATTTTCTGGTACGCATCATTAGAAAATGACTGAAGAAAGTGTACTAGCACCTTGAAGGCAGCCCTAGTATGCCGAGTAAAACGTAGCGTTCTTAATTTGATCCAAGCGGATGAGGACACGCCGTGGGACATCGTGAAAACAAGGCTGAAGAAAGCATTTGGCGGCGGGCGATGGACGCCAGAAGAAGATATCTTAGCTATGTTTCGCGAAACGAGGAAGGCATACCAATCGGTCGGGCAGTACGCAGGAGTCCTCTTGGCCCGATATAATAATTTAAAAGAGAAGACGAGGGAGACCTTGAGCGCAGCGGAAGTGGAGGCCAGGATGATTTTCCTGTCATCTATCTCAGAGTCCAGCTGGCGAAAGAGACAGGAAGGAAGGAGGGGCTGCCCAGGGATAATACTTTCGTCGAGTGCGCCCAAGAAATGGTCGACGCAAGCGCCAGAGAGGAAGAGGCCAGGTACGGAGAAGGAGATGAAAGAATGGAATGGAGCAGGGTAACCTACGGAAGAGCCAGACCAAGACCCATTTCATGGAGGAGGAAGGAAGCGGACGTCGGGGTACGAGAAAAGATTCCAGCCGGAGAAAGGAGACAAGGAAAAGAAAGGCGAGGCTGGAGGAAGGATGAAAGAAAGTGCCACGGATGCGGTAAAACGGGTCACCTTGTGGCACAGTGTCCCCGCACTCGATGTTTTGAATGCGGCACCGAAGGGCATATTGCCAGGCAGTGCCCTTACATGAGTAGAAGAGGTAGGGAGCTCAACAGAGGCGAACCCATGGAGGTGAACGCTCAAAGGGTGAGGAGGAGGAGCCGAACTTCATCAACACCATCGGAATCATCAGAAACTTCTGGAACCGAAGACGAGAGGAGCGAACCGGGAGAGCCGAGAGCCGGAGGAAGCAAGGCCACCAGATTATACAGAGTACCAGCGGAAAGAAGAAGTCGCGTTCTCCAATGAGGAAAGTGTGAGCGGAGAGGCAACCTAGCGCTAGTGAATAATATAGAGTGCGGACGTGGTGGGTTGCCTATCATACGGATCGCGAGTGGAGTGAGGTGCCTAGTGGATACGGGGAGCTCCAACACCATAGTGTGCCACAGTCTGCTGGAGGAGCTGTATAAAGGAGAGAGGATACCCCAATTACAGGTATGTGGTTGTAAATTAATTACCTTGGGTGGCCCATGTAGAGTTGAAGGGGAAGTGAAGATAGGGCTAAATAGATGGAAGGCAGAGGGGGTCGAAATAACGGCACATGTGGTTGAAAGTATGCCGCGGGAATATGGGGGGATCATAGGTTGCGATCTGCTAGGGGCAGTAGTCGCGGGGATAAAAGGGAAGAAGGGTCAGTGGAGCATTCGGTTAGGGACCAAGAGATACAAATGTAAGCGGTTCCCGGGTAGAGCCATGAGGATAGGGGCGATAAGCCATGAGGCAGGTTGGAGGGAAGCAATCATGAAGGACTATGCGGACGTTTTTTACAACGAAGGGGAGGCTCTCGGGGTAACTGGAAAAACGTTGCATGAAATCTCATTAAAGAAAGACAAGGTGACTTATGTAAAGGAGAGAAGATATCCGCAGGCCCTACGCCACCATATACGAGAGGAATTAGAAAATTTGAAACGTCAGGGAATCATAGTTAATAGCACGTCCCCATACAATAGTCCGCTATGGGCGGTAAAGAAAAAGAGCCCGGAAGGCGAGAAGAAAGAGAAGTAAAGGGTTGTCGTTGATTATAGAAAACTCAACGAAAATACCGTCGACGAGAAATATCCCATACCCCGGTTTGAGGATATCCTGGATAGGTTGAGTGGAGCCACTGTGTTCACTACACTGGATCTGAAGGCTGGGTATCACCAGATAAAGATGCATCCCCGGGACCAACCCAAAACGGCATTTACCTTCGAACGCGGCCACTATGAGTTCACCCGTATGCCGTTCGGACTAAAAAACGCCCCAATCACATTCCAACGGCTCATGGACGAGTTCTTACAGGGGATAGAAGAATCGTTCTGTCAAGTCTATATGGACGATCTGTTGATTTTCAGTAAGGATGAGAACCAGCACGTGGAACACCTGAGACGGGTACTGGACCGATTGAGGCAATTTGGGCTAAAACTTTCCAAATTTTGAGCCAAGCACAAATTAATTTTTTAGGCCACACGATTTCAAAGGAAGGAGTTAAACCCGATATAAGCAAGGTAGAGGCTATCCAGAAGATGGCGATCCCGAAGGATATTAACGGTATAAGGCGGCTGTGGGGGACGCTCAACTATTACAGGCGTTTCGTGCCCGACATGGCAGAACATCTAGTGCCCATCAATAATCTCCTTGAGAAAGGCCAAAAGATATTGATTACCCCAGCAATGGAGAATAACATTAGGAAATGTATGACGAAATTCCAAGAGGAACCGGTTTTAGCATTCCCAGATTTCACTAAACAATTCTCTATAACTACAGACGCAAGCGAGTACGTGCTAGGAGCGGTGTTATCACAGGAAGGAGTCGCAGGAGAACAACCGGTAGCGTACGCTAGCAGGCGCCTCACAGATGCAGAGACACGTTACAGCGCCCTCGAACGGGAACTACTGGGAATCGTATGGGCTATAGATCATTTTAGACCTTACGTGTTTGGACGAAAATTTAGGGTCCATACAGATCATCGTCCCCTACTGTGGGTCGGGAAACTCAAAGAATCCTCGGCGCAAATCACACGTTGGAAGGAACTGCTCAGCCAATACAACATGGAAATTATGTATAAACCAGGCAAAGAAAACGTCGTGGCAGATTGGCTCTCAAGAGCTATTCAAATCAATGTCATAGAAGAAGATAGAGGGGAACAGGCGGGAGACTTACGGCAGTTCATAAGGGAATGGACGCCAGAGGGCGAAGGTGAGCATAGAGCGTCAGACTCCGGAGCGAGTAGGGAGTCAGAGGGAGCAGGAAGTTCGGACGAGGAAAGGGCAGCGAATATGGAAGAGATAGAGGAGGTCATAAATGACAAACTTCTTCAAATTATTTGGAAGACCAAGACAGCGGGTCTCATGAAGGTGGAATACGGGAAATACGGGAAAAGCAAGATTACCACGATATGGTCACCACCGGGTGTCAAAGAGGAGCAAATCTGTAGAGCCCTGAAAGACGCATCCAAGCCAGGAAAGACTCACCATATCTATGTCGGTAACGCGTCAATCTGGGAAAAATTCAATAGATTGTGGCAGGCAGAAAAGATCGGTATGGATAGGGTTTTCATTAGATGCAAGCTCATGGTGGAGACTGTGAGGGATACTGAGAACCAAAGCGAAATCACACTGGCGTATCACCAGGGGAAGACAAATCACAGAGGCGTGAACGAAACGCTAAGTGCGTTGAAAAGGCGTTACTTTAGGTGGAATATGAGAAAAACGATAGAGGAAGTGAGGCTTGCGATGTTTGCCAGATCACGAAATACGACCGCCACCCGCCTAGAGTGCTACATGAAGAAACGGTCACACCTAGTTCTCCCCTGGGAGACCTACAGATAGATACTTTCACTTGGAAAGGCTATAAATGAGTCACCATGATCGATGTATTCAGTAAAATTGCCATGGCCCAACCAGTGCAAGAGAGATCGGCAGACGCGGTAATCGGAGCCTTAAGAACATGGTTTAGGTTCTATGGGGTACCAGATAGAATCTCATCGGACGGAGGGAGAGAATTCGATAATGCGAGAATCCGGGACGAGATAAAAGCGTTAGACGTTAATTGGCATATTAACACCCCGGGACATCCCAAGAGTAGGGGAGGAATTGAACGCCTTCATAGCACATTGGGGGAGCACTTACGGGTGTACAACGTGGATAAAGGGCTAGAGCCGGACATAGCAATGGCAAGGGCGGTATCAGCGTACAACCATTCTATTCACGCGGCAACCGGATTTTCTCCATTCGAGGTGCTGTTTGGGCTCAGAGAAAGGAGAAGGGACTGTAGGGACACGGCGATAGACGAAGAAATGACGCAGACATTGGTCAATAACAGGATCGAGCTGAAGAAAACCTGGGAGAAAGCAAGGAAGAGAATGGAAAGAGAGAAGAGTAGGAGAGTTGCGAAGGAAAATGCGAGGGTACGAGACTTGGCCGGGGAGGTCAAAATAGGGACCGTTGTTTATCGCAAGTTAGGGACGAATAGGGGGAAAGAGGTGGCTAGGTATGAGGGGCCATTCAAGGTAATCGTGCTTCGTGAGCATAATGTAGTGACCATTCAAAGTATCACAAACCCAAAGAAGCGTAGAACGGTCCACATAGAACAACTGAAGTTCCCGGCCGTGGAACCTGAACAAATACCGTAGTAATGGAGTATCCCCATCTCGACCATAATCAGAGTTCTGTTAATTTGTTTCCTAAAGGAATTACCCTCAATGTGTCTATTGTCATCTACTGGCTGTCCTTGTTTCTGTTTTATTTTCAGGGTTTTGTTTATGTTGACATCCTAGTATGTAAGTTATTGCTAAAGTGTTTTATTTTCGTTCATAAGTTTAGTTCTAAAGTGCATTTATTTTTGTTTTACCTTAGTCTGTAAGTTTAGTTGTAAAGTGACTGTCTTTTAAGTTTGAGTTTACGGCGGTGCCCGTAAACTGGCAGGGGGGAGTTATGGTGAAGGGAAAACCAATATATAACTTAATACTAACTGCTAGATGTAAACAACCCAGAATGTATATATATTGGATTAAGAGGAAAATCCAAAAAGTTAGTCTTTGCTTAGCATCTGAGAGTGTTGTTCTGTTCCCCTTTTCCATTTTTTTTAGTTCGTTTACCCGAGTGAACATAAGTTATATATATATATATATATATATATATATATATATATATAAATGTTAAGTGCAACAAGATTATTAAGGCACTTATTTCAAAATCTTCCCTTTAAGATGATCAAACAAATAAACACTTATTTATTCAAATCATTGCTTTAACAATCGCATGTAGTCGTATGTAAATGTAGCCGATTTCGATCAATTTTATTACCATTTAAAAAAAAGTTATTATTACAACTAAATTATTGATATGTAATTCTAATGTATGAAATATATTAATATGAAATTCATTTTATATGATTTTAGGATTGTGTCAGGGCCAAGGGTATTTTATTTCAATTTTTTTTTTTTTTAATTTCAAAGTAATTTTCAAGTTCACTGATCACAATTGATATATCCTCTTTCAAACAGATTTATTACAGGTGGCTGGCTACAAAAAGGGAAATTCAATGAACTACTTTTCAACCTTTCTACAAAAGAAGTTAAACGTAATTGGAGAAAATAATCTCATGAAAGATCTTTGAATAAAATTGATGCGATAACTGGAAAGCAAGAGTGGTGAATCGATTAGTCGAGTTAAATTGAAGTTGTTGATAACTTGATAGTCAAGTGTGCTGTATGATGCCTCCTGTATACCTCTACTCCAGGGCTCAGCAATAAATCGTTTCAATCATAAAAATATCTAGTGTCCGACCGAAACCAAAATTTTAGCCGAAACCAAAACCGAAACCGAATTTCGGCCATAGACCTAGTTTCGAGCCGAAACCGAAACTTATTTACGTGTCTATATATAATACATATAAGTGTGTAATATGTCTAGTTTAGCAATAATATCAATGAAAGCTTATAAAATAACAGTAATTTAACTCAATTATTCATTTAATAAGTGAGTTGGTATACAAGAGTGGAAAAACAGGTGTATTAGTTAAGTTATAGAATCGAATCCCGGCCCCCTCCTTCCTAGTACGGCTGGTCCCCGTGGGATGGTTAGTTGATATTAATAAAAATTCATATTACTATGTATAAATAATAAATAATATAGTAAATCTGTCCACAATAATGCCGATAGAATCCAAAATGAGGGACTATGGAATACGTAAAGCTGTATGTCAGAAGCTATTTAATCTACTAAGTCAGTTTGGGTCTCAAATGTTAGTGGATTTAATGACAAGGTTACTGACAAAAATATTTTTTACTTTCACTTACCTATATGGGACGTTCTTTTACAAACCGAACACCTTTCTGACCGACACATTTTAGATTTAACTGAAACTTTTTTTACAGGTTCTATATCGAAAAAAAAGAGATACGTGTAAGAGGATTTTTTTTAATTTTCGATATTTTGAAAAATAAACAAGATCGAAAATTCGTGAATTTGATGATTTATCGGTAATAGCCTATTTTTCAAAAATTCATAACTCCGGTTCTATTTAAGCTAAAAAATCTAATTTTTTTTTATTTTGAAGGTAAAAAGACAAGCTTTGAGAAAAAAATACTTTCCAAACAAATTGTCGAAAAATTCAAATTGTTATTAACAATTTCAATGTTTAAATCGGTTTTTAACAGTGGCGCCACCCGTAAATCAACTTTTTACTATTTTTATCGTATTCTGCGTCAAATTTTCTATCGAAAACGCTTTTAAAAACGATGGAGAAGTTATTTTTACTGTAAGAAAAAAATTAATTAATTTAGCGCGGTATGTCACATCGACACGTGGGTCACATTTTACGGCTCATCTTCTTGTTTTACACCGTTTATCTCTTAAATACAAATAATTGTTTCATTTTTTAAATTAAAAAACATATTTTATTGGCTAAGAAGTTGGGAAAAAATAGAAAAAATACATAAATAAAAATAAATAAAAAACATTGTTGAAAATGAAATTTTTTTATTAAGATTTCGATAATGCATTAGTTAATAAGAACAATATTTGGAATATAATAATAAATACAATATTTAAAAATAAGACAATGTTTACATTTTCTGTTTAAAAATTTTTACAATATCCTTTGAAAACCGTTTTGCTTCCATTTGCTGTAAAGAAATCGGATTAATACAATGATATTTTAAAGATCCTTTTATCGTTAAAGCTTTTTTGAAACGTTGGGACAATTTTTTTTCTTCTAATTTGTATTCATTAACTGTCGAATAACAACACGTTATATTCGGCTCTCGTTAGTTCTCGTGAATTAAAATAATATTACTATTTAGTCTACTGCTTCCCATCTTCTTGGCTAATAAAATATGTTTTTTAATTAAAAAAATGAAACAATTATTTGTATTTAAAAGATAAACGGTGTAAAACAAGAATATAAGCCGTAAAATGTGACCCACGTGTCGATGTGACATACCGCGTTAAATTAAATAATTTTTTTCTTACAGTAAAAATAACTTCTCCATCATTTTTAAAAGCGTTTTCGATGGAAAATTTGACGCAGAATACGATAAAAATAGTAAAAAGTTGATTCATGGGTGGCGCCACTGTTAAAAACCGATTTAAACATTGAAATTGTTAATAACAATTTGGATTTTTCGACAATTTGTTTTGAAAGTATTTTTTTCTCAAAGCTTGTCTTTTTACCTTCAAAATAAAAAAAAAATTAGATTTTTTAGCTTAAATAGAACCGGAGTTATGAATTTTTGAAAAATAGGCTATTACCGATAAATCATCAAATTCACTAATTTTCGATCTTGTTTATTTTTCAAAATATCGAAAATTAAAAAAAATCCTCTTACGCGTATCTCTTTTTTTTCGATATAGAACCCGTAAAAAAAGTTTCAGTTAAATCTAAAATGTGTCGGTCAATTTTTGTCCAAATCTGTTCGGTTTGTAAAAGAATGTCCCATATATGAAATATATAGTAAGTGGAAGTATTGCGATCGTGAAAAATTTCGACTTCCGGTTTTCAACGGAAATACATATTTTGGGGTCCCCTGAGTCCAAATAACCAAGTCCCGCGAAATGGTCTGTGAACAGACTAGCTCAAAAACTACAAACCGTGCGAACCTGAAATTGGGTATTTAGTGTATGTATATGCCCGCAATGTGACAGCAAAAATTTCATCAAATTTTCTCAAAGAGAGGGGGTACTTTATTTAATAACTTTTTAAGTTTTTATCGATTTTCTCAAAAACAGCTCTAACGATTTTGATGAAACATAGTATTTGATGTATGAATATGCTCGAGATAGGACTGTACAAATTTCATCAAAATTGATCAACCGCAGGGGGGACTTTACCTAATAAATTTTGTATCATTTTCGCGTGTTTTATTTATTTACTCAAAAACGGCTCTAACGATTTTGGTCAAACTGGGTATGTGATCTATTAATATAACCGAGATATGACTGCAAAAGTTTCATCAAAATTGATAAAGCGGAGGGGTCACTTTACTTATTAAATTTTGTATCATATTCACGTGTCTTTTTTAATTAATCAAAAATGACTTTAATGATTTTAATCAAATTCGCCATGTTCAATGAAATTAAGGTGTTCTTTAATATCAGGTAAGCAATATCGTTATTAAAATGTTCTGAGGGGGCTTAAATGGGGTAGGGGCCTTTTTTGTCTTCTTGGATTGTACCCTTGTTTTGGTTTACATGGAAAAATTAATTGTCTCTCATTACACCTAAAAATAAGAAATGGCTAAATATGAAATATGAAAAAATCAAATAAACATATAGAGGAGAAAAAAAGAAAAATATTCCGTAACTCATAAAATACGTTGAACACACGCATGCGGCGGAGTACGCCTTTAATGACAGACCATTGTTTATAATTAAAATCCTTCCTCTTCATTTGCTCTGCCTTGAGCCGAGCTCTGTGGTGCAGTGGTTAGCATCCGCGCATGTAACGCGGGAGACCCGGGTTCGACTCCCGGCGGAGCCAAATCTTTTCTCTTCAAAAAATAAATTATTTAAAAATAATTTAAAATGGTGGTCACCCGCAAATTAAGATTAGATTAAAATATTCTTATTTATGTTAATCTTTTTTTTTAGAAAACAAATTTCATTATTAGTGAGGAGATGATTAAAAGCACAAAAAGGTTCTTAACGCTCAAGGTT
The DNA here is from genome assembly GCA_911387785.2 of Aelia acuminata. NCBI lineage: Eukaryota > Metazoa > Arthropoda > Insecta > Hemiptera > Pentatomidae > Aelia > Aelia acuminata. The sequence continues at coordinate 1,772,234 of OU426980.1, forward strand.
AAGAAGGAATACTATTCTTTACACTTAACGTAAAGAATTCTGTATCAAGAGTATGCTTTCATTAAATGTTAAGACTTGATGTGATTTACGAGGATATGTCTGTTTGTCACTATCAAATTTTTGTGTCCACACCCAACTAAAAATTTTCGATCAAGTAAAGTACCAAAAGAAAATGTAAAATCTATGTTCTACAGAAATAGAATACAAGTGTAATTATTTAAAATAACAGATAATTCCCACTTTTACATTCAAGGGTGTTATTAAATGCCATGAAAGAGATCGAGCTTACAAGCTGAAATCGTGTAGTCCTACTTTCTTCTTGGAGATATCAGACACAGGAGCTAGTTTCGGCATGGCCGAAACCGAAACTGCGGCCGAAACCAGGTTTTTCGGCTGAAACTGGCCAAAACCGAAACCGAAACCGAAACTTCGGTCGGTCACTAAAAATATCCATGACTCTTTAACTGATAAATTAATATTCTTAGCATTATATTTTTTAATTGTACGATTGAAACATGAGAAATATGATTAAAAATAAAATATATCTTCATAAATAATTTTTATATTGAGTACACACTCACAAACATATATATATATATATATATATATATACATATACGATAATATGCGAGACAGCATAATATTTAGTTTAATCCTATTGCTAAAAATAAACAGAGCAATAATGTATATATAGAGGATCATGCGAACAATAAAGTTAGCCTAGTCTTGGCATTCGTGCGTGTTATATCAACTCCTTTCCTTTTTTTTTTAGTTTCGCTTCCTCGAGTAAATAGCTTACACACACACACACACAAACACACGCACGCACGCACGCAAACACGCACGCACGCACACACACACACACACACACACACACACACATCCAGCATGTATGCAGATACCCTTCGTAAAGTTCGAGCTGATCCATCTCTGCAAGATATGAGTTCAAATATTTCCAGGATTCGAAAAAACCAGTCAGGAAATCTGTTGATACAGTTGGGCCGAAAATCGAGATGGGCGCTGGAAAACATGAAGTGAACCCTAGAGGAAGCGCTTGGGATACCAGATACCCAAATTAGAGGATTGACAGAGGAGTCACTGATTGAAATCAGGGACCTGGATGCCCTTACAACGATAGAAGAAGTTGTCGAGGCTCTCACTACTCTACTTGATGGGGAGCAAATTCAGATAAACGCAGTGCGTTCAGCATATGCTGGAACAAAGACAGCGGTTATTGCTCTACCGGTCTTGCTTGCTAGAAAGGCAATAAGCATCGGGCCCGGTGAGGCTGTGCGGTAAAGCGCCGTATTCCCATGCCGGAGCTGCGGGTTCGAGTCCCGCCTCTGGTGGTGCTTTTCTTTTGTAGGAGAAGTATCACCCAGTGCCATGCGTGTTACTATGGGCAGTATATGGCTTCAGTGAAAGCCTTGAAGTACCCAAAAAAAAAAAAAAAAAAAAAAAAAAAAAAAAAAAAAAAAAAAAGGCAATAAGCATAAGAAGAATTAGGGTAGGATTGGTGGTCAGTCGAATACGTGAAAAGATTCGACCGCAGCAATGCTTCCGGTGCTGGGATTTCGGACATATGGCCAGACAGCGTAAAGGGCCAGATAGAACAAGGTGTTGTCGCAAGTGTTGCGTAGAGGGGCACAAAGCCTCGGACTGTTCAAAGAGTCCAATCTGCGCTCTGTGTGATGGCAAAGGCGATAATGACCATCCATGCGGTGGAAGGAAATAGGCTACAAAGGAGGCTATAAAAATCGCTTTACATGAGAATTCTCCAACTCAATCTTAACCACTGTCAAGCCGCACAGGATCTTCTCTGGCAAACTGTGAGAGACCTAAGAGTAGATGTCGCTATCTTTAGTGAGCAATATAGGAATTTGGATAACGACTCTTGGGTATCGGATGTCACAGGAAGAACCGCCATATGGGCACGTAGACGATTTTCATAGAAGAAACAGCAAAAGCCCCTACAACTGGTTTTGTCTGGGCTAAGATAGATCATCTGTACCTGTACAGCTGCTATGCTCCACCTAACATTACATTCGAAGATTTTGAATATTTGCTAGATAGCATAGTGCGAGACGCAGGAGGACACAGACCGCTAGTTATTGCTAGAGACATCAATGCTTGGGCGACCGAGTGGGGCAGTAAGTGGCCCAATCGACGTGGAGAAGCCCTACTGGAAGCTTTTCCCCAGATGGATGACCTAATACTGGGTCGGAGCCTACATTCGTCAAGGATGGCAGGTCCTCTATTATCGACCTGACTTTCGTTAGGGACTCCCTACACCCTAGTACCAGTTGGGAGGTCTGTGAACTGTATACGCATAGCGACCATCAGGCTATATTGACCATACTGGGTGACAGAAAAGCACTAACACATATGAGGCGTGAGAAAGGTACTGTCCGCTGGAAAACTAGGACTTTTGATAGGGAGTCCTTCAAAGTAATGATGGCCGCACCTTGTGAGCTGTCAGGCACAGCGGAGGATAAGACGAGCAAGCTAATACCTCTAATCATTACAGCGTGTGACGCATCGATGGCTCGTAGTAGCTCACGTGTGGGTGGAACTCCTGTCTACTGGTGGAACGACCATATCGCAGACCTCCGAAAACGGTGTCACGCATCAAGGAGGAGGTATCAGCGATCAAGAGGCAGCACTGAGTTTCATGCACTACAGGAGGAATTCCAAGCAGTGAGGCGCGAGTTACGGCATGCAATCAAGAGGAGCAAAAGGCACAATGTAGGAAGGAACTCTGCGAAGTCACCTCTTCGCAAGATACAATAGCACCTACATGCCCAGTTGCTATAGAGAAAATTGTTGCTACACTCTTTCCGAAACAAGAAGAACTTCCGCAGACTGGGCCGATACAGGCAGTCGACGTTCCAGCCGTAACGGCTGACGAACTCAGCGATATCTGTACAAACCTTCAGAAAAGGAAAGCTCCAGGCTTGGACGGTATCCCAAACATGGCACTCAAGGCAGCTATGGAGATCAGGCCAGATGTTTTTCAGGAAGTATTCAGTTCTTGTTTAAATGAGGGATCCTTTCCGAGACCTTGGAAAAGACAGTACGTAGTGCTGATTCCGAAAGGCAAGGGAAACCAATCGGACCCTTCGGATTATCGACCGATATGTCTGTTGGACACAGCTGGCAAAGCCCTGGAGAAAATCATTGCCAACAGGAAACAAGAGACCACCGAAGGAACAGAAGGCCTATTAAGGAACCATTCGGTTTCAGGGAAGGAAGATCTACTATGGACGCTATCACTATGGTAATCGAAACGGCTCAGAAGGCTATTGCGGGAAAGCGGTGGAGGAGAGGCGCGAAGTGCTACTGTACCGTCATCACACTGGATGTGAGAAATGCCTTCAACTCAGCGAGATGGAGCTGCATTCTAGATGCTCTGCAGGAAATGGGTGTACCTATGTACCTCAGAAACATTGTAAGAGACTATTTCAAGGACAGAACCTTGATATGTTCAACTGAGAACGGGCCTAGAAGGTTCCAGTTAACCGGCGGCGTTAGTCCTAGTAGAAGGCTCAGTCCTTGGGCCTCTGCTATGGAACGTCATGTACGATAGGGTTCTCAGACTCAGACTACCCGAGGGAGCTAAAATAGTAGGCTTTGCGGATGACATAGCAGTAGTGGTTGAAGCTAAATACATAGATGAAGTGACCCTGAAAGCTAATCAGAGCATTTCACTGATCCGCGATTGGCTAGCTTCTGTGGGGCTCCAATTAGCAGACAGTAAAACCGAGGCCCTACTAATTAGTAGCCGGAAAAAAAGGGAGGAAATCGTACTGAGAGTCGATACGCAAGAGATCCGGTCCTAGCCTTCCCTGAGATATCTTGTGGTTATCATTGATGAAAGGCTGCGGTTCAAGGATCATATCCAGCGAGTATGGAATAAGGCAGCTACAGCTGCCACCGCGCTAGCTCGACTTATGCCCAACATAGGAGGACCCAAGAACAGTCGGAAACTGTTAATATTGACCATAGTCACTTCCATCTTGCTATATACTGCCGCAGTATGGAAAAGTGCCTTGGATACGCTAGCCTACAGGAGACCCATGGTCTCAATTTATCGTCGGAGTGCAATTAGAGTGATCAGTGCATTCCGAACAGTTTCCTACGAAGCAGCATATGTAGTGGCCAGGTTGCCACCAATAGAGCTGATCGCAGAAGAAAGAAAGCGCTCATATAAAAGAGTCAACCGCATTCCCAGGACAGAGGAAAAGAAGGAAACAATCGAGAGATGGCAACAGCTCTGGGACAGGACGCAGAACGGAAGATGGACACATAGGTTGATTCCTTGTATCCAGCCTTGGCTTGATAGAAAAAACGGGGAAGTTGATTATTATTTTACACAACTGCTCACAGGACATGGCTGCTTTCGGGCCTACCAATTGAGATTCAAGCTGGACATCACAGCGGAATGCCCAGAGTGTCCAACAAGTGATGAGAGTGTGGAACATGTATTCTTTTGCTGTCCCCGATTTAATGAAGACAGGTAGGAATTCCGACAGGTCAGTGGATCGGAACCAACTGTCGGTACTGAGTAAATAGCTTACACACACGCACACACACACACACACACACACACACACACACTTAAATATATATATTGATAATTGTTTTATACGTTTTCAGAATTATTTTTATTGATATACTCTCTTATTTTTATTAATATATTTCGGACCTGCTAAACATACCATATAATATGACGTAACACATGCTAACAAATTATACTATATTACACGTATGATGCCGCTATTGAAGTTTCCTATTAATATAAATACTCACATAAATATTAAAATCTGAATTGAAAATCATACATTAAATTATACATGCATTGGGTATTAAAAAGCTAAACTCAAAAAGAAACACAATTATAAATATATTTTTTTTGGGAATCGTCATTAATCCATTTCGTCCCAAGTGTAGAAATAATATAATTTTTTGGCGTTTATTTCTATTTCTATGTTAATAAAGGTCACAAATACATGACTGATAAATTAAAAAAAAGTTTGCCCTTCGAGAACCCAATTTTTCGAAAAAACACTTCTGGGATATTAGGGGGTTAAAAGTGGGAAAAAATATACTTCAAATAATTTCAATAAATAATTTAGAACATTAGAGATCAATTTTAAACAAAAAAATTCATAATGATATAGTGTGAAAAATATCAATTTTAATGATGCATAAACCCATGTCTGGGACGTAATGGTTTAAAGATTACAGTGAAATTCTGAACGATTTTATTTAGGGTTATCTAAGAGGAACTTATTTGTAGATTTTTTTTTTTTATAAAAGGACTGTTGTGCAAAATAGTGATATTTTTATTGTTTTTTTATTATATTGTGGTATTTTTTTAGTAAATTTGTTCATATTCACAGACTGAATAAAATTTCCTAATTGCTATAACTTTTATACTTAAAAATATTATAGCTATTTTTGAACCAACAAATCATACATATAAAATTATAGAAAAACATTAATTTTCTATGTTTTCACACCGAAACTGAATAGCTTCATACAGAAAATTATCTCTACCCACAAGCCCATGCATTTTTATTCTGACTAAAAACAAAACAAAAAAATGTTGCAAAGTAAACATTACGTTATACAATAATGATTATAGATTATTATGATTAACCACTAGTTGGATAGGGGTGGAGGAGGAGAGAGACCCCGTTGAGCGTAAATTAACAAGATGAGGCTTATCTTGCCCTCTCCCCACAATGGTTCCCGCCCAGCTATTAAATTATTTAATATTCCATAACATCCATTTTACCCAAATTAATATATTTTTTTCTAGTTATTATACTGCCGAAATTATTCTTAAGTCGGAATAAATAAGGAATAAAACTTAAAACAGGAAAAAACAATTGATTAAAATTATTTCGTTCATGTTCTTTTTAAATCCAACTTGAAAGTGAGGAGTTTTTAACAGGGATCGAATGAAACAGTTAACTCTTTTCACTTAAAAGTAAAAGTTTAACTTTTATTAACATGTGTTGATCGATAAAAGTATATTTTTAACTTTTACTATTATTATCATATGGTCATTCAAACAGTTATTTCATAACTTTTATTTTCAAACCTAAATAACAAAAGTTTTTATTTAACAGTTTTAATAAACCATTTACTTAAATAAGTTTTAATAAAAAAGTTATTTGCTTTTACATTATTTCTTTGTTATTCTCATATCTGTTTATCATTATGTTGTCTAGGGTGACAATTTTGAAAAAAATATCCAATTTGAATTTTCGTGAGGGGTAGGGGTTCCCTAATAAAAAAGTCATACCAGTCGGTTTTTTTTTCATGATCGGTTTTCTGTCTTTATGTAATATTTAAAAATTTATAAAAAAAAAAAAAAAAATATCTATTTCAAAATTTACAAAGGCGGTACTCTCATACAAAAAAGATTTACCTATCCTTTTCGTTTTTTTTTATTTAATCGTTTACCACTATCTCTTTTTTTCAATAATATTAAAACTTTATACTTTTTCGGATAGTTTTGATATTAAGGAATTTAATCGTGTCAACCAGGGTATGGTTTTTAAAAAAAGAATATTTACAATGAATTTCGGGGGGAAGGTGCTAATTCAAAAAAATCAAAACTTTATATTTTTTCGGATAGTTTTGATATTAAGGAATTTAATCATGTCAACCAGGGTGGTGGTTATTAAAAAAATATCTACTACGAATTTCGGGAGGAGGATTCAAAAATATCAAAACTTTATACTTTTCGGATATCATTGATATAATGAAATTTAATCATGTTATCCAGAGTGGGTGGTTTCGATAGAAATATCTACATATAAATTCGTGGTGGGGGGGGGGGGGTAACCTATCTTGATTTATTTCTTTTTTTTGTGTTTCTTCTATATGTTACATATTAGAGTAGCATTTTATTTATTTTTATAAATCTTTCATTCCGATTGGGGTTTGAGGGGGGTGCATACATATGTTTCCAGACACTCAGAATTCGAAAATATTATCAATTTTAAATCTCGGTTGGGGGGGGGGTCGCTCACATTACCATTAAATTAAAATTTACTGCTTTCATTGAAATGAGGGTGCATCCTTATGTTTCTAGATACTCAGAATTTGGAAATATTATCAATTTTAAATTTCGGTGGGGGGGGGTCGCTCACATTACCATTAAATTAAAATTTACTGCTTTCATTGAAATGAGGGTGCATCCTTATGTTTCTAGATACTCAGAATTCGAAAATATTATCTATTTTAAATTTCGGTGGGGGGGGGGGTCGCTCACATTACCATTAAATTAAAATTTACTGCTTTCATTGAAATGAGGGTGCATCCTTATGTTTCTAGATACTCAGAATTCGAAAATATTATCTATTTTAAATTTCGGTGGGGGGGGGGTCGCTCACATTACCATTAAATTAAAATTTACTGCTTTCATTGAAATGAGTGTGCATCCTTATGTTTCTAGATACTCAGCTGCAAGATATATTAAAATCACTTCGAGTCGAGGACCGTATAACATCCGCGATAAGTTCAACAGAGAGAAGAAAATAAATAGAAAAAGCCCTTAGCTCTATTAAGGAAACCCTTCACAGAACAGACCTGGAAAGGATGTACAGTTCATCTTTTTGTCCAAATTATCAAGATTTTTACAATTCAGCATTTACTCCACAGCGCCATCTACAGATAAATCTACCCTACTCGCAAGCAAAAATAATCACGCAAATCCGAACATCCAGCGTTAAAATTTATAAGTATCTCTCACCGGTACTCCACATATAAGTTGAGTCCTGCAGACAAATGCCTCGTTTGTAATTAGGAAGAAAACGAAACTCTCTACCATTTCATCTGTACTTGCCCGATCTACTCAACCTATAGAAAGTACTACTTGCCTAACTTCATCAACATTTTACCACATCAGTACCACCAGATTATACAAAATGCAGAATACCTACCTACAGAGCTTTGTTCGAGTATACAGTGCGAAGTCTCAACCTCCGAAGATTTATGCTAGAAGAATAGATCAGAAGACATGATAATAGTCCCGATATTTTGATTTATTGTTGTTAAATATGTTATTTAATGTTAAATATGTTATTTATTCTGTTTTGGTGCCTCTTATTTACTCTTTATTGCTATTTTCTTGTTATTGCTTGTCATTGTTATTGACTTGCTTGTTCGTCTGCTATTATTTTTCATTGTTTTGTTTTTGTTTGGTCGTTGATTAAAAAAAAAAAAAAAAAAAAAAAAAAAAAAAAAAAAAAAAAAAAAAAAAAAAAAAAAATTTATTAAAAGATGGCACTAGGAATTAATATTGAAAAAAAATGCGTTGTATACACTCTAATTAATTGTAATTGTACACACTCTATTTGTATGGGGGACATCCCCGTAAACAAATAAACAATTATTATTATTTTTATTAAATTATCTATTTTAAATTTCGGTGGGGGGGGGTCGCTCACATTGCCATTAAATTAAAATTTACTGCTTTCATTGAAATGAGGGTGTATCCTTATGTTTCTAGATACTCAGAATTCGAAAATGTGATCTATTTTAAATTTCGGTGGGGGGGGGGGAGGTCGCTCACATTACCATTAAATTAAAATTTACTGCTTTCATTGTAATGAGTGTGCATCCTTATGTTTCCAGATACTCAGAATTCGAAAATGTTATCTATTCTAAATTTCGGTGGGGGGGGGGGTCGCTCACATTACCATTAAATTAAAATATACTGCTTTCATTGAAATGAGGGTGCATCCTTATGTTTCTAGATACTCAGAATTTGGAAATATGATCAATTTTAAATTTCGGTGGGGGGGTCACTCAAATTAACATTAATTAAAAATTTACCGATTTTATTGAGATGAAGGTGCATCCATATGTTTCGAAATACTCAGAATTCGAAAATGTTATCTATTTTAAATTTCGGTAGAGGGGGGGTCGCTCACATTACCATTAAATTAAAATTTACCAATTTTATTGAGATGAGGGTGCATCCATATGTTTCGAAATACTCAGAATTCGAAAATATTATCTATTTTAAATTTCATTGGGGGGGAGGGGGTCGCACACATTACCATTAAATTAAAATTTACTGCTTTCATTGAAATGAGTGTGCATCCTTATGCTTCCAAATACTCAGAATTCGAAAATATTATCTATTTTAAATTTCGGTGGAGGGGGGGTCGCTCACATTACCATTAAATTAAAATTTACCGATTTTATTGAAATGAGGGTGCATCATTATGTTTCTAGATACTCAGAATTTGGTAATATTATCAATTTTAAATTTCGGTGGGGGGGGTCGCTCACATTACCATTAAATTAAAATTTACTGCTTTCATTGAAATGAGGGTGCATCATGTTGCTAGATACTCAGAATTTGGTAATATTATCAATTTTAAATTTCGGTGGGGGGGTCACTCAAATTACTATTAATTTAAAATTTACCGATTTTATTGAGATGAGGGTGCATCCATATGTTTCGAAATACTCAGAATTCGAAAATATTATCTATTTTAAATTTCGGTGGAGGGGGGTCGCTCACATTACCAATTAATTAAAATTTACTGCTTTCATTGAAATGAGTGTGCATCCTTATGTTTCTAGATACTCAGAATTTGGAAATATGATCAATTTTAAATTTAGGTGGGGGGGGTCGCTCACATTACCATTAAATTAAAATTTACTGCTTTCATTGAAATGAGGGTGCATCCTTATGTTTCCAGATACTCAGAATTCGAAAATGTTATCTATTCTAAATTTCGGTGGGGGGGGGGGGGGGTCGCTCACATTACCATTAAATTAAAATATACTGCTTTCATTGAAATGAGGGTGCATCCTTATGTTTCTAGATACTCAGAATTCGAAAATGTTATCTATTTTAAATTTCGGTGGGGGGGGGTCGCTCACATTGCCATTAAATTAAAATTTACTGCTTTCATTGAAATGAGGGTGTATCCTTATGTTTCTAGATACTCAGAATTCGAAAATGTGATCTATTTTAAATTTCGGTGGGGGGGGGGGGGGTCGCTCACATTACCATTAAATTAAAATTTACTGCTTTCATTGTAATGAGTGTGCATCCTTATGTTTCCAGATACTCAGAATTCGAAAATGTTATCTATTCTAAATTTCGGTGGGGGGGGGGTCGCTCACATTACCATTAAATTAAAATATACTGCTTTCATTGAAATGAGGGTGCATCCTTATGTTTCTAGATACTCAGAATTTGGAAATATGATCAATTTTAAATTTCGGTGGGGGGGTCACTCAAATTAACATTAATTAAAAATTTACCGATTTTATTGAGATGAAGGTGCATCCATATGTTTCGAAATACTCAGAATTCGAAAATGTTATCTATTTTAAATTTCGGTAGAGGGGGGGTCGCTCACATTACCATTAAATTAAAATTTACCAATTTTATTGAGATGAGGGTGCATCCATATGTTTCGAAATACTCAGAATTCGAAAATATTATCTATTTTAAATTTCGGTGGGGGGGAGAGGGTCGCTCACATTACCATTAAATTAAAATTTACCGATTTTATTGAAATGAATAGAATAGAATATATACTTTATTTGCTTTCGGGGAATACCCCATACAAATAGAGATGGCTTATCTAGATAATACTTATTGTGTCTACCAACAATAATATTAGAGTTATATTAAACTACAATATGATGATATGGCAACATCTTCTCCACAAAGCTATTTAAAAAGCGTATATAACATATATTATTAAAACATATATTACAAAAAATAATCATTAAATACATATAAACCTGGAATAAGGAAATGGTAACCATATAAATATTATTAATATTAATACTAAATATTAATACATTCCCAAAAATCCATAAGCTAAATATTAATCTATCTATAATTCAATTAATTACCCATCTAAAATCTATATATAATTCATGAGTATATAAATTTAAATGTGACAATAATGATGACTATTATGATAATATACAATATAAGCAAATACATATATACATATATATACAATATACATATACAATACAATATAACATAAATAAATAATTAATAAATAATAACATATAAAGTTTAAAAATGAATGGTTACTGCTGTCATTCAGCGGTTTCTACAACCCACCCTTTTACTAGTTATTCATTAACAATGAAGGATCTTAGCTTACAACATTGCCTTATATAATAAAATAGATTTTTGAGGCAGTGAATGCTATCGATTTTGAGCAATTCGACATAATTCGACCTGTTCATATCGAGTGAGTGGGGCAGATAGTGAAGGCGGTAAGCAGAATAAATCGGGCATCGGACCAAAATATGAAAGAGATCTTCAAGTTCATTTAAGTTACAGATAGTGCAGTTTTCCTTGGGTTTAAAATAATAATATATATTATTGAAAGTTAATTTAATAATATAATTTCCAGAGAGCCTAAGTTGTGCAAGTGTTTTGATCATAGGAAAGGGGGCATTTAGAGCAAGGTATGGCTGGGCCTGATTGCTGACTATGTACATTATGGGGTAGAGCGGGCTGTACCTTGTAGGGCTAGTCAATCTTTGTTTATCGCGCTCTTCCGTGTAGCTTTTAAATAGACTTAGCGATTCAGTCATCTCCAACAGGAATTGGCCTGCGTCCTCTAACTCCAGAATACTTTGTTTATTTACTAAGGATAACAACGAACTCACCTGACTCACCCAATTAAACTTAAGTTCAGATTTTCCCTTAATATGTATTTTTCTCAATTCGTTAAAACAAATTTTAGGCAGTCTATGGTTACTCATTTTTAAAATTTTTAGAACCCAATTAAGCGCTAATTTTAATATTGCAACTGAGCAGTGAGGAATGTTGAATTCCAATCTCATTAACCAAAAGGGCGTATTCTTGTTTAGGGAAAATAGGCATTTGAAAAAATTTAAATTTACCCTTTCTAGATAGTCAGTATATCTTAGCCCCCATAATTGTACATTGTAATATAGTACGCTCATTGCTATTGCATTGTTTATCTTTATTTTGCTCTCCCACGATCTTAATTTGGATTTAGCGCAGATTGTTATAACCGAGCCGAAAGCAGCCCTAGTTTTTGAATCAAAATATTTAGAGGCTCTATGAAATAAACCTGAGTTGGAAAAAGGTACACCTAGATAGATATATTCAGGTACTATTTCTATTTCTGTATCCCCATAGAATAATTTCCCTATTTTTTTGCAACCTCCCTTATGAAAATATACTACTTTAGTTTTTTGCGTATTGACCTCTAATTTTTTTTCCTTACAATACTCATTTAAGATTTTTAATTTCATTTTAGCATCGGTGTAACTATCAGCTAGGATTATTAGATCGTCAGCATAGAGCAATAACAGTATATCGCAGGTACTATTGACCGTTATGCCTCCAACATTCTTGTTTCGGAAAAATCTCTCTATATCACTTATGTAAAGGCTGAATAAGTATGGCGATAATACTTCTCCCTGCAACAGACCAAGTGTTATGTCGATCTCCGATGAAAAACCATCCTCGCCTTTCACTCTACCCGACGCGTTTTGATAAATATTTTTTATAATTCTAATTATTTTGGTACTTATTCCTAGGTTATTTAGGGAATCCCAGAGTAAATTGTGATTTACGGAGTCGAATGCTCGCTTAAAATCGATGAAGAGAGCAAAAAGACGATTCCCACGGAGTCCTAATTGAGACTGAATAATAGAGTTTAAAGAAAATAAATTATCGAGGCAGCTCCTGCCTTTACGGAACCCAGATTGCGCTTCAGGTACTGCATTCGTCTCGTCACACCAGATTGTTAACCTGCTGAGGATTATTTGTGTAAATATCTTCATTATACAGTTGACCAGGGCAATCGAGCGATAGTTCTCTAGATGATTAGGGTCACCCTTTTTTAACAGCATTGAGTATTCTATTTTTCCCCAGGAATTAGGTATATTTTCAGTCTCGAGTACCTTGTTATAGAAATGTAGTAGGTACAATTGCCAATTAATAGGTAGGTTTTTAAAAAATTCATGACTGAAGCCATCTCTACCAGGGCTTTTACCGTTTTTACATTTCATTAATGAACTTTGAAGCTCCTCAAGGCTTATTGCAGAATCGAGAAGAGGGTGAAGAACTCCGTAATACTCTACATCACATAGAACGCGCGGGGGGAACATGTGTGATAAGTAGTTGAACCACTGGTCGCAATTAATTGCCTCTGGTCGCCGTTTCCGGATTCTAAACTTGTTTACCGTTCCCCAAAAGGTTTTAGAGTCATGAATGTTACCTAGGTTATCGATGATATTGCGCTCGAATTCATGCCGCTTCAATTTGACTAAGTTTTTATAATGTTTTTTTGAGATAAAATATTTTCTAACATCACCTTCACTATAGTGACTCCTAGCCATATGTTTCAACTCGTATCGGAGCAGCTTTTTTGCGACAATGCACTCATGATCGAACCAAGGTTTATTTTCTCGTGTTTTATGACCGAAATGATTTAGTTTTATTTTCTTTATTAGGCCAAGTGAATGAGAAGTTTCATGTATAGCTGAAAGGAGATTACTTTGGGTTTCATTAACTGATTCAGAGTTTAATTGAGAACCTACTCTGGCAGAATTCATTATTAAGTCGTGGTAAATTAAATTTTTAGAATTATCCCATTTAACAAAAGTAAAACTGTGTTTTTGTTTCATTAGTGAGACATTGAGATTAAGATATGGGTAAATATACAGCTTAACTTCAACAGGAAAATGATTTGAACCGGAAATTATATGTTTTACTTCTAAGTCTGCTATTGAGTTTATATGACTGAGATTGCACCATACCATATCAACAACACTTTTACCATTTGGAGTGATATCTGTGTAATGACCGGGATTATCACTAATAGTTCTACCGTTCAGAAGGACAAAGGAATAATTTTGCATGAACTCTACTAATGTTTGACCCTTTTTATTCTCGACAGTATCCAAGCTACACCGAACGTGGGACAAACTAGAACCATAAAAGGCCTCAAAATCACCCTGATTTAAATTATCAACTCTAACGTTAAAATCCCCAAGAAATAAAAATAAATTATTAGAATATTTACTTTGGATCCCAACAAAGGTTGATTCAAATAATTCCAATACATGATTAGTATCCAAAGAGGGCCTAAAATAAATTAAAATTATAATAAATTCATTAAATCCCTGATTTTCCTTAACATGGGCACAGATCCAGTATTCACTGACATCTAATACATTTATATTATAAACATTAGGGTTATAAAATACAATAAGACCTCCACTGCCCCTACCTCGGCTCTTCTCCCTGATGGCGTTGGAAGAAATAAAGCTGAATCCTGAGAGCGATTGGGGTGCCGCCGCCGGTCCTTCCAGTAAATGCGTTTCGCAAAGGCAAATTATTGTTGAGTCTTTAAATGTTCTATTTTCTTCAATAAAGTTTTTGTATCCGTCGACATTCCATAGAAATATTGAACACTGCTCTAAATTATTATAAATTGTTCTTTTAGGCTCATTGTTAATATAGTTTACCGTTCCGATTTGGCTAGCAGGTGTTCCCCGTGGACGTGGTCAAGAAGTAATTTCTTTTCCTTTAGTTTTTTTGATCCGGGATGAAGAACCTTGGTCAGGAGAGTTCTCAAGTGAATTCGGGAGAGTACGTTTTTTCTCATTTATGCCTTTTCCTCCGCTGAACTCTTCAGAATCGGTTTCAAATGAATGTTCTATTGTGGTTTTAAATATCAACAAATCAGACTCATTTTTAATAATCATCCTAGTTGACCCTTCCAGGAGTCTTGCGTAAAGTTTTCCATTTCTATGCCATAAGAATTTAAAATGGCCTTCTCTCTGCAGGGTCCTAGCTTTAGCAAATAAGAATCGATTTTCGGCTGTTAGAGATTCATTAATAAAAATTTTGCTGTCTTTTTCCTTATTAAGTTCGATACAGTTCAAAGATTTTAAGGACAGCCTACTTCTGTTTATTCTAGCCTGGGATAAAAAGGAGTTTCTATCTATAATCCTTAAAAAATGCAAAATTATAATATTGGTATATGATCCATCCCTTTTTCGTAATCGATAGTAGTAGTCTAGGTCTTTAATATCCAGATCTGTTTGAAGGAAATTGAATAATACGCCGCATAATTTTTTTAAATCTTCACCCTCCATATAGGGAATTCCATTCACCTCTACCTTTTTCTTTATTTCTTGTGACTTGATTAATTGTAATTCTGACTTCAGTTCAGTTGAACTACTTTTTAAATTTTGAATCTCCACTTTTAAATTAGATATTTTGTTGTCAAGGGCTTCGAATTGGGAAATAATAAAGTTTTGTGTTTCTTGGAAGGAGGTTATTGTATTAGTAAAATGTTCCAGTGAGTTTTTAAATGAACATATTTCTGCATTTGTTGTTATTGTGGAGTCAATCAAAAAATCCATTTTTTCTTCCAAGCTCATTTTAGCTAGTTCCTTCTTCCCTGACATTATTAATAATTCACTAAACCCCAATATTACAGAATAGAGAAGAACAAACAATAAAAATAAGAAGTTATTAGCGGACTGATCGTAGCGGGCCGGTGGGCGGAGCCAGATGCTGGTGGGGGGCAAGCCGTATAATCCTCTAAAGGTATGACTAACTATTTACCTGATGTTGGCAGAAAGTTTATTTTAACTATAATTTCACTTCCTGTGCTCTAATTGCATCCAAACTTTACACCTGACACAATCAGCCACTTCCTGATACACAACCAAAAAATCGTTTCAGTCGCTGCACTTCAACCGACACTACTTAACTTGAACGAGGAGACGATGTTACTCACGCAGCTAACCAAGCCAAACTCCTTTTATTTTATTGATTTTATTGAAATGAGGGTGCATCATTATGTTTCTAGATACTCAGAATTTGGTAATATTATCAATTTTAAATTTCGGTGGGGGGGGTCGCTCACATTACCATTAAATTAAAATTTACTGCTTTCATTGAAATGAGGGTGCATCATGTTGCTAGATACTCAGAATTTGGTAATATTATCAATTTTAAATTTCGGTGGGGGGGTCACTCAAATTACTATTAATTTAAAATTTACCGATTTTATTGAGATGAGGGTGCATCCATATGTTTCGAAATACTCAGAATTCGAAAATATTATCTATTTTAAATTTCGGTGGAGGGGGGTCGCTCACATTACCAATTAATTAAAATTTACTGCTTTCATTGAAATGAGTGTGCATCCTTATGTTTCTAGATACTCAGAATTTGGAAATATGATCAATTTTAAATTTAGGTGGGGGGGGTCGCTCACATTACCATTAAATTAAAATTTACTGCTTTCATTGAAATGAGGGTGCATCCTTATGTTTCCAGATACTCAGAATTCGAAAATGTTATCTATTCTAAATTTCGGTGGGGGGGGGGGGGTCGCTCACATTACCATTAAATTAAAATATACTGCTTTCATTGAAATGAGGGTGCATCCTTATGTTTCTAGATACTCAAAATTCGAAAATGTTATCTATTTTAAATTTCGGTGGGGGGGGGTCGCTCAAATTAACATTAATTAAACATTTACCGATTTTATTGAGATGAGGGTGCATCCATATGTTTCGAAATACTCAGAATTCGAAAATATTATCTATTTTAAATTTCGGTGGAGGGGGGGTCGTTCACATTACCATTAAATTAAAATTTACCAATTTTATTGAGATGAGGGTGCATCCATATGTTTCAAAATACTCAGAATTCGAAAATATTATCTATTTTAAATTTCGGTGGGGTGGAGGGGGTCGCACACATTACCATTAAATTAAAATTTACTGCTTTCATTGAAATGAGTGTGCATCCTTATGCTTCCAGATACTCAGAATTCGAAAATATTATCTATTTTAAATTTCGGTGGAGGGAGGGTCGCTCACATTACCATTAAATTAAAATTTACCGATTTTATTGAAATGAGGGTGCATCATTATGTTTCTAGATACTCAGAATTCGAAAATGTGATCTATTTTAAATTTCGGGGGGGGGGGGGGTCGCTCACATTACCATTAAATTAAAATTTACTGCTTTCATTGAAATGAGTGTGCATCCTTATGTTTCCAGATACTCAGAATTCGAAAATGTTATCTATTCTAAATTTCGGTGGGGGGGGGGGGGTCGCTCACATTACCATTAAATTAAAATATACTGCTTTCATTGAAATGAGGGTGCATCCTTATGTTTCTAGATACTCAGAATTCGAAAATGTTATCTATTTTAAATTTCGGTGGGGGAGGGGGTCGCTCACATTACCATTAAATTAAAATTTACTGCTTTCATTGAAATGAGGGTGCATCCTTATGTTTCTAGATACTCAGAATTTGGAAATATGATCAATTTTAAATTTCGGTGGGGGGGTCACTCAAATTAACATTAATTAAAAATTTACCGATTTTATTGAGATGAAGGTGCATCCATATGTTTCGAAATACTCAGAATTCGAAAATGTTATCTATTTTAAATTTCGGTAGAGGGGGGGTCGCTCACATTACCATTAAATTAAAATTTACCAATTTTATTGAGATGAGGGTGCATCCATATGTTTCGAAATACTCAGAATTCGAAAATATTATCTATTTTAAATTTCGGTGGGGGGGAGAGGGTCGCACACATTACCATTAAATTAAAATTTACTGCTTTCATTGAAATGAGTGTGCATCCTTATGCTTCCAAATACTCAGAATTCGAAAATATTATCTATTTTAAATTTCGGTGGAGGGGGGGTCGCTCACATTACCATTAAATTAAAATTTACCGATTTTATTGAAATGAGGGTGCATCATTATGTTTCTAGATACTCAGAATTTGGTAATATTATCAATTTTAAATTTCGGTGGGGGGGGGGGGGTCGCTCACATTACCATTAAATTAAAATTTACTGCTTTCATTGAAATGAGGGTGCATCATGTTGCTAGATACTCAGAATTTGGTAATATTATCAATTTTAAATTTCGGTGGGGGGGGGGGGTCGCTCACATTACCATTAAATTAAAATTTACTGCTTTCATTGAAATGAGTGTGCATCCTTATGTTTCCAGATACTCAGAATTCGAAAATGTTATCTATTCTAAATTTCGGTGGGGGGGGGGGTCGCTCACATTACCATTAAATTAAAATATACTGCTTTCATTGAAATGAGGGTGCATCCTTATGTTTCTAGATACTCAGAATTCGAAAATGTTATCTATTTTAAATTTCGGTGGGGGAGGGGGTCGCTCACATTACCATTAAATTAAAATTTACTGCTTTCATTGAAATGAGGGTGCATCCTTATGTTTCTAGATACTCAGAATTTGGAAATATGATCAATTTTAAATTTCGGTGGGGGGGTCACTCAAATTAACATTAATTAAAAATTTACCGATTTTATTGAGATGAAGGTGCATCCATATGTTTCGAAATACTCAGAATTCGAAAATGTTATCTATTTTAAATTTCGGTAGAGGGGGGGTCGCTCACATTACCATTAAATTAAAATTTACCAATTTTATTGAGATGAGGGTGCATCCATATGTTTCGAAATACTCAGAATTCGAAAATATTATCTATTTTAAATTTCGGTGGGGGGGGAGAGGGTCGCACACATTACCATTAAATTAAAATTTACTGCTTTCATTGAAATGAGTGTGCATCCTTATGCTTCCAAATACTCAGAATTCGAAAATATTATCTATTTTAAATTTCGGTGGAGGGGGGGTCGCTCACATTACCATTAAATTAAAATTTACCGATTTTATTGAAATGAGGGTGCATCATTATGTTTCTAGATACTCAGAATTTGGTAATATTATCAATTTTAAATTTCGGTGGGGGGGGGGGGTCGCTCACATTACCATTAAATTAAAATTTACTGCTTTCATTGAAATGAGGGTGCATCATGTTGCTAGATACTCAGAATTTGGTAATATTATCAATTTTAAATTTCGGTGGGGGGGTCACTCAAATTACTATTAATTTAAAATTTACCGATTTTATTGAGATGAGGGTGCATCCATATGTTTCGAAATACTCAGAATTCGAAAATATTATCTATTTTAAATTTCGGTGGAGGGGGGTCGCTCACATTACCAATTAATTAAAATTTACTGCTTTCATTGAAATGAGTGTGCATCCTTATGTTTCTAGATACTCAGAATTTGGAAATATGATCAATTTTAAATTTAGGTGGGGGGGGGGTCGCTCACATTACCATTAAATTAAAATTTACTGCTTTCATTGAAATGAGGGTGCATCCTTATGTTTCTAGATACTCAGAATTTGGAAATATGATCAATTTTAAATTTCGGTGGGGGGGTCACTCAAATTAACATTAATTAAAAATTTACCGATTTTATTGAGATGAGGGTGCATCCATATGTTTCGAAATACTCAGAATTCGAAAATATTATCTATTTTAAATTTCGGAGTAGGGGGGGTCGCTCACATTACAATTAAATTAAAATTTACCAATTTTATTGAGATGAGGGTGCATCCATATGTTTCGAAATACTCAGAATTCGAAAATATTATCTATTTTAAATTTCGGTGGGGGGGAGGGGGTCGCACACATTACCATTAAATTAAAATTTACTGCTATCATTGAAATGAGTGTGCATCCTTATGCTTCCAGATACTCAGAATTCGAAAATATTATCTATTTTAAATTTCGGTGGAGGGGGTCACTCAAATTACTATTAATTTAAAATTTACCGATTTTATTGAGATGAGGGTGCATCCATATGTTTCGAAATACTCAGAATTCGAAAATTTTATCTATTTCAAATTTCGGTGGGGGGGGGGGTCGCTCACATTACCATTAAATTAAAATTTACTGCTTTCATTGAAATGAGGGTGCATCATGTTGCTAGATACTCAGAATTTGGTAATATTATCAATTTTAAATTTCGGTGGGGGGGGTCACTCAAATTACTATTAATTTAAAATTTACCGATTTTATTGAAATGAGAGTGCATCCATATGTTTATACTCAAAATTCGAAAATATCATCTATTTTAAATTTCGGTGGCGGGGGGGTCGCTCACATTACCATTAAATTAAAATTTACCAATTTTATTGAGATGAGGGTGCATCCATATGTTTCGAAATACTCAAAATTTGGTAATATTATCTATTTTAAATTTCGGTGGAGGGGGGGTCGCTCACATTACCATTAAATTAAAATTTACCAATTTTATTGAGATGAGGGTGCATCCATATGTTTCGAAATACTCAGAATTCGAAAATATTATCTATTTTAAATTTCGGTGGGGGGGAGGGGGTCGCACACATTACCATTAAATTAAAATTTACTGCTTTCATTGAAATGAGGGTGCATCATGTTGCTAGATACTCAGAATTTGGTAATATTATCAATTTTAAATTTCGGTGGGGGGGTCACTCACATTACCATTAAATTAAAATTTACCAATTTTATTGAGATGAGGGTGCATCCATATGTTTCGAAATACTCAGAATTCGAAAATATTATCTATTTTAAATTTCGGTGGGGGGGGGTCGTACACATTACCATTAAATTAAAATTTACTGCTTTCATTGAAATGAGTGTACATCCTTATGTTTCCAGATACTCAGAATTCGAAAATGTTATCTATTTTAAATTTCGGTGGGGGGGGGGTCGCTCACATTACCATTAAATTAAAATTTACTGCTTTCATTGAAATGAGGGTGCATCATTATGTTTCTAGATACTCAGAATTTGGTAATATTATCAATTTTAAATTTCGGTGGGGGGGGTCACTCAAATTACTATTAATTTAAAATTTACCGATTTTATTGAAATGAGGGTGCATCATTATGTTTCTAGATACTCAGAATTTGGTAATATTATCAATTTTAAATTTCGGTGGGGGGGGGGTCTCTCAAATTACTATTCATTTAAAATTTACCGATTTTATTGAAATGAGGGTGCATCATTATGTTTCTAGATACTCAGAATTTGGTAATATTATCAATTTTAAATTTCGGTGGGGGGGGTCACTCAAATTACTATTAATTTAAAATTTACCGATTTTATTGAAATGAGGGTGCATCCATATGTTTCCAGATACTCAGAATTCGAAAATGTTATCAATTTTAAATTTCGGTGGGGGGGTCTCTCACATTAACATTAAATTAAAATTTACTGCTTTCATTGAAATTAGGGTGCATCCTTATGTTTCTAGATACTCAGAATTCGAAAATATTATATATTTTAAATTTCGGTGGGGGGGGGTCGCTCTCATTACCATTAAATTAAAATTTATTCACTGCTTTCATTGAAATTAGGGTGCATCCTTATGTTTCTAGATACTCAGAATTCGAAAATGTTATCAATTTTAAATTTCGGTGGGGGGGGGTCGCTCACATTACCATTAATTTAAAATTTACCGATTTTATTGAGATGAGGGTGCATCCATATGTTTTGAAATACTCAGAATTCGAAAATATTATCTATTTTAAATTTCGGTGGAGGGAGGTCGCTCACATTACCATTAAATTAAAATTTACCGATTTTATTGAGATGAGGGTGCATCCATATGTTTCGAAATACTCAGAATTCGAAAATATTATCTATTTTAAATTTCGGAGGGGGGTCGCTTACATTTCCATTAAATTAAAATTTACTGCTTTCATTGAAATGAGGGTGCATCCTTATGTTTCCAGATACTAAGAATTTGAAAATATTATCAATTTTAAATTTCGGTGGGGGGGGGTCGCTGACATTACCATTAAATTAAAATTTACCGATTTCATTGAAATGAGGGTGCATCCTTATGTTTCGAGATACTTAGAATTCGAAAATATCATTTTAACGAAAGTTAGACCTTTGCTGGCCAAAAATTAAATTGGACTAATTTTAATCGGTTAATATCACGAATAATAAATATTAGTTTGAGATTGCGGGGCTTCAAAAATTGATATTATGATTTTTTTTTTCCTTGCATAAATTCGAATAACTTGATATCTCCGTCCCCATCAACATTATTTTGTTTTCGGAGACGTATAAGCAAATTATTTCCAATTGGCTCGTCCTACAATCAAAAAGTTAAACAAAAAATAATATCAAAATTTAAATCTCTAACATCATTCTCATTTCAATGAAATTGGTAAATTTTAAATTAATGGTGATTTGAGCGACCCCCCCCCCCTACCGAAATTTTAAATTGATAATATTTTCGAATTCTGAAGAAGAAACACAAAAAAAAATAAATAAATCAAGATAGGTAACCCCCCCCCCCCACCCACGAATTTATATGTAGATATTTCTATCGAAACCACCCACTCAGGATAACATGTTTAAATTTCATTATATCAATGATATCCGAAAAGTATAAAGTTTTGATTTTTTTGAATTAGCACCTTCCCCCCGAAATGCATTGTAAAAATTTTTTTTTAAAACCATACCCTGGTTGACATGATTAAATTCCTTAATATCAAAAATATCCGAAAAAGTATAAAGTTTTAATATTATTGAAAAAAAGAGATAGTGGTAAACGATTAAATAAAAAAAACCGAAAAGGATAAATCTTTTTTTTATGAGAGTACCGCCTTTGTAAATTTTGAAATCGATATTTTTTTTTATAAATTTTTTAGTTTTGTGTTAGAGGTAATAAGTAAAAGTTTAACCTTTACTTTTTTATTAAATTTATAAAATTTTTGAAACTCAAAACTTTTTTGAGCTAGAACGTTTATATAACAGTTTTGAAAAAAACTTTTATCGCCCAGAGGTTATCAATAAAAGTTTTTTTATTACAGTTAAAGTCAAACTTTTTCTTAATAAGTTATAACTGTTTCAATCCCTGGTTTATAACAAAGAAGTAATGAAAGAATGAACGATACCTAATCGGATGCAGGAAAGATTGATGAGAAATAAAGTTTGTTTGGTCGATTCATAGAAAGGATTTTGAGTTTAAAAAAATTGTTATTTTGAAAAGGCAACGTTTCGGGCCAACGGGTCCTTGTATTATTCAGGACTCAGAAGCCCTGATGAAGACAAGTTGGATCGAAACGTTGAATTAAAAATTTGTTTAACTGAAAATCCTGACTAGGAATCAACCTAGCATAAAGAAGGTGAGAAGTTGACTATTTCTCACCTTTAAAGTTTGTTTGGTTATTTGTTGGTAGTAGCTGACAGGAAGGAAAAATATAAAGAAAGGTATGAGAAGTAAGAATTGGGTTGAATTCTTATAACCACCATGATTGGTTCGAATATGGTTGGGCACATCTTATTATGGCAAAGAACGTTCTTTATTTCAACCTTCTTTATTGAACTTTTTTCCATGAATTTTAATTATTTATAATTTATATACCACACGTCTGCAAGAAGATGGTTACAACTAAAAATGTATAAATTTTGAGTTCTGCAACGGTATCATAAATCACAATGACAAAACCTACAATGGCACAATAAAGACACAACAGCTCCGTTCGCGGAAGACGCAATTTAGAGATGATGGTGCTAACGCAGGTAGAGGGATACTTTTTAGTTACAGTTATTGTAATTATTATTTATTAATTAATAATTATTAATTATTGTAGCAGCAGTACAAACTGCCCCAATGGTAGACTATTTGTGTTTAAAGATCATTTTCCCTAGTCGATGTCTGTAGGTACATAGTAAAATTGAGAATGGAGTTGAAAATTGACATGTCACTATCCAAAAAAACAGTTGTAACCATCTTCTTCCCGGCGAGTCATATGAAAGAGAAGATATTTGTTTTGCATTTTTATTTATTTATTACATATCACTTTATATAATTGGACGATACTGTGATGGGAGTTCTAAATTTTGCATATCCAGGCATATTTAAGATAAGGATCTTTAACGAGTACTTGGCCCAAGTATTTTTCGCTCCCTTAATTTAAGCCTAACCAACGAACCCGCAAATTTGGGTTTAGTATTTTTAATTAGTCTTTTAAATAGTCTTCAAGTACAAGATTGATTTTTTATTTTATTTTATGGGAGCCTTGAATTTATTTCGTTCTTAGAATTCCTTAATGAGTATATTTTTATAATGATTCGTTTACACCCTATCAAGTGTTAATAATATTCTCTTTTCATTTTATTTTTTTTTTACATTCTGACATCTGGTGGTTTTCTATCTTCAGTGACAAAATTTTTAAGAGGTATTGAGATATAGTCATGTATGAAATAATATAGTTAATACCCCAGAGGTTAGATAGACAGTGAGGTGATTGGAATTGACATTAGTGGATAAACTTTTTTAATATATTTTACCATTTTACTAATTTTTAGATACAACTCGCTATTTGTTTCAATCTAACTTAAAACCCCATTTCAACGTCACACTGGCTCATGAAAATTACCTTAAAAAATATTCGTAGATTTGTCATAATTATTCTTATTTATTTTTATTTAAATTAATAATGAAGACTAATATCACCTATGAAGAACCATCGCTTTTTTTCTTTCACTTACCTATATATGAAATATACAGGGTGATATGCTACTCGTGCGACAAACTTCACCAGTAGATTCTCCACCATAAAATGAATAAAAAAGTTCATATTGACCATGGTCCGATTCTTAACCATTTCGGAAGAATTTCGCTTTTTATCGATTTTGAAAGCTATCACGACCTGGCATCGGAAAAACTGTGATATCTTTAAATCTGAAAATTTCTCCAAAAAGCTGATAGCACCGTTGAAATCTACATTAATTGTTCAATAATAAAATGGTCATTTCAAAATTTTTGGGCCAATTTTTCGTGTTTTATTTCAGCCAGAACAACAAAATAAGTGAAAAATTTTACAAATAGGGTTTAACATAAACCAGAGTTTCTAATTTTAGTTTCAGAAGGCAGCAAAGTTGAGGGAAAATACCTCATTTAATAAGGCTTCTAACGCACTCTTCATTTTTACTTTCACTTACCTATATATGAAATATATAGTAAGTGGAAGTATTGCGATCGTGAAAATTTTCGACTTCCGGTTTTCAACGGAAATACACGTTTTGGGATCCCCTGAGTCAAAATAACCAAGTCCCGCGAAATGGTCTGTGTGTGTGTGTGTGTGTGTGTGTCTGTGTGTCTGTGTGTGTGTGAACAGACTAGCTCAAAAACTATAAACCGTGCGAACCTGAAATTGGGTATTTAGAGTATGTATAAGCCCGCGATGTGACAGCAAAAATTTCATCAAATTTGCTCAAAGGGAGGGGGTACTTTATTTAAAAACTTTTTAAGTTTTTTTCGATTTTCTCAAAAACGGCTCTAACGATTTTGATTAAACTGAGTATTTGATCTATTTAGATGCCTGAAATATGACTGTAAAAATTTCATCAAAATTGATCAACCGGAGGGGGGACTTTACCTAATAAATTTTGTATCATTTTCACATGTTTTTTTTATTTACTCAAAAACGGATTTCACGATTTTGATCAAACTGGGTATTTGATGTATGTATATGCCAAAGATGTGATAGCCAATATTTCATCCAAATTGATCAACCGGAGGGGGGACTTTACTTAATAAATTTTGTATCATTTTCACGTGTTTTTTTTATTTACTCAAAAACGGTTTTAATAAGATATGAATGTAGAAAAATGTGTGACTTTGGGAAATGATATTTAGCAAAACACGTCAATTTCTAATCTAAGTAAGTTTGTAAGTGAAAGTTGTGTATTGCGCGCACGCACCAGATTTTTAGAATTGTTAACGGTTTGGTGCTTGAAATTAAAACCTTCTAGCTTCTGAATCCCCCCATAGCTCGCCCAACAGTCGGAAATGATCAAAGTCCCTGGCCTAATACACTCTTTTATTAATCCTAGTAGAGTTTCTTGTGATCTGTTAGGTTTGATCTGTTACAGAGAACACCCTTTTCTTGTAGAAACTTTACGGCAGAATCATTCATCTTCCTAACCAAATCTAACAATTCCATTTTAATAATGACTTTTTCACAATATAATATTAAGTATCAATAAAAAGAATGGTTAATTTAACATATGTTTCAGTAAAACAATTAATACCCAGTTATTTTGATGGATATCATTCAATAACATTTAAGGTTAAGTTAAGTAAGTAACTGTTACCATGGCAAAAATAACTGGAGGTAGGCTTCTGAAACAGACCCCAAATAATTATGACTTTTGTCATCAAAATTAGTTAATGACACACATCTGAAAATCTAATCCAGAAAAACTGTAAACCATTACGAATTTACACAAATTACATCAAAATTTCATAAGTGAATTTAAAAAATCTGGTGCGTGCTCGCAACACACAACTTTCACTTACCAACTTACTTAGATTAAAAATTAATGCGTTTTGTTAATTGCCACTTCTCAAATGAACAGAACGGCTTTAATTATGAACAATGGTCTATAATTAATAGGTAATCTATCTATTATAGGTGTATCTATCTATTATTTTTATATCTATAGGTGGTATAAGTTGACTGAATGTTTTTCTTTTTTTCTCCTCTTTATGTTTTCTTTATTTTTATCATATCTCATTTTTAGCCATTTCTTATTTTTAGGCGTAGTGAGAGACTGTTAATTTCTCCATGTAAACAAAAACAACTTGTACTTTAATACAATAGTACTTTTAAAGAAAGAAAAAAACAAACAAAAAAGCCCCCCCCCCCCAAAAAAAAAGCCCCCTCAGAACATTTTAATAATGATAAAGCTTACCTGATATTAAAGAAAACCTAATTTTCATTAAACATGACGAATTTGATAAAAATCGTTAAAGCCGTTTTTGAGATAATCGAAAAAAAGGTAAAAATTGGAAAAAAAGTCAAGAAATAAATTCCCCCCTCCGGTTGATCAATTTTGATGAAATGTTGGCAATCATATCTTTGGCATATACATACCCAGTTTACACATATGAAATACCCAGTTTGATCAAAATCGTTAAAACCTTTTTTGAGTAAATATAAAAAACACGTGAAAATGATACAAAATGTATTAAGTAAAGTCACCCCTCCGATTGATCAATTTTGATGAAATTTTTACAGTCGTATCTCGGGCCTATACATACATCATACACACAGTTTGATCAAAATCGTTAAAGCCGTTTTTAAGTAAATAAAAAAAACACGTGAAAATGATACAAAATTTATTATGTAAAGTCCCCCCTCCGGTTCATCAATTTTGATGAAATTTCTACAGTTATATCTCGGGCATATAAATAGATCAATTACTCAGTTTAATCAAAATCGTTAGAGCCGTTTTTGAGAAAATCGAAAAAAACATAAAAAGTTATTAAATAAAGTACCCCCTCCCTTTGAGCAATTTTGATGAAATTTTCGCTGTCACATCGCGGGCATATACCTACGCTAAATACCCAATTTCAGGTTCCCACGGTTTATAGTTTTTGAGCTAGTCTGTTCACACACACACACACACACACACACACACACAGACACACACACACACACACACACAGACCATTTCGCGGGACTTGGTTATTTCGACTCAGGGGGTCCCAAAACGTGTATTTCCGTTGAAAACCGGAAGTCGAAATTTTTCACGATCGCAATACTTCCACTTACTATATATTTCATATATAGGTAAGTGAAAGTAAAAAAATCTAGTGCGCTGTGCGCAACACACAAATTTCACTTACCAACTTACTTACATTAGAAATTCACCTGTTTTATTAAATGCCATTTCTCAAAGTGACGCTTTTTCAACATTCATTTACTTATTTTTGTTTGTGTTTGCTGTTTAAACTACACTAAATTATTTTATTATTAAATAAAAGTTCATACTTGTGATAATTCGGCAATGTAAGCATAATACTCCAAGTCGTCTGATTTTATAAAACTCTATGTAGTTGTTAAAAACTTCATATACAATGGTTACCATGAAAACAATAGTTTTCATAAAATGAACAGAACATCTTTAATTATAAACAATCGTCAGTCATTAAAGGCGTACTGCGCATGCGTGGGCTCACCATGTCTTACGAGTTGACGGAATATTTTTCTTTTTTTTTCTCCTTTAAATATTTACTTCATTTTTTTCTTATTTCATATTAAGCCATTTCTTATTTTTAGGCGAAACGAGAGACTTATAATTTCTCCATATAAACAAAAACAAAAAAAAAGCCCCTTCCCCATTCAAACCCCTTCAGAACACAAATCAATAATGATAAAGCTTACCTGATATTAAAGAATACATGATTCTCATTAAACATGAAGAGTTTAATCAAAATCGTTAAAGCTATTTTTGAGTAAATCGATTAATAAATATACAAAATAAATGTTCTGAGGGGGCTTAAATGGGGTAGGGGCCTTTTTCGTTTCCTTTAAAGTACATTTGTTTTTGTTTATATGGCGAAATTAACTGTCTCTCATTACGCCTAAAGATAAGAAATGGCTAAATATGAGACATGATAAAATCAAGTAAACGTATAGAGGAGAAAAAAAAAGAAAATTTTTCAGTTAACTCATAAAACATGAGGCGTAGTACGCATTCAATGACAGACCATTGTTCATAATTAAAGCTTTTCTTTTCATTTAATTGAAATTATTTGTTTCATGGTAACTAAATGAAATTTTCAACAAGTATCTAGAGAATTATAAAATCAGACGACTTGGAGTATTATGCTTGCATTACCCAATTTTACTTAATAATAAAAGAAATTAGTGTTTTTTTATAGAGCAAATGAAAAAAAAATAAGAATGTGTGACTTTGAGAAGTGGAAATTAACAAAACGCATTAATGTCTAATCTAAGGAAGTTGGTAAGTGAAAGTTGTGTGTTGCGCGCACGCACCAGATTTTTTAATTTGGTGTTTCTAAGACCAAGATATGGATGACATAAAGAGAAAAAATTATGGTTCAAGGATGGTTAATGCTTGAGAATTTACATTTTAAATTTGAAAAAAACTAATACAACTCACCAATATCTTTAAAATAAATTTATTTTTAATAATTTTATTTATGCTCAAATTGAAAGCCGTTCTCTGCAATACACAAACGTGCCCGTTTTCTCATACTCCCAACTGTCACACCAAAAGTGAGAAAACGTCGAAGTTTTTCAGCAGCGGCGAAGATCCTTGCTCTCAAATTGTCTATGTTTGTCACTTCAGTGATTTAGATCAGTTCCTGGAGATATCCACAGACGAAATATTCCAGGTCGTGATATCTTTCAAAATCGATAAAAAGCGAAATTATTCCGAAATGGTTGAGAATCGGACCATGGTCAATATGAAGTTTTTTATTCATTTTATGGCGGAGAATCTACAGAAGTTTGTTGCACGAGTAGCATTTCACCCTGTATTTTGATATTAAATTATTAATTCAATTTACTTTTCCTATCATGGCAGCATCCACAATACATATCATTATATACTGTCCATATATCAATACAGATTTTTTTTTGTTTTTTTCTTTCTAATTACTTCTTACTTTTAATTATCAAAAATCAGTTTATTTGTGTTTGTTTATATATATTTTTCTTATATAATACGTAAAAATATGGGTGAGCCCTCTGAGCCAACTGAACTATCTAGTCCCTTAAGTAAAAAAACAAAATGGTCTAGAAGTAAAATTAAATTTCCGACGGACAAAACTAATTCACGAGAATTTGAAAATATTTCTCCCACATATTTGGTCATGAAGAGGCTTGTCCAGAATAATTTAAAAAAACTTCCCCTTTTTTTATACAAAAGGCCACAACAGGTTTGGTAGGTAATGTCAAAAACGTCAATAAATTAAGAGACGATACGTTATTAATTCAAACATTGAACGGTCAACAATCTAACAAACTGTTATCGTGTAAAGATTTTAGGGGTCAATATCCACTTCAGGTATTAGAGCACAACACGCTCAATTATTCTAAAGGAATAATCCGCTATTAAGATTTCCAATATATGGAAATAAATGAAATAAATAACAAAAGGTCTCAAATAATTTAAGATATAATTAGAATAAAAAGAAAAATTAATGGAAACGAAATTTTTACTCACAATTATATTCTTACCTTCCCTACGCCAAAACAATAAAAATCGGCTATGAAACAATAAAAGTCTAACAATATATACCCAACCCTAACCCTTTTCCTTTTTTTAAATGCCTTGGCTTCTCTCACCCTACCACCCACTGCAAAAAAGGAGCCGGTGTGTGTACAGTGCGGTGAGGCTAAACACGGAGAAAATATTAAGTGTGATCTTCCACACCGGAGAATCAACTTATCTTAGCGCTACGCATCAGACTTTTTCAGCTCTTGACCTCTCACTATGCAGCCCATCCCTATACAATAACCTATGTTGGTCGGTTCTTCCTGACCTGTACTGTAGCGACCATTTCCCATTGCTCATGAAATTTACAAAGTCCATCACTTCACGCACAACACCTAAATGGGTGCTCAATAAAGCCGTTTGGCCTCTTTTCACCTCTTTGGCCTCACCACCTCCAACTTCTCCCTCCGATATGAACATAGTTGATGGTTGTCAAGCCATAGTTGATGGTTGTCAAGCCATAGTTGATGGTTGTCAAGCCATAGTTGATGGTTGTCAAGCCATCACAGATGTATGGTAATGTAATAGTAAATGCAGCCAAACCATCAATTCCGAGGACGTCTGGCCTTCCACGGTGCCCCCTAGTTCCATGGTTCGACGACTCCTGCAAAAAATCGATTAAAATATTCGAAGAGCCTACAGGAAATTAAAAAAATCCATGACTGTTGAGAATATGACTGAATACAAGAAACAGAGGGCTATTTGCAGGAGAATTTTCAATCAATGTAAGGCCGATTCATAGAAAAAATTCGTAATTTCCATTAACTCATCAACCCCATTAACTCAAGTATGGAATAAAGTTTGTAAGCTCACAAAACATTCTGTATATTCTACATATAGGTATACGATTTTAATTAATGGGCAATTGTCTGATAATCAAGCTCTTATGGCAAAGAATTTTACCGTGTTCTATTATCAAATATATTTATTCGAAAAAAATAATCCAAATCCAGAAGAACCCATAAACGACAGTTCAGATACCTCTGAGGGCCTATATTACAATCTCCCTTTTTATATGTGGGAATTCAAATATGCAATAAATTCAGTTAAAAGATCAACACCGGGCCCCGATCATATCCATTATGATATGATAAAAAACCTACCAGCTGATACTCAATGTTGGCTGCTTGAATATTATAATCGCGTTTGGACCACTGGGTATTTCCCGGATTCCTTGCGCGACTCATTTGTAATCCCAATATATAAGAAAGAAAAAGGTAAAAGAGACACAAACAGCTATCGCCCCTTATTTTTAACAAGCGGTCTAAGCAAAATTATACAGCGCATGATTAATGAAAGACTGATGTGGAGAGAGAAATGCTTTATTTAAAAAAACAAAAACAAGCAATGCTGCCCAAATACATTGGGTTGCTATATGACACAGCATACCGATCAATATCAAAATATAGAGAATAATGGCTTATTGCAGTCATTTCAGAGTGGATTCCGCTAAGGACGAAGCACTATAAACCACCTAGCAATATTGGAAGCCGAGGCCTAGTATACTTTCATAAATTCCCAACATAGTATCACCATATTCTTTGACATGAATGAGGCTTTCGACAGCATAAACCATTCAGCAGTTCTAAAAAAACTGACATCCGAACAGATCAGAGGACATATGTTCTATATATATTCTCCAAATGTCACTTCAGGGTTAGAATAGGCTGTGAACCATCCGAAGAATACGAACAGGTAAGCGGTGTACCCTAGGCATGTGCACTGAGTCCGACCCTATTTTGCATAACAATCAATGGATGGATGGCACTAACCTTGCCAAGAAGGTTCAAGCCGCTGTTCTTCGCAGACGACTTGGCTATACTATGCCGTTTTGAAAACATTGATATCGTCAAACACAAGTTACAAGAAGCCTCAGACAGAATACATAACTGGTCACTTACAAACGGCCTCCAATTTTCACCCGAAAAAAAAAAACAGATGTCTACATCTCCATCGTAAAAGAAATAGTCCTCCCTCTCCCGTCCTCTACATAGGAAACTCCCCTATACACTATACTGATAGTCACAAATTCTTAGGTTCTATATATGACCGAAGACTGTCTTGGGAAACACATATTAATAATCTCAAAGCTCAGACGACAAAAAGATTGAATATTCTAAAATATCTTACTGGTACCTCCTGGGGCTCAGATAGGACATCACTTGACATAAAATTATATCAAACATTAGTTTGTTCTAAATTGGACTACGATATTTTTGTCTACGGATCTACCCGTCTCCGGGCACTTAACAGACTTGACTCCATGCCGGGATACGTTTTGCAACAATGGCATTTCGCACTAGCACTATTCTTTTCTGTTATCAGAATCAGGAATACCCCCTCTTTTATTCAGAAGGCACAAACTGGCAATAAATTATATTTCGCTGTCACAACCCAAACACCCAACCCATAGATACATATACAGACCAAATTTTTCTAAAAAATTCGAATGAAAACAAAACACAACGCTTCCGGTATCCGAAAGGTTTAAAAATCAGCTGTATCATAAAAGAAATACCTATAGACGAACAAGACGTTTACACACCTCCATGGGCACATAAACCACCTAATACAATATTCCGTTTAAACAGATTTCCAAAAACCAATACCTCTCCCTCTGTTTACCAATCCGAATTTTCACTTCACCTTCAAAACATTCCAGAACCATTCATCATTTATACTGATGGATCTAAATCCGATTATTCTCCTGGTTGTTCCTTCGTTACCCATAATTCCACTCACAAAATAAAACTCCAACAGTTATGTAGCGTATGTACTGCTGAATTACATGTAACTTCAACACTCCACTTCTCCATGTCAATAGAACAAAACAATATTGCAATAGTTACAAACTCATTAAGCACTCTAAAGGGATTAAATAGTATGTACCCCAAACATCCAATTGCACTTAAAGTACATTCATACCTCCAGATTCTTAAAAATATGGAAACAATATCTCGTGGGCATAGCGGCGAAACAAGCACTTAACCTCCCAGGACGAGGCGCGGCCATTCACCCTAAGAAACGAGATTTCCCCTAAAACAAACTATATTGGAAAACTGGCAAGCCATGTGGAACGAGAGCCCACCGAGCAAATTGAAAGCCATTGAAAAATCATGGAACACATGGCCATGGAACACATCGAATCGGCCAAATGTTAGAGAGGAAGTTACCACAGCCAGACTAAGAATAGGGCACAAGTAGTAGAAACGACGGATTGTTCAATTGTGAACTAGGTCACGCCGTCTGGCAGGGCAAGGGGGGTGTGTAACTAGGGTTGGGGGGGGGGGGACGGTTGATTGCACAATCCGGCAACGTCGCATGGAATGTGTGAGATGTGGCAACATCGCTTTGTTTACATCGTGCTGTAGCAGAGCCCCCCTTGAGGATCATTGACCGACCTTGTGAGGGCGAGGGTGGTGTTGTTCTTTGGTGAGGGGGGGGGGGTTGTTTGTTTACATTTAACCGGGTTGACCCCACGGTCAGATGTGTGTAGGTGCATGCGGTTCATTGACCCTTTGTTTACATTATGACTGAGACGTCATCCTCTGAGTGGGAGTTTTGTTAGTTTACATTTAACCGGTTTGACCCCACGGCTAGGTGTGTGTAGGTGCATGCGGTTCATTGACACTTTGTTTACATTATGCCTCTGACGTCATCCTCTGAGTGGGAGTTTTGTTTGTTATTGGGTTGACCTAGTGCACAACCCCGGCCAGGTGTAATGCCTAGCTGCATGACTCAGCTGTTTCATTCAACGAAGCAATGATGTTGGAGGAATAACTCCACTCTTATATAGCCCGCTTGCAGTGGCGGGGGGAGAGACGCGCAGTCAGCAGATGCCTTGAGCGGTCGACGGGTCTGTTATCTGTTTAAAAGGGGGGCAGATATCAGCCACGCTGATTATAAACAAGACGACAAAGAACCATTCATCCGCTTATCGATGGTCAGTCAGCGTTTTGTAAGCCCAGTCAGTGCGAGCTCTGCACTATGATAATCGAGGAGTTAAGACGATATCATTCATTCGCTTATCGATGGTCAGCCAGCGTTTTGTAAGCCGCCCAGACTTTATTTTATCAATGTCAGCAGATGAATCGCTATCAATTTGGAAGGATGCCGTGCCGACTATTTTATCAATGTCCAGTCAGCAGATGTATCGCACAACGTGTTATCAGACATGAAAGAGCGGTTTCTCTGGGAATCGCTGCAGATGCATTTCTTACTGCAGCAGGAGAGAGAAGGCGATATCATTCATTCGCTTATCTGTGTTTTCTATTTGAAAGGATGCCGCACCGACTACTTTTATCAATGTCCAGTCAGCGGATGTATCGCACTACGTGGTATCAGACATGAAAGAGCGGGTTGTCTGGGAACCGCTGCAGATGCATTTCTTACTGCCGGTCTGTCGGCATCTGTCGGACAAGGCGATAAAGAACTATTTATTCATAGCGCTCAGTCAGCACTACTGCGCATATATCCCCCAGCTTCACACGTGACGACAGCCATTGATTGCCCTACACCTACATTGAGGATATAAGGAGCTCGACTTTCCTACAGGTGAGTCATTTTAACTATTTTTGAGCTAATACTTGCATAAAGATAATAAAAATTGTTAATTTTTGTAAATATAACAGATGTCTTTAATTGAAAAATTGAACAGGTCTACAATCTATAAGACAATTTGTGAGCTCAAGAAAGGAGAAACTTATAAGATTTTAGAGCTGGGTCTCAAATCAACGGAGTATGGAGAAGCGTTACAAGCCATCATAGAGGGCGTAAACGGAGAAAAATATCGGACATTTTTACCAAAAAGATACCAAGAATGCTTTTCTGGAAAAGACATCGAACAATATGATGGTGAGTTTTTTATTTCTTTTAAAATAGCAATAATAAAAAAGTGTAATATTTAACTGAAATGATATGCTTGATTTTAGGATCATTGAGCATGGTATATGAAGGAAAGGAGAAACAAGCTTACAAAATTAGGTTTATGTAATCGAACTGAATGATGGCCAAAGGAAAAGGTATTGATGTTATATTATGTTCAAAATGTGGGTTGTTAATATTAAATTCGAGCGCACACAGATGTAAATGGAAATTTTATACATGCTTAGATTGCAATCGTGAATTTAAATCAAAATTTAGCTGCGAACGTCATAAAAAATTCGCATGTAAAGAAAAACGTGTCAGTTCCCCTCAAGCATTTGCTGATATAGGTAGCCAATTATCAATGGAAAACTCCCCAACACCTGCTGTTTCATCTTCGAAGCAATCACATTTACCATTTAAAAAAAGAATACATTCGCTAATACCATCTTCATCGGGGTCTAATATTGCAGAAATAGGAATTAGCTCACCTAAGAAACATAAATTCTATAGTAAGGAACAAAATTTTAGCTACAATTGAACCAGGTATTAAAAAATCTGGTGCGTGCGCGCAACACAAAACTTTCTCTTACCAACTTACTTGGATTAGAAATTAATGCGTTTTGTTAATTTCCACTTCTCAAATGGACAGAACAGTTTAATTATAACGCATTGGTTGTCATTAAAGGCGTACGGCGCATGCGTGAGCTCAAGGTGTTTTATGAGTTGACGGAATATTTTTCTTTTTTTCTCCTGTATATGTTTACTTGATTTTCTTCATATCATATTTAGCCATTTCTTATTTTTAAGCTTGATGAGAGACAGTTAATTCTCAATATAAACTAAAACAAAGGTACTTTATAGAAAAACAAAAAAAGCCCCTTCCCCATTTAAGCCCCCTCAGAACATTTTAATAATGATAAAGCTTACCTGATATTAAATAACAACTAATTTTAATTAAACATAACGAATTTGATAAAAATCGTTAAAGCCGTTTTTGAGATAATCAATCAAAAAGGTAAAAATTGGACAAAATTTATTAAGTAAAGTCCCCCCTCCTGTTGATCAATTTCGATGAAATTTTTACAGTAATATCTCGGGCATATAGATACATCAAATACCAAGTTTGATCAAAATCGTTAAAACCGTTATTGAGTAAATAAAAAAAACACATGAAAGTGATACAAAATTTATTAAGTAAAGTCCCCCCTCCGGTTGATCAATTTGGATGAAATATTGGCTATCACATCTTTGGCATATACATACATCAAATACCCAGTTTGATCAAAATCGTGAAATCCGTTTTTGAGTAAATAAAAAAAACATGTGAAAATGATACAAAATTTATTAGGTAAAGTCCCCCCTCCGGTTGATCAATTTTGATGAAATTTTTACAGTCATATCTCGGGAAAATCAATAGATCAAATACTCAGTTTAATCAAAATCGTTAGAGCCGTTTTTGAGAAAATCGAAAAAAACTTAAAAAGTTATTAAATAAAGTACCCCCTCCCTTTGAGAAATTTTGATGAAATTTTTGCTGTCACATCGCGGGCACATATATACACTAAATACCCAATTTCAGGTTCGCACGGTTTATAGTTTTTGAGCTAGTCTGTTCACACACACACACACACACACACACACACACACACACACACACACACACACACACACACACACACACACACACACACACACACACACACACACACAGACCATTTCGCGGGACTTGGTTATTTGGACTCAGGGGATCCCAAAACGTGTATTTCCGTTGAAAACCGGAAGTCGAAATTTTTCATGATCACAATACTTTCACTTACTATATATTTCATATATAGGTAAGTGAAAGTAAAAATCAGCATTTGGTAATAAAGTGATAGATTTTTATATTGAAAATCGTGATTTCAATGCATTTCCGAAAGACTTTCTGGAGTCAAACAGAGAAAAAATTATTAATATGTTAAAATTTTACTTAGAACTATGGAACATATTCAAAATTAATTTGCAGTTAGATTGTTCCTACAAAAAAATGGGTCCAAATTATGAGGAAAAGGCAGATATGAATTTTAAGACCCGTCAACAAATTATAGATTCATCAACTGATTTGTACAAATATATTAATAACTCATATCAAAAAATAGTTTCGGAATTAGATTCCTTTGAAACTAAAGGTTCTGGCTGGACATTTGTATCGTGTAATTATCTTTGTTTGCATCTAACTAAACATAAACCTCTTGATGGAAAACAATTTATGGACTTGCCGAAAGCGATAGCAAACAAACATGCTGTAATTAACGTAAAAAACTTAAACAACGATTGTTTTCGATTCGCAATATTAAGTAAAATTATTGGTTTGAACGATTCTAAGTCCTATGAATATTTAGAAAATAATTACAATTTTGATTGTATTTCATATCCCACTTCCTTTAAAGACATTAAAATATTCGAGGATGTAAACAATGTTTTAATCAATGTGTATGGTTTAGATGAAAAAAACAAAGTATTTCCTTTGAGAATAAGCAAAAAAGAAAGATTTGACCTTTTATTTCTTCAAAATGAATTTTTGAATGTTATTTAGAAAAGATCGAGGGCCCTTGTGAAAATCCGTCAATTTCTTGGACGAAATTCGTGCAAAATCATAAAATCTTTTGTGCATCACTTATGGTTAAAGCAGATATTCCTCTATTACATCTTCAACCTTCAGTCTATACTGGTGCTAACTGCATGTTTTCGTTTATGGAGGCTCTTCATGAATTGGCAAAGAAGGTTGATGAAATATATTACAAAATCGAACCCATGGCTCAAATGACTGAGCAAGAAATGTTGTATTATGAAACAACGAATAAGTGCGTTATCTGTCTAAAGACATTAAATAAAGACCAGAAAGTACGGCATCATGATTATGTCTTCTTCTTCTTCTTCTTTATCTTCCTCCTTTGTGCCATTACTAGCGTGGAGGGGCCTCGATCCAACGCTGCCAGGCTTCACGGTCCCTGCACAGCCTCTTCAGTTCCTGGAAAGTTTTTCCTCCAATCCTCTGGATATATTCTTCATATAGAATCCTAGGCCTTCCGCGTGGCCTCCTGCCAGTGGGTCGAGCTTCCATCACCTTTCTGGGTTCCCGGTTCTCGCTTATTCGACAAACATGGCCAAACCATTTTAGCTGGCGTTTCTCCAGGATAGTTTTCAATGCAGGAATTTTTAGCTCTGCTCTAATCCTTTCATTTCTTACGCGGTCCCTCCTTGTTTTTCCTGCGACTCTACGTAAGTACCTCATCTCAGCTGCAGTCATTCGGCCGATCTGTTTATCGAGCATTATCCAGCTCTCGCTCCCGTAGGTAAGAGTAGGGAGGTATATTGATTTGTAAATGTGGAGTTTCGTTTCTAGCCCCACATCTCGATGCCCAACAATACTGTTGCATATGCTA
Organism: Aelia acuminata; assembly: GCA_911387785.2. Lineage (NCBI taxonomy): Eukaryota > Metazoa > Arthropoda > Insecta > Hemiptera > Pentatomidae > Aelia > Aelia acuminata. The sequence continues at coordinate 1,810,503 of OU426980.1, forward strand.
TAATAGATTTGGTTAGCTTTAGCAATCCTATTTGCTATTTCCCAATCTATTTTTGCCTGTCTATTTATGTTGGAGCCCAAGTAGAGAAAGTTCTCCACTACTTCGAGAACCTCGCCATTGCAAACCACCTCCACTGTCTCCTCCTCATCTCGGGACATGACCAGTATCTTGCTCTTGGAGGCATTGATGGTCATTCCTTTACGCTGGAGTTCTTCCTGCCATTCCAGTAGAGCTTGCTGCAGCTTATCTTTTGTGTCGCAAATGAGAACGATATCATCAGCATATAACAGTGACTGGCTAAGTATCGTCCTCATGTTCCACTTACCTATAATTGTTCGAGCAGTTCGCCTTTTACAAATTTTATGGATTTCATCCATAAACACTGTAAATAGAAGGGGGCTCAGGCTGTCTCCTTGTTTTACTCCTCTATCTATGGGGAAAGGAGCAGATTCTGTTCCATTAATCCTCACCACTCCTTTTGAATTCATGTAGACTGATTTTATGGCGGTAATGAGGTCTCGTGGCACATTTTTTGCTGCTACGGCGTTCCATATTTCTTGACGTGGGACCGAGTCGAAAGCAGCCTTAAGGTCCAGGAAGGCTAGATATGTTGCCTTATCTCTGTCCCATGATTTTTCTAATATATTTCTTATGACAAAGATATTGTCATGGGTCTGCCTCCCAGGGCGGAAACCTGCTTGCTCCTCCTCCAACTGCTTCTCCACAATTCGTCGTAGCCTTTTCTCCAGAATGTGCGTGTACATTTTGTAAGCCACAGACAAGATGCTAATTGGTCTATAATTGGCACATTCTGTTTGACTCCCTTTTTTGTGGATAGGAATAATCACACTGTATTCCCAATCCTTCGGGATCCTCTTGGTATCCCATACCGTCTGAAATAGGCCTTGCAATGCTTTAATGAGCTCTTGTCCACCATATTTCAGGAACTCGGGGGCAATGTTGTCTCTGCCTGCTGCCTTGCCTGTCTTCATCTGTTCAAGAGCCAGTTCCACTTCTTCTTCATTAATTGATTCTTCGCTGACTTCGTAGATCATCTGTTCCCTTTGTTCTCTTGCTACGTCTTCATTTGCGAAGAGACCTAGGTAGTGTCTACGCCATCTATCTAATATTTTACTTGTTTCTGTCAGCAATTCACCATTGTTATCTTTAACATTTCTCAATGGCTTTGCTCTTTTGCCCTTCAAGAATTTCACAGTACGCCAAAACTTTTTGATATTTTCCCTTTGATTTCCATCTAGGCTCTTCCCAAATTCCTCCCAGGATATCTTTTTTTGTGCTTTGACTACGGCTTTGGCCTCATTTCTTGCTTTTCTATAGTCAGCAAAGTTCTCAGGTGTCTTATGCCGTTGGTAGGACTTCCATGCTTGCTTCTTTTGGTATACAGCTACCTTGACATTATCGTTCCACCATTTGCTGCGTTTGCCTTTATAGCTGAATTTGTGTAGGCCACAGATCTCCTTGGCAGTTCTTAAGATGGTAGTTTTGAGAGCACTCCATTGTTTCTCTGCGTCTCCGTCTAAATCCAGAACTCTGAGGCGTTCTTCCAATTTTTCAGAATATAATTTTCTCTTATCTAGATCATCCAAAACTCGAACTTTTATTGCTTCATAAACTTTAGCTTGAGGCTTCCGGGTTCTTAAGATCCTGGTATCCGCAACTGATAACAGATGATCTGTGCCTATTTCTGCTCCTCTTATTACTTTCACATCTCTGAAATATTGTCGAATTCCTCGATCATAAATAAAATAGTCGATGACACTATTTCCAACTGCGCTTGAGAAAGTAATTTTGTGTACCCTCTTATGTGGGTAGAAGGAATTGCCTATCAAGAGATCATTGTCGACGCAGAAATCAATTAATCTTTGGCCATTTTCGTTTTTAACGATTTCACCTGCATGAGGCCCCATCGCTCCGAATGATGTTCTGTGGTCCCGTCCAATTCTCGAATTAAAATCTCCACAGAGAATTATTAACCTTCCTTTGTCTCTGCTTCTATCAATTGCTCGTTGCAGGTCTGAGTAAAATAATTCTTTGTCCAGTACCCCTGCATCTTCCGTAGGAGCATATACTTGGATGATTGTTAACTTACCAATGGTTACCTGGAGGTCTGCAAGTATGATCCTAGAGGAGACAGGCTCCCATTCTTCGACTCTGCTGTATGCTGAGGAAGACATGACTATCCCAACCCCTTCTTTTGCACGAACACCCTTTGGTACCCCTGCATATATCAGAAAATATCCGTCATTCAGCTCTACCTCTCCACTTCCTTTCCTTTTCACCTCAGCCATTCCCAGGATATCTACTTCATATTTCTTCATTTCATCAACAAGCTCAACTTCCTTTCCTGTCAGTGATTTTATGTTCCAGGTTCCAAACCTAAGGTCCTTTTCCGAGCCGCGTCGTTTCCGATTAGACAGTCCATTTGTTCCGAGGCCTTGTGTGGTTCTTTGAATCCTTTTTACTCTCGTGTGGGTGATTGGCCCGACACGAGAGGCCCCGTAACCTCGGGACAACTGGCTCCTTTAGTCGCCTTTTACGACAGGCGGAGATTCCGTGGGTAAATTCTATCCCCTACCCACAGGGTAATCATGATTATGTAACATCTAAATTTATTGGTGCAGCTCATTCAAACTGCAACTTACAAGCAAAAACACCTGATTTTATACCAGTAATTATGCACAATTTACAGGGTTACGATTCACACTTTATTGTACCTTTTTTAGCTAATCATGAAGGTGATGTTACTGTTATTCCGAGTAATTCGGAAAAGTACATCAGTTTTACAAAAACATTCAAAGATTGTAAAACTAAAATAAAATTCATAGATAGTTATAAATTTTTAGCTGCCAGCCTTGAAACGCTACGGCTTCTGAGAATCTCTCGATCACTTTCCCTCATTTGTATCAGTTAATCCCTGACGAATCCAATTTTGAATTTTTCCCTAACGAAAAAAGGAATCTATCCATATTCTTACATAGATTCATTGTCGCGGTTAGAAGAAACCCAGTTACCCACATTAGACAAATTTTACAATGACCTGACTTTAGAAAATATTTCTCAGTATGATTACGAACATGCTCAAACGATTTGGAAAATTTTTAATATCAAGAACATAAAAGAATATAATAATAATAATAATAATAATAATAATAATAATAATAAACTCTTTATTGATTGTCCCGGGAACTAGTCCCTCAGGAACAAATTATACAGATACATATAATAGACTTCAGTGCCTTAGAGTACTAATAAAAAACAAAACAAATAGAGAAAATTAAAATGAAAAAAATAAAATAAAAATAAAAAAAGCTGAAAAAAATTATAAACATTGGGGAAATCTTCTTGTGATAAAAAAAAAAATTAAAACTAAGTAAATCCTTATTGACTTGAAATGAAAAATAACTTATTTACACATACACTAAATGGATCATATATTTTAAAGATAAATAAATAATAAAGGCCTATACCAATTTACAGTTAAACTGTTTACAATTGTTCGGGAAACTGGGTGGAGAGGAAGTGATTGAACAGGCGGGATTTAAAGGTAGGGAGAGTGTTGGAATGACGAATAAAAGGGGGGATAGAGTTCGATAGGGATGAGGACCGGATAATGATAGATCTTTCAAAGGCTGACGTTCGGTGGGCCGGAGTGTATAGATCTGAAGACCTGGAACGGGTATTGCGGGAATGGACAGAGGATTTGAAATGGAGAAGTTCGGTGATGTATGAAGGACGGCGGGATCGGATTACTTGGAAAAGGAAAGAGGCCAGGAAATATTTGCGGCGGTAGGATGGGTATAACCACTTTAACCACAATATACTGAAATATATATAAAAACGGACGTAATTTTATTATGTGAGGTATTTGAAAAATTTCGTAAACTCTGTATGGATATCTACTGTTTAGATCCAGCATATTTCATGTCTCTTCCAGGGCTGAGTTATGAAGCAATGTTGAAAACGACAGATATTGAATTGGATATTATAAAAGATTTTGATATGGTTCTGTTTTTCGAAAAAGGCATCCGCGGCGGTATTACACAAGTTGTCAAACGATATGCTAAAGCCAATAATTGTTTAATAGATGATTATGATCCAAATCAACCCATGAGCTATTTAATTTATGCAGACGTGAACAACTTGTATGGCTACGCAATGAACAGTTTCCTTCCGTACGGGGGCTTCGAGTGGTACGATCAAGATTCAGATGTGCTAAACGTTCCTGACGACTCGGAAATAGGGTACATTCTGGACGTTGATATTGATTATCCTGAAACATTACATGATTTGCACTCTCAATTTCTCTTATTGCCTGAAAAATCAAAACCTCCTGTCGATAAAAAAACAACTGAAAAGTTAATGACTACGCTTACACCGAAAACTCGTTATATCGTTCATTATATCAATTTGAAACAAGCTCTAAATCTAGGGATTAAACTGACAAAAATTCATAGAATTTTAAGATTTAAGCAAAAAAAATGGTTGGTACCATATATTGATCTAAACACTAAACATAGAGCAATTTCTACCAATCCTTTTGAGTCTGATTTCTTTAAACTAATGAATAACTCGTGTTTCGGAAAATTCATGGAAAATGTAAGAAAGCGTATAGACCTTAAAATTGTTACAAATGAAAAAACATTAAACAGACCAGTGAAGAAGCCCAATTTCAAAGAAAGAATCATTTTTACCGATAATGTAGTTTCCGTCCAGTTAGAGAAGGAAAAAATTGTATTCGATAAACCGCTATATGTTGGCTTTAGCATATTGGAACTTTCAAAGGTTTTAATGTACAAATTACACTATGATGTGTTTTTAACAACTTACGGTCCACAAAATATTGACCTCTGCTACATAGATACTGACTCTCTTTTGTATCATATTAAAATACCAGATATTTACAACGATATAAGTAATAATAGTTTAAGATATTATTTTGATACTAGCAATTTCCCGAAAGACCACCCTTGTTATTCTGATAAAAACAAAAAAGTGGTCGGAATGCTCAAGGATGAAACAGCCGGTGACCCGATATTCGAATACGTTGGCTTAAGGCCAAAAATGTATTCTTTCATAACTAAAAAAGGTTTATTAATTAAACGGTCCAAAGGAATAAAGAAATGTGCTGTTCGAGGATTCACGTTTCAAAATTATCTAGATTCTCTAAGAAATGATATGACAATGTACAGCCAGTTTCATATTATACAATCAAAAAAACATCAAGTGCAAACGGTTTTAATAAATAAAAAGTCACTATGTCCGTATGATGATAAACGTCATACGTTGGAAAACAAAGTCAATACTCTTCCTTACGTCCATTATGCATTGACGCATCATAATTAAATTAAATGTGCAGTAATATATTGGTACTGTTTATTTTATGAACAAATTATATTTTAGGTTAAGAAAAAAAAAAACAATTTGTGAGAAATAAATATATTTTAAATGTAGAGTTACAATAAATATATAAAATATACAGTTTTTGTAAAAAGAATTAATAAATTTATATTATAACAGCAAGTGTTTTTTTCTTTTAATACACTATGCAATATCCTTCTTGTCAATCCAGCTGCGTTCACATAATCCCAGCCATTTTACATACAATTTATTTCCTTTTCTTTTTAAAACTTTTTCTACAAGGTGTACATCTGGATATTTAACTTTTTGTAGCTCTTCTTCATAAAATGCTCCACTAATCGGTTATCCTTTCAGATCTTCCAGTAAATAAGTGTAAGGATATGTCTTCTGAATCTTGACTATCTTAAAAATTTCACTTGACCAATTTGATAAATATCCTTTAGAAAATTTTGTTTTTTGTTTAGATATCCTCACAAAATCGTCCTCTTCAAACTTCTGCTTTCTCACTTTAGTCCGAACTGTAGAATACACATTGTTTAGCAAGTATTTTTCCTATTTTTTATTACAAGCATCAATTGGTTTCATACCAATTGTTGTATGAAATGATGAGTTATATTCTTGTAAAATCTGAGGTAGGATATCTAAAAATTTGTAATTTCCTTGCGTACTGAAGGCTTTCCACATTTTCCCTTTCAATGTTCTATTAAACCTTTCTAAAATGGAAGCTTTCATATTATAAAAGGTGGAATAATGATTAATACAATATTTTTTCATTAGAGATTTAAACTTGGAATTGTAAAACTCCTTTCCCTGATCACTTTGAATATTTTTTGGAATTTGTCTACTCGAAAGAAACACGCTCTCCATCGCCTTAGTTACATCTTTAGCAGATTTCTTCTTTATTGGTATGGCCCATGCATATTTAGCAAAGCAGTCTATAACTGTTAATAAATACCCCCTTAATAAGTACCCCTTATTTTCTCGAGAATAAGGTATCATCTCTACTAAATCTATCTGCCACAAGTCATTTATTCCTTTCAAAACTGTCTTTCTCCTTGGATATTTCTTGCGAGTTGGCTTATGTAATTCATTTACAACAGTTCTTTTAATTATTGTTGAATCCATTATCAAGTACTTTGTTTAGGTAACCAAGTGTGACCACATCAGATTCCTTTTCAGGTTCAGCTACGTTTGTTATTCTCTATCGAGAGAGTCATATATACCTTCAACCAAGGTTAAAGCAACGCTGTTTAAAAATTCTTTGGTAACAACATCCTGTTTATTTATAGGTGGTGCAAAGTTGACAAGTCTTTTTCTTTTTCCATCAATCCAATTACCAGGCCAATTGTTTAAATCAGTGTAAGTAGCCGCTAGCGTATCACAATACACTTTATTAGCATCGTCATGAGCTGTGATTGGGTTGGCAACATTGATTATTCGTAAATTGCGTGCATCGATGTCCTTTACCGACTTTAATATGCTAAACGGAAAATAGCGTTTTTTATATTTGGAGTGCTTTAATGACATGTGAGATCCGAACTTGTTTATTGTCATGTTTATACTAAACCTAGCTATATATAGTCTTTAATATATAATATTTTCTTCTCGTAGCTCTTCAATTATTGATTCTATTTCGTTTTGGTGTCTTTCGTGACCAGCATGAGCGGAAGCCATTAAAAGCTTTAGAAGATTTACTAGCTCATTTGGATCGTTCCAATACTCATACAGAGGTTTATCGGCTCTCATAAGACCATGGCCCCTTTTGTGAGAACGGAGCTGCATTCTCGGAGCTGAGGAAGGGGCATAGAGTTTTAAGGTTTCCGGGGGAAATAACTTGGATATTACATTTCTATATTTCTCAGATCTGTTTCTAAATACCCCTCGTTCTTCGCTATAGCCTTTCCTGTGTGCATTGGTCGAGATTAAAATATTCTTATAATTTTCCAAGTCGGTCTCGTTATAATCTTGTGGGTTTTTTAAGTAGAGTAGCTGCAACAATCCCGGAGTTCCTTCATACACTATGTCGTTCATAGAAATATCGTCGCTGTTTGGAAACAGCCGAACGTTTGTCGAATTTCCAATAGCTAATCTTCCCAAAGGCATGACTCTAATTCCATAACGATCGTCATATGCCTCATCGTCTTTTTTAAAAATCTTATCCAAGTATTCCCTTTGCAGGTTTCCAAATTCGGCGAGATGTTCCTTCAATTCGGCTTCTCCTTGTGGAGTTTTAGCATATTCTTTGACTAGCTCTGATAGTGGTTCGTCAGTCACATACTCGTCCTCGCATTCTTCAGATGATAATACGGGAAAGGAAAAACTAGATAACGGTCTAGCTCTTTTGTAGTGATGCGTTGTTTTCGGCAATAAAGTTGATTTTCGGTAAATACTAGCAGACTCGTTTTTATCTGGCGATTCGTCCCGCTCATTAACACCTTCTCTAGAAGTCTGTTCTGGTTTAGGTTTTAATGATTGTTTAATGTCTTCTAAAGGTTGAAGCACGGGTGTAAAAAATTCTTGACGACCCGTTTCAATATCCTGGAAGTTACGCTTCAATGCTCGAAATTTGTTTTTATTATTTCACGAGTGACTTTCGGGTCCATGATTGTTAATGATAATTACTGCCGAGATCGCTCTTTATATATCTACAATGTATGTGTCGATTCCTTTTCTAAAACGTCCATCGTTCATACCCCTACTTTTATCAATAACGAGATAGCCAAACGGTTCTTTCCAGCATAACGAGCACGTGTCTTTAAAAAGAGTAAAACTTAAATCTGGCATGCTTACGTGTTCATCATAAATATGTTTTAAATTTAATTCATCTTGAGGAAAAACTATTAAAAAGTTAAAATTACACCTGATAAGATCGGGATACAAACATAACGTTGTGTTAAATAAAAGCAATCGAGGTTCATATGACGGCCATAACTAAAGTATCATTTAATTATATCCTGATCTTCCATGGTGACATCATCAAATATGCATACCGAATTTGATTCGACTTTTTGAGGCAATTCCTTTGCATCTTCAAATTCATATAATTTTATTTCAGGAACAAGATTTATGACGCTTTGTTAAGTTTTTATCAAAACTTGAAGAATTTTTATGTTTTAAAAATTTTGTTTTATGTTTATAGCTTTCCCAGAAGACTATGATTTTACTTTTCTTATTTAAACATACTAATTTTCAGTTAATTATTCCTTTCTAAACGATTAAACTCTTTAAACATTCTAAGTGAACTTTTGATTTTATGTTTATTGCCTTTCTAGAAGATTTTGGTTTTGCTTTTTATATTTAAACACGTTAACTTTTCGTTAATTCTGCATTTCCAAATGGTTAAACTCCCTAAACGTTCTAATATATTAAATTTAAACATGTACTTACAACGTGGTTTGCCAATTTTATGTTTCCGTGATGTTTTTCTTATAGTAACACTTGTGTCATCCATTTTCACCGTCCAGATCATGTTTCAATAGTTTTTTCACTGTAACTCGGTTTATTTGTGGGAATTTAAGCATTTTTCACTACTTATGGTTATCCTTGCGACAGGTTACGCATTCACGTTCAAAAGCTCAAAGCAGTCGCTGAGTTTTTTCTCTATTTATTGTTTTTCTCGCTTTGAGCACTTTTAACTGTCTAATTATGTTCAATAAAATCTAAAATCACCTCAAATTACCAGCTTTTATTTTTGTCGTGATTATAATAGTCATTTTCCTTCATTTTAAAGGTTGTATATTTTGAGTTTCCTGAAGTTTTCGCATTTCAACACGCGATTCCAGCGCCTAATCTCTAGGCCCTATATAAGCGCGGGCAGATACGGCCCTTTGTCTTTTTGCGTGTGCCCTTACCAGCTGCCAGATCTCTTGCGCCTTTCTTGCGGTCACTCTGGGTCGACCCACCGCCATCTTGGCTATCTTCACACCGCTTACTTCCGAGGGGAGAAAATTCTATGGGCAACCAAGACCAAACCAGATGAGCTTGCTGTGTTCCTGCTGCGGAGACCTTCTTTTCAACTGTCTCTACTTTGCGTCTGCTGCCAGCCTGCAGGCGAACTCTCTTCGCAGTCCAGCACTTCTGTTGCACCAGCTTGTACTGAAGCTTTCTATCGTAACTATATTCTACGAAAATGTTTTATTTTTCATTCAATTGTATATGTATTTAATTAGCTGGCCAGCTATTCTTTGTTGTAATTTAGCTATTCTGTATTAAAATTTAGCTATCTTTTATTGTACTTTAGCTTTTACTTCGAATATCCTGCTTGTATTTTTCTACAACGCCTTTTATTTTAAAATATTAATTAACTCTGTATTTTTCATGCCAAATTGTGAGCTGAATTGGGGAACCCTGCAGAGCTGGCAGATAGCTGAGAACAGAAAACTGTTAGCCAGAGCACCAGCATCAGCTTGCACCTCCCAGCAAAGGACACAGCATCTTCAGCTGTTTTCCCGTAAACATCAGGGGTGCAGTAATAAGCAAGGGACACATCTTCAGCTGTTTTCCGGTAACCATCAGGGGTGCAGTAATCAACTTCCTGCTAACTGTCAGGTGAGTGCCAGTTATCGTAACCCAAGGCTAAGGTCCACCTCCCCAAGACTCTCTCTCACACTTGGTTTCATTACAGTTCTCAACAGTGTTGGGTTCCCCTTCAGTTTTGATCAATTCCCGACTGTCTTAATTGCAAAGACTTGTGATCACTGGAGGACAGCGGTAGAAGAGGAGCTGCACAATTTTTTGTTTGGATTTTATTTTTATTGTAATAAAAAGCAGGTTGTTTTTTCTTATCTTTTCGTTCCTTTTCTTATTTAGGTTGATGTAAAGTTTTTCCAAACAGATACACATTTTTAAACTTTAAGCCCTTAGGGTTTAATAGCAATCCAATCATAATATTGGTCTTTCCACATCCGCTCGGGCTATATATCGAGGCTCGGATAGTGTTTGGTAATAATGAACTATGTCTCTCCTCCGATTGTCCTTTAACCGGGGAAAAGTTGGTAGTAGGGAAACATTGCACTTGTTTAACTGATTTCATTCTGAACGCAAACAACATCAAGACGGCTATGTATACCCTATTGTTTCATTTTCTGATTACAGTATGAGTCACAGGGCCCGCAGAGGCAGAGGCTTGCTGAACAGTCTTATCAATAGGTTGCCGATTGAATTGCACCTTCCAGGATATCAATATTGCGGTCCCGGTACGAAACTAGAAAAACGCTTAGCTAGAGGTGATAGCGGAATAAACGAGCTTGATAGAGCTTGTAAAGAACACGATATAGCTTATAGCATAAATAAGGATATGGAGAGTCGTAAACAAGCGGACAAGATTCTTACTGATAATGCTTGGAAACGGGTTAAAGCTCCAGATTCGTCATGGGGAGAAAAAGCCGCGGATTGGTTAGTTACAAATGCCATGAAAGCAAAAAGAAAAATTGGTTCGGGGCTGAGGAAGAAAAAGAAGAAGATTAGTTTTAAAGATTTGGTTAAATCGTCAAAAGTAGATGATGTATCATCTATTCTCAATGCATCAAGAGCGGCATATAAAAAGGCTAAAATGCATCAACGAGGTAAGGCAAAACCTTCACCGCCAAGAGTTCTTCCGCTGCCAAAACAGGGAGGTTTTCTCCAATTTCTTGTACCATTGATGGCAGGACTTTCCGCTGTGGGGTCTTTAGCAGGGGGAGCCGCGAGTGTAGCCAAGGCGATCAATGAAGCTAAAGAAGCCAAACTAAAATTGGATGAGCAAAAGAGGCATAATTTGGCCATGGAGGGTCAAAAAGTTGGAAACGGACTTTATTTGAAACCGTATAAGAGTGGTTACGGTCTATTTATAACCCGACAAAAAAGACCAAGAAAAATATGACTACCAAATAAACCATTGACCGATTTGGAATTGAATCATTTAGCAAAAGTTTTAAATGTTCCAAATTTTCGTGGAGTGTTTATGATTGATAATCTTCCAAGATATCCAAAAAAACTCGAGTCAGCTATTGTAAATTTAAATACAAGTTCAGAACCTGGTTCTCATTGGGTCTGTTATGTAAAAAAAGATAATGTAGTGAAATACTTTGATTCTTTTGGAAATTTAAAACCTCCTCCTCAATTGTTAGATTATTTCAAAAGTTTTCAAGCATTATATAACCGCCGTCGTCATCAAAAGTGGAATACTCCGGTTTGTGGGCACCTTTGCTTAAAGTATTTAGCCGATGTTTCTCATAAATTTTGATCATTAATAATCATGAGCTACACAGTAACGTTTACTGGCAATTCTAGCGTTCTTCATGCAAACTTCCTACCTCCTCTAGAATTAGGGTCGGATTGTACAATCGGGTTATTATCTTTTGACACATATAATACTATTCCAAACATAAGAAAGGGTGTTAACGATATGTTTTATTTCGGTGATATGGCCATTCAAATACCTGAAGGATCGTATGATATCGATGCTATACAATCTTTTCTAAGCGATGAAATCGCTCACCGTGATCGGGGTGCTGGACTTGTACTTAGAGGAAATCCAAGTACCCTAAAGACTGAAATTAGATCGTCTAAGCAGGTTTTTTTCAACTGTCAAGGCAAACCACATTCCATTGGCCCGCTATTGGGTTTTACTAGCCCCGAACAAGTCATTAACCCAGGGCATCAGTATACTGAATCAAACGACATTGTGAAAATTCTTAGTGTAAATACTATTTCGATTCATTGTAACATCGCGTCGGGGTCTTTCATTAATGGACATCCGGATCATAGTATACATCAATTCTTTCCTGCAGTAGAACCAGGATCTAAAATCATCGAAACCCCGAATCCAGTCATTTACTATCCTACTAACGTGAGGACTGTTGACAATATTACTGTTCGTTTAGTAGATCAGAACGGCAAGCTTATTGATTTTAGAGGAGAAACAATTACTATAAGATTACATTTAAAGAAAAATGAGGATTGATTTTACCAGAGATAGTCTATCTCTAGCTGGTTATAAAAGGAGATGTCAGACCCCATTAAGATTTAGTAAACCTAAACCATCAAGGCGGTTAACACCTGCAAACGCAAACTTTTTAAAACAGTGTGGTTTTCGGTTAAAAATAAAAATATGAATAATATACTAAACATAACATCAGACGTGAAATTTGATGAGTCCCTTACACAATTTCAATATCATTCGCATCAACCGTATGCAGGCAACACTTTTAACAAGTCTGATGAAATCAGAATTCCGATCCATCAACAAGATGTTTATACGTTTCCTTCTTTAAGTTTTATTTACATTGAAGGACGAATTTTAAAAAAAGACGGTACTCCAGGAACTACTTCAAAATTGACTAATAACGCGTTTGCGTTTTTCTTTGATGAGATCAGATACGAATTAAATGGCGTTGAAGTTGATAGAGTCAGAAACCCTGGAATAACAACAATGCTTAAAGGTTACGCTTCGTTTTCACGTAATTAAGTAAAAGGTCTTGAAAATTCGGGGTGGATAATACCTGGCATCGATAAAACTCTTTCAATCGATAAAGACGGATTTTTTAGCTTATGCCTGCCACTGGATATTCTCTTAGGGATATGTGAGGACTATCGCAAAATTTTAATTAATCTTAAGCAAGAACTCGTTTTGATCAGATCGAGTACGGACTTGAACTGCGTAAAGGGTAGCAATGACGTACAAATAAAATTAGATAAAGTGGTCTGGAGGATGCCACATGTTCGTGTTTCCGATCAAGAACGACTGAGGTTGTTGAAAATGGTAGAGAAAAACAAGATAATTACTATACCGTTCAGATCATGGGATCTTTATGAATACCCAAATTTACCTACTTCGCAGCATGAAAATTGGACTGTCAAAACATCGACAAATTTAGAAAAGCCGCGGTATGTTATTATCGCATTCCAGACTGGTCGAACGAGAAACGCAACCAAAGATAACAGTCATTTTGATAGTTGTAAGTTGAAAAACTTGAAACTCTATCTGAATAGTGAACATTATCCTTATGATGATTTGAATTTAGATTTTGCACAAAGAAAAGTCGCCCTTCTCTACGAAATGTATAATGAGTTTCAAACGAGCTATTATGGTAATAGACACTCTCAACCTCTGCTATCACGATCCGATTTTGAGACCCTCGCACCTATAGTTGTTATAGATTGTTCTAAACAATCTGAAGCAACAAAAAGTACGACTATTGATATTCGCGTTCAACTAGAGGCGAGTGAGAACTTTCCGCCTAATACTAAGGCATACTGCCTTATTCTTCATGATAATATAGTGGAATATGAAGTGGGAACCGGTTTAGTCCACAAAATGTACTGAACCTCTGCACACGTTTGGCTGCAATTATTCATTATTTACAACCTAAACGAAATCACTCCACTGCTGGACTTTGACTATGACACACATGATGCATTCAGCGGTCATTGATTTTCAAGGCTATCGATCAGCCTCCAACACATTAATCGTTAAAGAACTATCTATAGTCTCTGTGAGTCATGCCTCATCATGGCATTGGTTTTTCAAACCGCCTCAGGGTGCGAGTGAAGAACTGGCTAAAGCACGGACGAACATCTGGGTAATGAAAAATATTCACGGATTGAACTGGACCTATGGCGATGTAGAATATGAAGATATGAGGAATTTATTAGTATATGTTACAGAAGACTATGACATATTATGGGAAAAGGAATGGAAAAGTGCAAGTTTATAGAAGAACTCATCGATAGACCAGTCTGTGATCTTCATGATTTCGGCTGTCCTAACTTGAAACAGTTAAATAATGAACAGATAGCTTGTCATTTCCATTTGAACACTTCCCTTGTTTGCTCATTAAATCAAGCCCATCGTTTGGCCACATGGGTCAGAAAAAATTCTGAAGCTGTAAATTTAAAAAAAGAAGAGATAAGAAGACAAACATTTAAGAATATTGGTACACCTCATCATCTACTCTCATATGCTGGATTTATTCGAGGAGTCAAGGATAGAGTAGAATGTGTATACTGTGGACTGGTATTCGACAGCACATCATTAGACAACCCTCTCAGATACCATAAAAAGAATAGTCCACAGTGTTTGTGATTCCAGGAGGAGTATTTATACTCCTCCTAGGAAGTACCTTATCAGTATGATGGATAAAATGGAGTCAGCAATACTACTACTATACTACAGCAATACAGCAATACCTCGTTTAGGAAAGGAAGGAATCGAAACTTTAACTACAGAAGAATTGAGAGCTTTACCTCGATCATTACTTTTGTACCTTTTCGACTATACATTAGACTACATCTGGGAGAATTTACCTGAGGAGTGGCAAGAGGACGAGGAATTTATCCAGAAGCAAAGACTTTCTTACCTCAATGAATATATTAATTATTAATTGTACTATTATATCTTTAATTTATCCCATGTATTATTTCAAATAAACCATATAAATTAATTTTTTTTTTTTTATTTATTTACCTTTATTCTCATTTTTACTTAGGGAAGGGTTCAAGAAATAAAAAAAGTATATAAAGAAATACTATTTATTACATAAATAGATAATATATATTTATTACATAAATAGATAAATTACAACTCATAAGGGTCTTTTCTTGAGTTCATTTAATATATTATAAAGAGTCTCAGTATTAATATTAAAGTCCATTGATGTTGGTTTCACAGGTTCAGTCAGTTGACCTTCTTCATGTTTTTTATATAGTTCAGCCATTTTGGTTATCAATTTCAATGAGTTGTTGATGTTCTTAACGTCTTTACAAAGCTTTGCCGTTTCATTTCTGCTAAAACATGTCGAAGGTGAATCGAGCTGAAGGGTTGGCGAACTCTGATTAAACATTGCAAAAGAAATAACAACCTGTTCTATTTTCATAACTCTGTTCCTTCCCCTCTTGGAAAGTGTACAATACACATTTTTACAGCTTATTCGGTCTTCAACCTCCAATTTCTTTGGCCTGCTTTGCAAAAGAGATAACATCCTTGGATTCTGATCGGCGATGAATCTCCATTCTTCCGTATCCATATACACTGTAGTTTTCTTGTCGATGACCGCGACAGTGGGTACTAAATCGCAAAGACCGACTCGCACTATTTTGCTAGTGGTGATGGAGTAGTCGGTCACCAGTTCCAATCGACGCGGCACAACCATCTTCCAAGGCTTCAACATTGAGACTAAAAGGTTCAATATAGAGGAGGGGAGAAAGATGAATTTTTTCTATTTTTTTTATTAGTTGAGTTATTTTGTCTCTCTTTATTTCATACATCGATATCTGGTTTTTCAAGTCGTTTATCTGTTGCAGAATACCTCATATTCTTACTAGTTAGTCGTCCCATAATAGACTGGTTTATCAGTACTAGGACTATGAGGAAGGCTTATGTATGTGGTGGGGGGAGAAACCTCCTGCTTTTACTAAGCTTAGTCAATGAATTCAAATGATGAATTATGAATGAAACAGCTGAACCAGTAAACTGGTTTATCACGAAGGCTTATGTATGTGGTAGGGGGAGAAAGCTTGATCAATGAATTCAATTGATAAATTATGAACGAAACAGCTGAGTAAATATAGCCTTGCTACAGCACGATGTAAACAAAGCGCTGTTGCCACATCTACAATCCAACGTTGCCATGTTGGGCATCTCACATCCGTTGACCCCTTGAAACCTCATAACACACCTCAAGGTCACCCCCCCCCTCACCCTAGAACAACACCCCCCTCGCCCTCACAAGGTCGGTCAATGACCCTCAAGGTCACATATTGCTCTGCTGCAGCACGTAAACAAACAAAACTCCCACTCAGAGGATGACGTCACAGGCATAATGTAAACAAAAGGTCAATGAACCGCATGCACCTACACACACCTAGCCGGGTTGTGAACTGGGTCAACCCGTTAACAAACAAAACTCCCACTCAGAGGATGACGTCACAGGCATAATGTAAACAAAGGGTCAATGAACCGCATGCATCTACACACATCTGAACGTGGGGTCAACCCGGTTAAATGTAAACAAACAAACCCCCCCCCTCCCCCCTAGAACAACACCCCCCTCGCCCTCACAAGGTCGGTCAATGACCCTCAAGGGGGGCTCTGCTACAGCACGATGTAAACAAAGCGATGTTGCCACATCTCACACATTCCATGCGACGTTGCCATATTGTGCAATCAACCGTCCCCCCTCACCGTAGTTACACACCCCCCTCGCCCTGCCAGACGGCGTGACCTAGTTCACAATTGCACCATCCGTTGTTTCTACTACTGGCACACCAACTTAACTCATTTACACATTATCCTGAAACAGCCACCCCCAAGGTGCCACTATTCGGATGAAGTTCTGACGGTCAAACATATCTTTCAAGAGTGCTTTTACACCTCTAGATTAGCCAAATTTGGCCTGGCAGGCAATATATCGGATGCACTTAGTGACGATCTACGTAAAATCACATCACTTATAGAATTCTTAGGGGAGAAGGACCTGTTAAAAAAAATAAACAACTTATGTTATTTCCCCTCCCCCTTTAATATTGTAAATGCTTAGTTGGTAATACAGATAAATATAATTAAAATTTAATAGTCTATTATTTAATATTTAATTTTCTTTGATTTATATTATGTTATTATTTATGGTAATGTTATTGTTTCAAATTATTGAAGGAAACTGGTAATGTGGAAATTAATATTAAAGGTACATAAATAAGACGTCTTATTAATAAACAACAAATAGAGAAACAAAGGCATTGATGACTTTATTTTTTTATTCCTTATAAACCCCAATAAACAAACAAACAACCAGCTAAAACCGTCAACGCTTTTCTTACTCCAATATTAAATTTTTGAGAAATAAATAAATGTATTCCGGCGAAATTTACCCAAATAACATAACTACACACAATAACTTACTCTAATCGCTGTTGATTCTGGATTATACAATATATATAGTTATACTCCTCTACTGAAGAGGAAGTAACGTCGTGTAAAGGTTTCAGGATAAATGAGAGGAAAAAACATGTGATCAAAAATAAAAGACTCACTTTATCAAAAATAAATTTTATAATAATAACCCTTTTTCCTTGATTTGCACAAAATTGATGTAAAAAAGAAAAAAAGTTTCTATTCTTTAAAACTTTTTTTTTTTAAATTGGGGATATTAACATTAAAAATATATTCTGTTATTTGGCCGAACATTAACGTTGCGTAAAATTTTCAAGTAAATCCATCGGCTACTTTTCTACTTTTAATGTAACAAATATATTTATATATATATCTTAATATTATAATATAATATATATATTTGTTCATATATATATTAACAAATATATTAAGTTAATATAATATATTTGTTAATATATTTATATTAAAATATAACAAATATTTTTATATATATCATTATGTCATGCTTAGTGTGGGGAGCTCTGAATACTGAGATTTTATTGATTCAAACGTCTATGCTATTTCCTCACAAAACGCAATTAAGCTTGCTCCGTTTGTGTTTAGTTAGTCTAAACTAACCAATATACTATTAAATGCAAAGGAATCACAGTTAGAGTCTCTCCGACTCAATAAACACATGTTACATAATGTAAAATTTGGTGACCAATACATGGTACAGTAAATCTCAATTAATGATAGGTTGATGATACATAATCAGTATTCAGCGCATTTCTACTCAATATTCGATATGTTTACCTAAAAACAATTCAATAACTGCAGAATATTATATTCAGCCAAGATTTCTCATGATTAAATCTTTAAAATGAAATAATATTAGAGATTAAATAGACATATACATATTTTTAATATTCTTTTTATGTTATTAATAATATGATAAGTAATCAAAAATTTATCTCGGTGAATACTGCAAGTATAGTTCATACTAATCTTTGTATTTTATATTATTTATTATTGAATACTCATCTGATGTGCTTCCCACGATTTTATTATACAATATAAAAATATCGATCGACTATGTCAACAATAATTTAGATTAAAAAACCTATAATCGGAATAACTAAAAAACGAATTCATCCCCCTTTAGTTTTCAATTCGTTGTCATTTCTGTCAAATTAAAGAATAATAATATAATTGATTTAGCTCATATATTTAGAACCAGCAAAGTTTTCATTTAAACGGAAGAGGTAAAGCTACAAACCGATTAGATTGAAAGTACATAGCGTCTTAAATCATGGAATGACCGCCGGTTACTCCATAACCGTGGATTTCGAGAAAAAAAAATTGAATTTGGGTCAAGATTTTACTTTTGTTGGTTTATATATATATATATATATTTTTTTTTTTTTTTTTTTTTTTTTTTTTTTTTTTTTTTTTTTTACTTGAGACTTATAAACCTCTAGCTGTATATCCCGGTTTCACCCGGGGAATTTCATTTTTCTAATGAAACGGTCGATTTCGTAAAAAACATTGTAAAGCGAGGTCATTACGATTTTTATAACAATAAAGAATATCAGCTGAAGATCGGCTGAATTACACAATTTTAATATGGACAGGTGTTCGCACCTGGTATCAAAGAACCGCTGAGCGAAATTTGGACGCTAGTCGTGATTCTTATAAAAAAATTAGTCCCGGAACTTTTTGAATGAGCTGTGTATCTTTAATGAAGGAGTTTGCGATTTTTCTGCCAAGCCTAAGCAGCTTTAGATTGAAAATTTGCAAAATTTAATGATAAATTTCATCATTTTTGGGAGGAGGATTCAAATTTTAATATGTTCAAGTACCTGTGGTGAAGCATGGTCTGTCTAGGCTCGTTCGTTAAAATCAACAGGCAGACTGAAATTCAAAAATTGTCGATTCAATGATAGGATGCTTCAAATTTTGGCTCAATAGTATTCTCTTGTAATAAGATCCAAAAAGCGTGGTCTGCCTGCGGTGACCCGCTGCTCAAGTTAGTCAGACTAAATTTGAAAAATTGAAATTTTCAAAGTCAAAATTAATGTATTTTAACATCCATTAATAATAATTAATACATTACAATGCACCAACCCATTCAATCGCAAACTCCTTCATTGGACATTTATTATCACATGTGAAAAATTGAGGCGTACCAAACACTGTCAATTTTATATCCTATACATTAAAATGTTTGAAATTGAGTCTGCCAGCGGTTAACAACCGTTTAAAAATGGCAGACTGATGAAACCATCCATGTTTGAAGATAATCTATCATCTATCATCTATCACCTATTAAGGTTTCATCCATCCTGAAGACAGGGTCGTTTTTCGCTTTTTCTTCACTATTTACATGGCCGCCATTCAAAAGCAACCGTTTTGAAATGGCAGACTTGGATTTTCTTACTCAGAATGGAATGGATTTTCATTATAAGTGGTCAAATCTTCTCCTGAAATGAACACCCATTTTCGGCATCGGCTCCAGGACTAATAACAAACGATAACTTAAATTGTCATAGTTTCTATGGAATCAAAACAGAATATTGCAGGTTTTCCTTTAAAAAGTTTTGATTGTGTACAAATATAACTGTTGTGCAAAAAACAAGAAATATTTACAGTTTATGAAGAAAGTCGTGGGCGGTGATAGAGAAATATAATAATATATATTCATTCGTGTTACTCTTAATTAGAGAAACGAATCAGTATATTAATAAAAATTTCTTCTAAATTTCTATTCCGGATAAAAACGAATTTTATTATTATTATTTATTTTATTTTTTAAGAAAGACCGTTCAAGTATAATAAAGTTGATATATTAATGCTAAATGTTTAATATCCATAATCTTCAGATCATAAAGGTTTTACAATCAAATATAATCATATTTAATAATAAGTAACAATGATATAGTAAAATAATGATCGAAAGAGCAGAACGAGAAATGGTGAAAGTTGGTGCAAGATAAAAAAAAAAAAGTAAGAGCATGAGAGTATGAGAGTAGACGAAATTCATTTCCCTAATGCAATGACAGGAAAAATAAAACACAGGCTGAAGCTCTGTCCCAACTTCAAAGTTCTCTGAGTGAGGCAACTTCAATGAAGCACTCACTTTTAGAATTATATTATGTTAGTGAAATAATGAAATCAATTTCTCATCCTACTTAAATAAACTAATATTTCATATTAGAGTAAAATCGCAATAAAAGAAATAAAATTATAATGTTTTAAATGTTTTTTTCTTAAGATTTCTATTATGTAAATATACTGTACTAAAATTTTTTAAACATTTAAAAATATATTTTACGGTGTTCTACAATCTTTAGCAGGGGCAAGGGCGGATACCCAAATATTTTGATTTTTCAATTTTTTGAAAAGATTTTTCACTGATTAAGGTCATCGGCTATTGAACGGCTTAACTATTCTGTTTAAATTAGATCGTTGTAAATGAAACAACAACATACCAGATTAAATTAATATATAATATAAGATTATAGTATATACAACATATAATATATTTAAGTTATATATAATATAACTATATAATATTAAGTTATATAATTATATATATATATGAACCGATAACCTTCTTACATTATAAGGGCTGATTCGTATTTCATTTTCTTATATAAAGGAAAATTAAAATAAGAAAAAAAAGAGGAGTTAAAATTACAATTAAAATAAATGAACAGAGGAAATCAGTAAATATAAAGTAAATTTATTTTACCGTATTTATTAGTTCACACTTGAAGCAAATAACGTAGAAAATTTATAACGAAACAAAAAAAAAAAAAATCGAATCATCTGAAAATATTTAAAATTAAATAAATCCTTTCTTTCTGTTAAAACAACTAATAATAAAAAAAAAATTAACAAGATCCAAATCAGACTTTCTTGCTACTAAATTTAAATTGTTAAATTCCATGGACAACTCCGTTTTGTTATACTCGGCAGAAGTCTGGGCTCCATTCTACTGTCAACAATTAGAGCGAGTTGCTTTGAATTATTTCAAGACAATTTATCATTGGCCACGAAATACTCCAAACCATTACTTACGCGTAGAAACGGGTCTAGTAACTGTAGACACAGAGATCCTTAAAAGAATGATTTGTTGGTATCGATAAAAAACATTTTATTAAAAAAAAAAAAAAAAAAAAAAAAAAAAAAAAAAAAAAAAAAAAAAAAAATTAAACCGACTTCGAAACCTAGGAACCAGTAAAAATAAATGCACTGAAAAGTATGAAATAACTACCTTCTGGTTTTTATGATTACGCAGCAAAATTGAAAATGGTGAAAAAAGCGAAAAAATGCAATAAGACGAATAATTTTATTTTTATTTGTACAAATACACACTAAAAGTTATAAAACATCGTGAAATTAAAATGTTGAATACAATGTTCAATACAACACAATCTTTTCGGAGGCGGTGCAAAATTTAAAATTTTTAACAATAGACATTATGAAAATCGTAAAATGGATCTTCTGTTTTTATCTATTGATTTTAATGCCTACTAGTGGTATTGTATCAGTAAAGTGTCATTTATATTTGCGCCGCCTCAATTATATTATATTATACAACTTTCAACACCCTACCTTCTATGATTATAACTGGATTTTTTTTTTTTTTCATAAGATCAATGTTGAGTCCATTATGTTCGTAATTCCTTTCGATGAATTTTTGACTAAATTTAATGCCTAGTAAAGCCTTAACTAAATTTAATAGCGAAGTACTAAGAATATCCTTCGTAATAAAAAATTATTCAGAAAATAAATTGCTAAACACTGTTGCTTCAATTCGAGTGGGGTAGCATTTATGATATTAAGTATTTTCATGGCTGCCAAATTTTTGCTGAGGGGACTTTCATACAAAGAGGTTGTTTCTGGGCGATATCAACTTTTATTTTGCAGCTTTTATTTAAGGATGAACATCAGCAAACATTGAAATGTTAATTTCTTTTTTAAATAATGTAATGTCTGTATTGGGAAAGTGTCCTTGGAAAATTTTCATTAATTGGGAAATACAATACACAATATTTATGTTAGTTATTTCGGTACCTGAGAGATGACTACCTCGAATGCGAAAAACCCATAAACACATCCAAGATCATTTTCACTGCCTGTTTCAGTAAAATTTATTAATTTATTATTGGACTTAGGCTCTTAACAAGATACTTAGGCTCCCTCGAACCGCAAAACTGACCTCCCGAAAATCAACTATTTAAATTTCTTTCGATTTAAAATTTTTTTATCGAAACCACAAAATTAATGAAAATCGACTTAAGACAGTCTGGCTCTTTGATAACGCTTTATTCTACTACATTTCAGTTAATGCACAGGAAACAATTACAACTCACAATTTAGGCAAGTGGAAAAGTATAAAAAAATCGAAAAATTAACTGGAAAATGAATGATGGATCTAATTTCTAATAAGTGCCTATCTTAAAGATTTTTATATCTAGACTCTCCTATCTAGACAATAGCAAAGCCTGTGTGCCACCAGCTAGCAACGTTATCGTACCTTAAAGAAAAAAATGAGACAATTAGTCATCATAGACGGAATTGGTGATGGAACAAACTAATATTGAAATTATTTAGCAGAATGTAAATTATTTCATAATTGGACATGTCCCTAACATTTTTTTGTGCCACATTTGAGCTTAGATAGCAGATTTTCGTCTACTCAAAATAAATAATTTTTGCAATGACTGCCTTTTTAATTTATAGGACTCAGTAGTTGCAGAAACAAAATTAGAAACCTATATAGTAATCCGGATAACATAACAGAAATGTCACTCCTTGAAGAATCGGCACATGATTTCGTGATTACATTGTGTATTAATATCCCACAGTGACCGAGTGTATCCGGAAGAAGACAAAGGTGCCTGACTCCTTTGTTAAGGCCCCCAAATCAACTGCAAATAAGCTTTTCCAGGAATTATTGTATTCCTTTTTAACCTGCATAGCGAGTGAAAGTCGGAAATTTAAATCAATAATGGCTACGATTTTAAATTAAAACGGACCTGAGGGAACTTGTCGGCGTAGGGAATTGGTGACACTATCGCCCGGTCATAGTACCGCAGATAGCCACTGGCCCTCCAGGTTGGGGGAACAGTACACTGACACGCACACAGTTCACTAACTACAGTACACTTCATACACCCCC
This sequence comes from Aelia acuminata, assembly GCA_911387785.2. Taxonomy (NCBI): domain Eukaryota; kingdom Metazoa; phylum Arthropoda; class Insecta; order Hemiptera; family Pentatomidae; genus Aelia; species Aelia acuminata. The sequence continues at coordinate 1,833,920 of OU426980.1, forward strand.
ACACTACAGACTAAGGACACTTGCACAACACACCCTAGGGCCACCTTCCCAAGGTAGCCGCCCGGACGGGGGAGCAAGTCTGAAGGCTCGAAGGTGGCAGCCCCACCAAAGACTAGAGTACGGAGGGCCAATAACCCTCCTCACCGAAACTTTTTTACTATTACGGAACTGAACAGAGGAATAGCCGGACATCCCGAAAAGGTACGACACACGGACCGTCTTATGGACTTCACATTTGGATTTTGGAATGTATTAACATTTTTTAGAGCTGGCGCTCTGCAGGCGCTGCTGGATCAGCTAGATCAATATAGAGTTAATATTGCTGCAATCCAAGAAGTACGGTGGACTGGCCAGGGCACTCTGGAAAAAAGAAACCATACCTTCTACTATAGCTGTCATGAGAAACACCACCTTTTTGGCACAGGATTTATTGTACGTAGAACATTCAGATAACTGATGATAGGCTTCAAAGCAGTCAGTCCCAGAATATGTGTATTACGCATCAAGGGAAAATTCAATAAATATAGCCTTTTCAGTAACCATGCACCAACAGAGATGGCAGACGAGTCTTACAAAGAGGAATTCATGGACCAACTTGAAGCAACCTTTAACCAGTGTCCCAAGTATGACATTGAAATTATTGCTGGAGATAAGAATGCAAAGATTGGGAGAGAAAGGATTTATATCCCAACCATAGGTCAGCATAGCCTACATGATAGTAGAACATCATTCTACATTACTAGAACATAGTAATGACAATGGACATAGGCTAATAAACTTCGCAACCACACATGACCTTGTTATCGGAAGTACAATGTACCCTCATAAAAGAATTCACAAGGACATCTGGCGATCTCCAGATGGAACAAAAGTAAATCAGATTGACCACATCCTGATCAGCTCCAGGCACAGATCTAGTACTAATCTGCTGGACGTCAGATCCTATAGGGGAGCTAACGTGGACTCTGACCATTATCTAGTCATTGCACGCCTATGGGAAAGGATTTCACTGGTAAAGAACATAAAAGGGCATAAATCCAAGAGATACTGCATTCCGAAGCTTAAGGAAGATGGAATTAGTGCATCATATATGGCTGATTTAGAACAAAGAATTCACCGACTAGAAATAACGGAAGAATGCTCCATTCGCGATAGGTGGAATAAATATAGGGACTAAATTCATCAAGCTGCTGAAAAATACTGGGACAACAACAGAAAGATACACAACCCTCCTGGTATGACGAACAATAAGCAGAGGCCACAAAGCAAAAAAACAAAGCGTACAAAGCCATGTTGCAGAGGAGCACGCGTGGAGCTACGGTAGAGTACCGCCAAAAACGACGAGAAAAAAAGCACCTACATCGCCAAAAAAAGAGAAAATGGCAAAATGAAAATCTGGAAGAACTTGAGAGACTGAGAAGTGAAGAGGAAAGCCGAAAGTTCTACCAAGAGATCAATAAAGGTAGAAAACAATTTAAGCCCAAGGCAAGTGCCTGCAATGATGAAAGTGGAACACTCCTTAATGAGAAGTCTTAGGTACTTGCTAGGTGGAGTCGACATTTTAGTAACCTGCTTGGTGGTGGCCAACATACAGATGGGTCACGCGATGAGGTGATATCACTTTCTGCTGAGGATGAGATTTAACCTCCTGATGAAGACGAAATTACAGAGGCAATCTTGAATCTAAAAAATAATAAGGCACCAGGCCATGATGGGTTGTCTTCAGAGCTCTTCAAGTTCGGTGGTGAGGTTGATTGGAAGTTATGCATGACCTCATAATTGATATATGGATAGAGGAAATAATGCCTAGGGATTGGCGCAAGAATGTTATCTGCCCTTTACACAAGAAAGGAAGCCAATTGGAGTGCGATAACTACAGAGGCATTTCACTTCTCCCTTGTGCCTACTAAATTCTATCCAATATCCTGTTTCAGAGGCTGAAACCCTATGCAGAACGTGAACTTGGTCCCTATCAGTGCGGCTTCCGGGGTGGTAAATCTACCTCAGATCAAATATTCTCTCTAAGGCGAATTCTTGAGAAAGGTAGAGATCAGATGCAAACATACCATCTGTTTATCGATTTTAAAGCGGCATATGACAGTCTCGATAGACCGGCACTATATAAGGCAATGGAAGAGCTCAACATTCCAAGGAATACGTCGAATACGTCTCACACAATTAACAATGACGGGTGTGGAATGTATGGTTTGTATCCAGGGAGGACTCTCAGATGTTTCCAGAAAAGGGGTGAGACAGGGTGATGCCTTAGCATGCCTCCTGTTTAACCTTGCTTTAGAGAAAGTGGTTAGAGAATCTGGCATTCAGACAACAGGCACTATCTTTAATAGGACTGTCCAGATCCTAGCCTATGCCGATGACATCGATATCGTGGGACGGTCCTTTCAGGCAGTCAAGGAAACATTTATGGCCCTAGAGGCTTCAGCTAGGAGACTGGGTCTAGGAATAAATCCGGAAAAGACCAAGTTCATGGTAACCCCAGACGAGAGGGTTTATCAGAAGGAATGGGTTACCATAGGAACCTACCACTTCGAAAAGGTAGAGGAATTTGTCTATCTCGGCTCGCAGGTTAATGTGAATAACGATACATCAGCTGAGATTAAAAGAAGGATAATGCTGGCGAACAGAAGCTTCTTCGGATTGGGCCACCTCTTCCGAAATCCCTATCTCATGAGAAACTAAAGTAAGGTTGTATAAAACCCTGATCCGCCCCATCTTGATGTATGGCTCTGAGACTTGGACCATCTCGTGTTCTGACCAGCAGAGGCTCCTTGTTTTCGAGAGGAAAATTCTGCGCCGAATCTACGGTCCAATAAAAGTAGGCGGAAATTGGAGAATAGGAAACAACTTGGAGCTTCAAACGCTCTATGGGCAGCCAGACATTATTAGAGTCATCCGCATTGGAAGGCTTAGATGGGCTGGCCACATAGCCAGAATGCCGGAACAGAGCATTCCAAAAAAAATGATGACCGAGAAAATCTATGGGTCGAGAGGTGTCGGAAGACCGAAACTTCGGTGGACAGATGGAGTCGCAAAGGATTCAAGACAACTTCGAGGTGCTTGGAATTGGATTGCGGCTGCGCAGGATAGGGAACGATGGGGCAATCTTCTTAAGGAGGCCTTGACTCACTAAGTGGGTTGTTGCGCCAGTGATGATGATGAGGGAACTTGAAGAAGTCTTGAATTCTGCTTTAAAATGGTTATCAATACTCAGTCTTTCTTGGAATTCCACGAATTTCGTGGTCTTAAAATTATGGTGTCCAACTGTCGACTAGATCTAAATACAGAAGGTTTACTATTATCGGTGAAAATATATATATATCTAATATATATATACTAATATAGCTACAGAAAACGACAGCGATATTATATTCTGCGGATATTAAATATCTTTATTGAAATCTATTGTTGAAAAATTAGTTAAGGCTATGTATACGTTGGTTCCAACAAGCACTTAAAACACGTCGATAAAACTGCTCATGTTCTCCCCCCACTCTTTTGATTCTGAATTTGATTGGTTGGTTTTCACATTTGATTCATCCAGCATTAAAACAATATTGAGATTTATTAGTTACCAATGAGTTTAATAGCTTGTTGGAGCATACCTTATGTTACAAAAACCAGACGACGACAAGTTGTCTACTGACTCCATAATCCTGTAAGTTTAGTACACAAAAGGTAAACACCGGTTATTAGGCTTAGGTAATTAGCTGCACGTAATTAGGCTTCCGTAAACAACATCACGGGTTACAAATTCTTCCTGAACCCGCTGATAACAATAAAAAACATTTAAAATGATTTTCCTCAATTTAAAATAAAAAATATGTTTTCTATTTTCTAGTTCTATTCGTATCTATTCTACGGTTTATTCTAATTTTATTATTTTGATTTAATTCTTCATTTTTTTCTAAAAGATTTCGAATTAACAATAAAAAAAAAAATCAAAACTATACCTACTAAAAAAGATAACGTATCTTGCTGTGGGCTTCTTTAGGGAATGAATTCTTGTATTGGCCCTGAAGAAGCCCACAGCAAGATGGATGAAAGCTTGGCTGTTGGAAAACCTGTTGCAAGGTCAAACCGTGAAGAAGAAATGCAGACAATGGATTCGGACCATTGAAGCCTTAAACAACATTTAAGATAACGTAAGTTTTGTTCAATAATAACTGAAACATTTTCTTTTGTTATACTCATTTCAACTAATGAATTTCAACAATATTGAGATTAGTTAGTTATCAATTAGTTTTAATAGCTTGTTGAAGCATACCTTATGTTACATATGTCATAAGTTTTTCCAATAACTAAACATTTTTAGGAATAATTAAATATTTATTTTCATGTTTTTTCCCGATAACTTCTTAAATAAATTAAGAACCCAAAAAAGGTTTTAATGGGACCACCTTGGGAAAATACAAGATGCAAAAGGTTTCGTTCCAATTGGTCCATCCATCTCGGAGTAATCGGTGGACATACATAGAAAAAAAAAAAGACACATTGAGTAACCTCCTCTTTCGTTCGAATCGGTTAAAAAGTAAATTTAATGGAAGATCATCGATTACCAAAATTATGTTTAAACATTTTGAAAAACCTCAGTTTAAATCTGTCGATAAATGCAAAATACAATTGATATTTATAATTGTTTATCAAACTAAAATCAATAGATTCGGCTGATTTACTTAAAATTAAAAGTAAAGAGGTATTTGAAATAGAATTTAAAAAGACCATTGAAAAATTCAAAAATAACCGACTTTCTATAGATGTTCAACTCAGTTGTGTTTGTGTACTCGAAGAGAGAAGAGCTCCAGAGGATTACTCAGATAAGCGTCTTTACTTATAATATTTCATCTATTTTTTTTCCTTTTCTTTATGAATATTTAATTAATTTCAGTGTTTTCGTGTTTTTTGTTGTTGTTTTTTTTTATATCTTTTATTTACCATAGAAGATTGATTATTGATTTATTTTGTTTCTTATTATTTTTTTAGAAAAGGTGGGTACTTATTAAAATTCTATTTTTTAATTTGACTTTTAATTTATTATTAGCGTGATATATTTACATATATCTAATTTAGTAAATTATCATGAACGAGACTGAACCTCCTAGTCCTCGTGCTCAGCCTCGAAAAAGAGGCAGAATGAGATCACCACCAGACAAACCCCCCTTTTTACCGGACGAAAGAACTAAAATAGCTCCTACTTATATTGTAGTCTCTAGGAAAGATGAAGATACTTTCAAAAGTATCTCACCTTTTTTTATAAATAAATTTATTACGAACGCTGTAGGCCAAGTAAAAAACATTAAAAAATTAAGAGACGGCAATCTGTTAATTGAAACGTCTAACACGAAACAAACAGAAAAGTTACTAGGGATTACCAAATTTGGTGATTTATTTGAGGTCCAGGCCAGTCCACATCGCTCTTTGAATTATTCGAAGGGCGTTATTAGATGTTTCGATTTACAATTTTCATCAATAGAAGAAATAAAAGATGAATTGAAAGGAATTATCACCGATGTGATAAGAATCAAAGTCAAAAAGGACGGTGTCGAAAAATACACCCATACTTACATACTAACATTTACCTCTCCCAAGCCACCCGAAACAATAAAAATAGGTTTTCTAACAGTGAATGTTCAGCCGTATATTCCTAATCCCATTAGGTGCTATAACTGCTTAGGCTTCTCTCACGGAACCAAAGATTGTAAAAAAGACTCTATTTGTGCCAACTGCGGTCAAAAACGACACACCGAAAATTCAAATTGTAAAAATACAACTAAGTGTATTAATTGTAATGGAGATCATAATGCCTTAGATAGAAAATGCCCATCTTTCCTTTTACAAAAAGAGATAAAGGCTATCCAGTCGAATCAAAAAGTATCTTTCACCGAGGCCAAAAAAATATTAAAAACCAAAAATCCTACAATTTTCCAAAAATCATTTGCATCAATAATAAAAGGCGAAAATAAAAAAGATGTAGGAATACAAGTAGACTTTTCCTTTACTTATCCCTCAATTAAACCCACGGCGAACACATTGCCTATCAACAAGGTTCGTAAACAAACCGAACTTGCCTCGGTTTCCTTAGGCCCGGACCCCACGGTCCCCCACCAACCTCTCCCCACTCCCTCAAACTCCGCCCCCTCCCCACCCCCTCCTATCCTTATTCTTAACCCGCCTGCCTTGGAAGACACGTCTGAGGCTTCATCTCCACCCGATATTCCTCCCGATCGGTGTCTCGACACCGACCTAGATTCGTCTGCCTCCATGTCTATAGACCAGGACATCGCTAAAACGGACGATGAAGGGTTTCAAATTCATAAAAATAGAAGAGGAAGACCAAAAAAGAAAAATAATATAAATACTGACTAGCACCTTAATAAAATAAAAACAAAAGAATAATTCTACTCGCTAATCTCACTCGTATGGCCCTAATTCAGTGGAACTGTAACGGTTTAAAAACACATTTCAATGATTTAAAAATATTAATAAACGATAATAATCCGTTTTGTATTGCACTACAAGAGACCCACCTACAGCCACATCATAATATTTCATTAAAGGATTTTAATATTTACAGAAAAGATAGCCCCGACCCGAATCATAGTCACCATGGAGTTTTGTTAGCTATTCATAAATCAGTTTACTCGGAACCCATCATAATTAATTCACACCTCCAAGTCATAGCCGCTACAATTCACCTAATTTTTACGTTCTCTGTATGCAATATTTACCTACCCCCACAAGATCAGACAATACAAACCCAACATCTTTTAGAGATCTACAACCAACTTCCTCGCCCGGTTTTATACATTGGGGACCTCAACGGTCATAATCCCTTATGGGGCTCTCACAATATCAATATAAGAGGGAAAATAATCGAAAATTTCATTGATTTATCAAATCTTATTTTACTCAATACGGGAGATCCGAGTTTCCTTAGTTCATCTTTTGGGTCCCTTTCAGTCCTAGATCTCTCTCTCTGTAGTGCAACCCTCTACCCCTCAATAGACTGGACCATCTTACCAGATCTCTACAGCAGTGACCACTTCCCAATTCTAATTAAATTCAATAATATAAATTCTTCAATCCGCGTAAACCCTCGATGGTTGATAGATAAAGCTGACTGGTCCCTGTTTGCTTCCTTGGCCTCACCCCCTCAAGTTTCCCCTCATGATCTTGATATTGAAGAAGGATGTGGGGCTATTACGAATGTAATCATGCGGGCAGCTCAGGCATCAATTCCAATGACCAAAGGCATGCCAAAAAGACCTCCAGTTCCATGGTTTAATGATGAATGCAAAACAGCCATTAAAAATCGCCGTAGAGCCTATAAAAAATTCTTAAAATCCATGACGACCGAAAACCTTATTACATATAAAAAATATAGAGCGATATGTAGGAGAACTTTTAATCACTATAAAAATGAATCCTGGAAAAAATTCGTCAATTCCATAAATTCTACAACAACTTCCGCAATAGTCTGGAACAAAGTCCGCAAATTAACTAAAAACTCGTCGTTCTCCCGGATCACATTATTAGTAAATGGGCAATTAACTGATAACCCTTCATTGGTATCGAATTCATTTGCCGATTTTTTTTCCGAAATATACAATAATAATAGAAATTATTCCGATGCCCACACCTCTCCCGAATACTCAGAAATTTGTAATAGCCCGGACGACTCGACCTTACATTACAACCTTCAGTTCACAATATGGGAGTTAAAAGATGTTTTAAACACAGTTAAAGGATCTTCACCTGGGCCTGATAATATTCACTACGAAATGATCAAACACTTACCGAATAATACGTTAAAATGGCTCCTCGATTTTTACAATCATATCTGGTACACAGGCGGATACCCAAATAGCTGGCGAAATTCTCTTGTTGTTCCCATACTAAAAACTGGAAAAGATAAACGAATGCCAACCAGCTACCGCCCGATCTTCCTTACCAGCTGCCTGAGTAAAACGGCTGGTCAACAAGAGACTGATGTGGATGATAGAAAAGAACAAACTAATACAAGCATTCCAATCCGGATTCCGTAAAGGTAGATCCACGACGGACCACTTAGTTGTTCTTGAGGCTGAAGCGCAATATGCCTTTGACAATGGTCAAGAAATGGGTGCTGTATTTTTTGATATGATAAAAGCCTTCGACAGCATCGACCATTCAGTTATCCTGCAAAGATTGATGTCAATCGGAATAATCGGACCAATGTTTAATTTCATTAAACAATTTCTCATTAATCGGCACTTCAGAGTTAGGGTGGGTTGCGAGCTATCTGAGGACCACAATCAGAACAGCGGTGTCCCCCAGGGCTGCGTATTAAGTCCAACCCTCTTTTCACTCGCAATAAATAATCTAGGGCTCAACCTCCCAAGAAGGGTAAAACCATTATTGTTTGCGGATGATCTGGCAATTATCTATCGGTCTCATTGCACTACAGACATTCAGAATAAACTACAGGAATCCCTCAATAGACTCAATAGCTGGACACTCTCAATAGGCCTCCAATTTTCACCAGAAAAAACCAAATGCCTTCTTTTTAGCAGAAAACGAAATAATCCACCGCCACTCGAATTATTCTTAGGAAATTCTCAACTACCATTTTCCAATCACCATAAATTTTTAGGGTTGACATTTGATAAAAGACTGACCTGGGAACATCACGTAACCTCAATAAAAACAATAGCCTTGAAAAAATTAAATATACTACGCATACTGAGCAGTACTACCTGGGGTTCGGACAGAGCCACATTATTGAAACTTTATCGGGTATTGGTCTGTTCGAAGCTCGAATACGGTTCCTTTATCTACGCTTCCGCTCGCCCACGGGTCCTTGCCAAGCTCGACACCGTTCACCACGCAGGAATCAGGATCTCGACGGGTGCTTTTCGAACCAGTCCCACCCTCAGTCTATGTTGTGAAGCCGGACTTCCTCCACTTTTATTCAGAAGGCATAAATTAGCTATAAGTTATACTTCTAAATTATACACACAGATGGACCATCCCGCTCACAAATATATTTTTGAACCGAAATTCACCACAGCTTTTCGCAATAAACCAAATTCGACACCCCCTCTCGCAGAGAGAATCTCCTTCGTAACATCTTTTCTAAAAGACATATCGCTTCATAAGATAGAACCTTGTACACCTCCTTGGACATATATACCTCCCAAAATACATCTACAGCTATCTAAATTCCATAAACAAGATACAACAACCACAGAATATCAACAACTCTTTCAAGAACTGATCGAATCATTACCGAATCACATTGCAATATATACAGATGGTTCCAAGACAGAAAACTCGACAGGATCTGCCTTCATTACACCTAATTCGACTCATAAGAAAAAACTACCCCATCTCTGCAATATCTATTCTGCCGTATTAAATTCCATTGCATCCGCCCTACATTTTTCCATGACAAATCTGCAAACTGACAACATTGTAATAATTTCAGACTCGATAAGCGCCATTCAGGGATTAAACAAGATGTACTCACACCATCCCATCGTCCAACGCATACACGAATACTCGACTATGTTAAACCAAATAGGCAAAACAGTACACTTCGTTTGGGCCCCGGGGCATGTCGGGATAGTCGGGAATGAGATGGCCGACAGAGCCGCCAAAGCAGCTCTATCCCTACCGGGTAGAGGCACTGCTATCCTAACTCCCCAAGAACTTGCGCGTCCACTTAAGGAAGTTATAAACAAAAGATGGCAAGAAATGTGGGAGGAAAGCCCAGCCAGAAAATTAAAGCACATAAAGAAAGACGTTAAGCCATGGACCACATCAAACCGCACTAAACGCCACGAAGAGGTTGCAATCACCCGTCTTAGGTTAGGTCACACCCGTATGACACATGTACACCTATTTACCAGAGAAGCACCTCCTATATGCCCAAAATGCGATAATTGCCTAAGTGTCAGACACATCTTCGAGGATTGTGATTATTACAAATCAATACTCAACCGGCTTGGCATACCTTCAGACATCAAAATGGCACTCAGAGATGATGAATCTATAATCGAAAAGGTTATCACCTTTATAACGAACTGTAAATTGATCAAGAACATTTAGTTATGTAATGTCTCTACTCATCTCTAGATATTTAAAAAAAAAAAAAAAAAAAAAAAAAAAAAAAAAAAAAAAAAAAAAAAAAAAAGGAGGAGAATTTTTTTTTTTTTATTAATTTATATTTTTCATTTTATTTTAATCTATTTATTTATTTTATTTTATTTTTTTATTTTTTCTGTACGATAAGTAATATTCCCATTTTTTAATAATGCACAATTATATTCTATATTTATTAACATCTTCCTCTTTTTTCTTTTCTTATACATAAATCTTTTTACAATGGTACCATTATATTATTATGATTCATTTTTTAATTATAAGTTTACTTTGATTAAGATTCCCTTCTATAAACAAAGATAAAGGGCGTTGATGACCTTGGGGTTTTACGCCTGGAAGCCAAAATAAACAAAAAAAAATATAGATGTTCAAGCTGTTCTGAATTCCAAGTACAACAAAAAATTTAGGAATATTAGCAAATTGGAAATGGTGAATATTATCTAAAAATGAGAGCCCGGATAACGAAGCATAGAGTGTTTAGCCAACTGAAGTTATGTCAACCTAACAGCTTAGAAGTAACTTCATATGGTTTTCACAATAATTATGGAGATAGTAGTGCTGAGTGCCCTTTTTGTAACATGAGGGAGCCCGAAAACCTACATCATTTTCTATTAAAATGCCCTATATACAATATTTACAGAGATAAATATTTAATTAAATATACTGCTAATATTATCGATGATAAGGACAAAATATAACAACTGTTGTTAATAGAAAGTAAAGATAAATTTAATGATTTATTTAGGTATGTTGATGATTGCCTAAAATTAAAAAACCTTTTTATATATACGCAAGAATAGTTTTATTTTAATTGCCAAAAGTAAATAAGAATGGTTGAACTTTGTTTTTTTTTATTTTAATTCGTTTAAGTAACTTCGTTTTGTTTATTTTAATATTATATTTAAAAATTTACTATTATGTATACTGAGTTAGGAATAATTATGAATACTGTATGAATGAATGTACGTACATTGGCTTCTGTATGAAATACATACATGTACATTAATTTTGTTAACTTTAAAATTACACTCTATTAATTTTAGGAAATAATTTTATTTATATCCTTATAACAATATGTATTTGTATATATGCACATGTACACATGTAGATCCTATATGCGTATATTCCTTATTTTATTCTTTATCGTATTTATTTACTTTTATTATTACTTTATTATTGCCCAACTCTATTTGTATGGGGATTTCCCCAAAACAAATAAAATCTATTCTATCCTATCATAAAAAAAAAATTCTAATTCTAATTTTTAAATTATGCTATAAAAAAAATTCTACCTTTAAATTCTAAATTATGCAATAAAAAAAAATCTTAAATTAATATAAGTAATATTATTATCATGAATTATGATATGAATCTAAATACTCATTTAAATTAAATAATTGTATTTTGGTATAATGGTGGATGGAGCTAGTTACAAATATAATACATACAAAGATAATACAAAAAAATAACATTAAAAAATATATTATACTTTATTCAACTGGCCATTTATTTGAGTTTATCTTAAATGTGATTTTTCAATTTTTAATATTAGTTTTAAAAATAATAAGGATATGTGTTTAAACAATTCCATGGACTAATATAAAATTATGTAAAAAATAATAATTTTTCGTGACTCGTTCATATAGTCAAGTATAGATTTAGATTTAATAATGTACAAGATTAAATTTACATAATGAAGTTGAATTAATTTTTTATTCATCTCTTTAGTCAACTATGAGAAATTAAGATGAGATTAAGATTTTTACTTATGATGAGGTCTGTGTGCCTTGGTCGTCAAAGAAGGTCGAATTTTGAGGTCTAAACGTTGACCGGGCTCGGTATTGTTAAATCCAAGTTGGTGATTCACCGTTGATAGCCACTTCATAGTAGAGATGCGACATCGAAGGCAAAACATCGATGTTTTGAACAACGATGTTTTTACAACCAAAACATCTATGTCGTTCAAGAACATCGATGTTTTTTAAATTATACATTCTTTAAACATTAAATTAATAGTGCCGAAACGTATTTAAATCGATGTTTAATTGTAAAGCATGTTTATTTTTCATAATTAATGTACAAAAACATCGGTGTTTTCGACATAGTTGGTTTTTCATATTCATTTATTATAGATTCAACTATTAGGACCCAAACATATTCATACATTGATGTCGTTTCCATAGAATATACAGAGATTCATATTTCTGGTGAATGAATTGTTAAAAACAACTTTGTTATTGTCAAAACATCGATGTTAAAACATATTTGTTTTTGTCCAAAACATCGTTGTGAAAACATATTTGTTTTTGTCGAAAACATCAATGTTAAAAACAACCTTGTCATTGTCAAAACATCGATGTTAAAACATGTTTGTTTTGTTCAAAAACATCGATATTAAAAACAACTTCGTTGTTGTTAAAACATCGATAATAAGAGCACATATATATTTGTTTTTGTCTAAAACATCGATTTTAAAAAATATTTGTTTTTGTCAACAACATCGATGTTAAAAACACCTTTTTTATTTTCAAAACATCGAAGTTAAAAACAACTTTGTTATTGTTGGAACATCGATGTTGAAACATATTTGTTTTTGTCTAAGCATCTGTGTGAAAAACATCTTTTTTTTTTGTCAAAACATCGATGTTAAAAAATTCATCGTTTTTATCAAAACATCAATGTTTAAAAAAAATTATAAATAAATAAATTTATTAACATTTAAACTTTCTGCTCAAAATAATGTTTTATATTTTAATAAATCAGACTTTACAAACAAAAAAAATGGTTTTTTTTTCTTACCTTTATAGGGATTGTATATAGAAAATGTGGCTCAATTCATGAACAGTTGAAAACAAAAACCAAGATCGTCACGGCCAAATATTATAATAAAGCTGTTTTATTAGTGCACAAGTACAAGTTCCCAAACTACCAAATGCCAGCAAGCCAAGATTCCAAGCGCTCTCATTGGTTGTCGGTTTTCTTTTGTACCTATGAGGTTAAATTTTAAGTGTTCTAATTTTTTGTAATAATCTTCACTGTACTCTTTCAAGTCAGTAAGAAAAAAAAGGAAAAAAAAGTTGAACTACTTAAAACATCGATGGTCGGAAAACATCGGCTGCATAACATCGATGTTTTGGAAACATCGACGTCGATGTCGCATCCCTACTTCATAGTAATAAAACGACCGTAGTTTTAATGTCGAGAGGTTTTCTTGGAGGTTTGAAGGTCGATAAAACACTCCATTAATAATTAATAATCAAATTTAAGTGGAATGTAATTTTGATTACTTAATTACTTCGACGATAACGCACAGAGAAAAAAAAAATAGCACCGTCTTTGTTAACAACCAGATATGTACTGAGTGTTTATAACAATAGACCATCCAAGCGGTAGAGTAAACAATGCGTCTGATTCCTCTGAACATTCAATGTAAACAAATATTTATTCCGGTTTCTTCAGGTGAACAATTTATTTATTTATTTATTTACATTTCAGCCTCTACCCGTAAGGGTCATTGGCTTTCATTTTTCCTGTTTATATTTTATTATAGTAATTTCTTTCTTTTAAGAATTTGAAAAACTTTTGGGCCGAAGACTCTTCATCTCCCAGTATTTCTTTCACAGTTTTCGGTAGCTTTACCTTTTTTCGTACATCATTATGTTGTACACAATCTAGTAACAAGTGTTTTGTACTCTGAGTTGTGTTGTTGCATATTTGGCAGGTGGATGCTTCGAGACCTTTGAGTTGGTATGTATGCGTGAATGCGCAGTGCCCTATCCGCATTCTGCACAATACTACTTCTTCTTTTCTCGATTTTCTATTGGTTGTGACCCATTTGCTGCAATCTTGTTTTCTTTCCGCTAGTTTCGATGGTTTACTCATCCAACTTCCCAATTTTTTTCATATTCTTTTTTAATTTGTGGATCCAATCCTCGTGGGTGATACTGTTTATAACTAACTCACTGCTTGATCTGCTCTTTCGTTCCCTGTTATCCCGGAGTGAGATGGAACCCAGACCAATATTATGATTTTTTGACTATTTCTAAGTTACAATTTCCGTTATTAGTGAGTTAGTGGGGGCTGGGTTGTTGATAGCTGACAGTACGCTCCTTGAATCTGTTGCAACCACCCAGTTTTACTTTCTGGACTCTGATCCAACGAAGAGCCTTCGTGACAGCTACTGCTTCTCCAGTTGAACAATTTAAAACATCGAAAAGTTGAATCTTTTGTTCTATTTTAGAACAATTATTTTATATTATATTATAATTATTAATAATTTTTAATTTATTATGCTTTTTTTTCTCCATTAAATCAAATAAAAAAATAATTAAATTTTAGATTGTAAAAATAATTTTTAACAAAATTCATTCTTGCTCCAACAAAATCAATAAGTCGCTATACAGTAAATGATATAATAATGTATGCGATAAGGAAGTACATGGGGGGGGGGGAGCGGTGATTCCAGTAACTTGAAATTACCCGTTACTTTCCAGAGCAACTATACAGAAATGGATAAACCATAAAGTGAAATAGTCATTGCACTTTTTTTTTTTTGTTCGGCCTGTGTGGCCATGTGTGCCATACGGGGGGTTACTCTAGAGCAGTAACCAACCAATTCTAACCACGATGGGTAGGGTTATTGCATTTATTTTCATTTTTAATCCATAGCAATACAATGACAGACAGTAATCTTGTCTTCTTGCTGTGAATGCCATAATGGAGACCTCCCTCCCCGTGACGAAAGGATAGAGCCATTAACGCCCGAAAGGACAAGGAAAATAATCCATTAGGATAACTGCCCTAACACCCCCCTCCCACCCTGCCCCCGCTGATACTAGCTCTTCCTCAACTTTTATTCAATCCTTTTCTCCTTCCATTATTCATGACTCTCTTTTATTCCTCTAAGTCATAGAGATTATGCAGAAAAGGGACGTGAATAAGGGATTACAGGCGGGTGCAGCAGAGCAGTCCCCAGAAGCGCTTTCATATTGCTCTAGTAGGCTTCATTTTTTCTGACACCCGGTTCTTAATGCTAAAGGGGAAAGGGTTAGGCACAATGATTTTCACTACTCATCGTCTAAAGAATTTCATCTGGTTGTGCAATAAACAATTTGCTGTCATTATAACCAATAATATCGAACAATTTTTACTTTCACTTAACTATACTTATATGAAATATAAAGGAAGGGAAAGTATTGCGATCGTAAAAAAATTCGACTTCCGGTTTTCAACGGAAGTACACGTTTAGTGGTCCCCTGAGTCCAAATAACCAAGTTCTGCGAAATGGTGTATGTGTGTGTGTGTGTGTGTGTGTGAACAGACTGGCTCAAAAACTATAAACCGTACGAACCTGAAATTGGATATTTGGTAAATATATATATATATATATATATATATATATATATATATATATATATATATATATATATATATATATATATATATATATACGGCCGCGATGTGACAGCAAAAGTTTCATCAAAATTGGTCAAACGGAAGGGGTACTTTATATAATAACTTTATACGTTTGTTTTTCTCAAAAACGGCTCTAATGATTTTGATAAAACTGGGTATTTGATGTATTTATACCCGAGATACGACTGCAAAAATTTTATCAAAATTGATCAATCGGAGGGGTCACTTTATTTCATAACTTTTTTTCCCGTTTTTACATTTTTCGATTTTCTGAAAAGCGGCTTTAACGACTTTGGTCAAACTCGTCATGTTTAAACAGAATCAAGTATTCTTTAATATTAGGTAAGCTTTATCGTTGTGTTCTGAGGGGACTTAAATGGGGAACGGGCCTTTTTTTTTTGTTTATATGAGGAAATTAACTGTAGCTCGTTACCCTAAAAATTTAAAGCAAGGCGCTAATCCTGACGGCAACAACAAACAGCCAGCAGTCACAACAACCAACAATGGAACTGCTCAACACCACAACGGCCAGCTACAACATAATAAAACTAATTTAGGTAGGTCCGTCTGTCGAGTAAATGATAACTGAATTGTCTCTAATAAATTTAAACAGATTAATATTTTATTTTATAATATTAGGGGACAAACTAAAAAAAACATTATAATTTTTTTGATTTTATAAGAAAATTCGAAATATTCTTTATTATAGTAGAAACGTTTGTTTTGAAAGATGATGCCAATAAATACAATAAATTATTTCAAGGTTTCAATTTGACATGGATTCCTGCAACAAAGACAGCTAAATATGGAAGAGCAAGTGGAGGCTTACTACTCGGTATAAAAACACATTTGATTCCTCATGTGGCAACATTCCACCAAACGGGAAACAAAGATGTCGTACGCCTAACTATTGATAATAATTACATTTATATACTGCCTTTTTATTTGAAAGATAGTAACTGGGACCAAGACTTTAATCAGCTAGAATATTTTATTGATTCTTGTAGCTCTGACAAATTAATTATAATGGGTGATGTAAATGGGCATTTAGCAAGTTCACAGGTATTAACTAGTGAAATTATAATCAATCAGTCAATTTTAGAAAATAGAAACTCGGAGGATGGAAAAATTGACTGAAGAAGACGTCAATTACTGGAGTTTTGTGAAAATAATTGTTTGGTTATTCTGAACGGAAGAACAGCAGGAGATAGAGATGGAGGTTTAAAGTATATTTCTGAAAAAGGAAGTTCTGTGTTTATAAAAGACTTCCTCGTACTGACTGTAACATTCTGGGACCACATGCCAATCCTAACACGATTGAAAAGAGCTATTAATGAAGATTTTAACTCTCTCCAATGCCTTTCATTACCTATTATTATATTATAATTATTATATTATAATTATTATATTATATCATCATTACCTAAACTAATCTGGAAAAAAGAAGAAGGAATAAGTTACAAATCTAAGATTAGCACTCTATTGCAAAAAGAATTTCAGATGTTAGATAATGCAGAAGAGAGAGCCCATAGACTATGTAAAATCATAAAAACGTTATGCCACAAAACCACATTTTCAAACAACTATAAATTTGAAATGAATAAATGGTTCGATAGGCATTGTTACAAGGCTTGCAAAAAATATTTTTATCTGTTAAGTCTCTTAAGAAAAACAAAGTCAAACGTAATGAAAAAAATATATTTAATAGCTAATTCGGAATACAAAACGTTATGTGTAAAAAAGAAGAGAGATTTTCAAATATCTGTAATAGAGAAGATTCGAAAATCTAAGGAAACGAAAGAACTGTGGTGTGCACCCAAATCTTTGAAAAACCATAAATTTATAGCTGGAGCTGAAATAAAGCCGTGAGATGTTTTAGCATATTTTCAAAATTACTGAATTCCCCTCTGCCAGCCCACCATATATCCTATGCTGAGGGATATATAGAAGATGTGTACTTAGACTAAGACTTCACACTTACAGAAAGTCCCAGGTTTTGACGAATTTCCTTTTGAATTCTTAAAATACGCACCAACTATTCTTTTGGAAAAGTTACAAAACATGTTCAATAATATCACAAAGAAAAAGTTCCCAAAAGCTTTAGAGAAGCTATCATCTTTTCAATACATAAAAAAGGGGATACAAACATTCCAAGTAATTATAGAGGTATCTCGCTTATGAATTGCATTTTCAAAGCTTTTCTGGCGTAATGCTAAACAGAATGCTACAATGGGTAAACTCAGTGGGTAATAAAATAATGTATGAAAACCAAGCAGGCTTCCGCCCTGGTTACTCTACAGTAGATAACATCTTCACCCTATTCGGCATAATCAATCACACACTACATCAGAATCAGAAACTCTATTTATTTTTTATTGATTTTAAAGCCACATTTGACACGGTTAATAGAAGGGCCCTGTTTTACAAATTAAATTGTCTAAAACATTTTTGAATATAATAAAAACTTTATAGCAAAAAAGTGATTGCATTCTGAACTAAAGATGGAGTATCAGAGCTCTTGGAAACTTGTTCAGTTTTGAAGCAAGGATTTCTCTTGAATCCTATTTGATTTTCCTTATTTATCAATGATATAGTAGACTTTATAGGAGAAGGATTAAATATTGGAGAGGAAAAAATCAATATATTGCTATACGATGATGATGTTGTACTGATAGCAGAGGGTACAAATACCCTTTAGAAAATGATTGATAAGCTTGAAGAATATGCTAAGATGTGTAATTTCGAAATAAATATGGAGAAATCCAAAATAATATGGTTTGCAAGAAAAGAGGCAGGAAGGATAAGAACGAAATATGGGATTACAAAGGGGCGCCTCTGGGGGGGGGGGGGCCTCTGGGGGGGCGCCTCTCCAAGTTGCAAATCAATATAAATACCTAGGAATAATTATTACACCTTCAATATTCCTAAAAATTCATTTGAAAGAAAAACTCTACGCTTGTAACAACTTGTTAAATATAGTGTGGACTCAATTAATAACTAACAAACACTTAACAGTCAAAAAAAAAAGATTACGTCTTCAGCTCAACAGCCAAACTAGTAATGAGCTATGGTGCGCATGTCTGGGCTTTTATTGAATACCACCAAGTGGAACTGTTATAAAAATTCTTTTTGAAAAAACACTAATGCTTCCAAACAATACTCCAAATTATATGTTGTACCTGGAAACTTCACGCGAACCCCTATATATCCAAACATTCAATACGCAGATCTCCTATGTAATAAAGGTATTAATAATGAGTCCTGATAGATTTCCTCATGTCTAAGCCAAGCACCTCATAGAAAATAATAGTAACTGGTTCCAGCACTTAAATAAACTAGGACATCATTATAATCTGCCACTAGATAAGAATGACATTGATTCAGAGCTGAGCGAGTGGAGAAATAAACTAATCAGCCACATCAAACTACGACATAGACACAATATAATAGATAGAGCCCAAAATGCAGAACACCATCTAACATATCCCAGCCTAGATTACAATAGCAATACATACTTTAGATTAAAAAACCTTAATGATATTCAACTAATTTTTAAGGCTAGGGGAGACTTACTAAATCTGAACTATCAACCGTGGATAAATAAACGAAATGACTGTTCTCTATGCAACATGAAAACGAAAGAGGACACTTTTCATTTCATAGAAGTATGCCCTGTTTTAAAGAAATTCAGGACAAAAAATTTCAAGAAACATGTCCTCAATATAGTAGAATTCAAAGAAATATTAAACGGCAAAAACTGGAAAACAGTTATTAATTCTATAAAGAGTGCAGGAAGATACAAAATCTTCTTAATCAATGAATTCAATTTTTAATGTACCGTAGTGAAATTTAGTTTTTATAATAGTACTCATAATTTCTTATACGTTTATAAATCTATGTGTTTATGTATATATATATATATATATATATATATATATACGCTCTACTCCTAAAGTGTATTTGTATTTTTATTTTTCAAAGTGTTGTTTTCTTTTGATATTTTATTATAATGGAAAATACCCGACAACTCGACAGACGGCCTAATCTCTGGCCATTGTCTATATACATTAAAAAAAGAAGTATATTATGTATTGTATATAGTACCATATAATAAACATATTTATCTATCTATCTGGTTTAGTTGCTTTCTCGTTTGTTAAGTGGCCGTCATCTAATTGCTCAATCTGCCCCGGAATCCATTAGAGTACAACCTCAACAGCAGGTCTATGATGTTACAGCGCAATCCATCAATTAATGTCAGCAGTCAGATGTGGCGATTCTTGTCCTGCAAGCGTATTCGGAGCCAGGAAAATAGCATGGATTTAACTTTCGATTTTAGTATTCCATATACCAATAGATTCTGGCTATTAAAAAAATATGAAAACACGTCGACTAGACCGTTCCGCACACGGCGGGATACTGTAAGTGCATTGCCTTTTGGGCTAGTGTATTGAGTTCACTATTGCACAGGAAATAAAAAAAATATTTTAAACAAGGTGGTTACCCACAAAAATAGATTGAATTAATATAAAATAATTTAAAAATTGACGATCATAAAGAGATGCCCAATTTTTCTTGCAATAAAAACTTGCGAGATCGAGGGAGAGGTATCAGTGAAGAGGAAGGATTGGCTCCGCTTGGAAGCGAGCTCTGCCGTGCAGTGGTTAGCATACCGCGCATGTCTCGCGGAAGACCCGGGTTCGACTCCCGGCGGAGCCCAATCTTTTCTCTTCAAAAAATAAATTATTTAAAATGAAATAAAAAAAGGTGTATCACTTCGGCCGGCTGGTCCCAATGCTTCCGGCGTCCCCCTCCTCAATCAGCTGAAATTGAAAAATAAGCTAAAGGAGGTCTTATCTAATAACTTATCTAAAGACTCCTTGTTTAAGAATCATAGAAGATAAATTACCAAATTGTGACATATCAGTAATAATTAGTAAATAAAAAAAAAAATCTGTACTTGGGATCAGTACTGTGTAAGCGAGCATTGTTTCTTGGTCAGCAGTCGTGCAAGGAGGTGATTTGACCGTGATTACGCTCAGCTGCCAGGTGTTCCCTCCTTAATTTTTCAATTAGGGTTTGCCCCAGGAGGGTCTCTCGGCGCACGAGAGCATTAGTAAATTTAATGCAGTCCCCTGTTGATCTGTTGATCAACAGAACCTATTTTCATTATCACCGATATGCAGCAACTATACAGCAGAATTAATTGCAATTTACAATAGTCTTAATGTTATCCACTCCACAAAAAAAATGCAAATAATCTGTACTGACTCACTATCAGCCCTAATCAGTTTATGTAACACCTTTTCATCAAACATTATGATTCACAATATTCTTTTAGCCTTGAGATCAGCGCATAGTAATAATATTTCAGTTAAATTTCTCTGGGTCCCTGGTCACTGTGGAATAGTCGGAAATGAGGAAGCTGACCGGGCAGCAAAAAGAGCAACAACGGAAGGCATTGCACATCAGGGGGTCCCTGTTAACGACTTTATTTCCCTTATAAAGCAAAAAATAAAGATTAAATGGGAAAAGATGTGGTTTAGAACAACAGAAAATAAATTGAGAGAAATAAAAAGTAGTGTATCGCAATGGAAATCATCCGTCCGAGGTAAACGAAGGGAGGAAGTCATCCTAACGAGGCTGCGTATTGGTCACACTAGAGAAACCCACGGCTATCTTATGGCGCGTGAGCCTCCACCTGACTGCCAGGCTTGCGGGTCCCCACTTACAGTTAAACACATTTTAACGGACTGCAGGACATATGACACGTACAGGGACCTCCTAGAAATACCTATTGACCTACAAACAGTATTGCAGGACAGCGAGGAGACAACCGACAAACTATTTGAATTTCTAAAACTTGCAAAACTATATAATAAAATTTAATTATTGATAATAGATATAATAAAATATAAATATTGATAATAGATATAATAAAATATAAATATTGATAATTTGACAAAAATTAAATAAAATATAACAGAAATTTATTGTAGGCGAAGATGACCCAAGTGGTTGCTGCCTACATTAAAAAAAAAAAAAAAAAAAAAAAAAAAAAAAAAAAAAAAAAAAAAAAAAAAAAAAAAAAAAAAAAAAAAAATGCAGTCCCCGAAGCGCAATTTGGGTTCCGTAAAGGTAGGAGCTGTCTCGATAATTTATTTTCTTTAAATGCTGTTATTCAGTCGCAGTTAGGACTACATGGGAATTGTCTTTTTGCTCTCTTTGTCGATTTTCAGCGAGCATTCGACTCCGTAAATCACAATTTGATCTTGGATTCACTCTACAATCTAGGAGTAATTACCAAAATGATCAGAATTATAAAAAATATTTATCAAAACGCATCGGGTAGAGTGAAAGGCGAGGATGGGTTTTCATTGGAGATCGACATAACACTTGGCCTGTTGCAGGGAGAAGTATTATCGCCATACTTATTCAGCCTCTACGTAAGTGATATAGACAGATTTTTCCGAAACAAAGATGGGGAAATTATTCTATGGGAATTCAGAAATAGAAATAGTACCTGAATATATCTATCTAGGAGTGCCTTTTTCCAGCTCTGGTTTATTTCATAAAGCTTATAAATATTTTGAATCAAAAACTAGGGCAGCTTTCGGTTCGGTTATCAGAATTCAACATTCCTCACTGCTCGGTTGCGATTTTGAAATTGGCTCTCAATTGGGTTCTAAAAACTTTAAAAATGAGCAACCACTCGTAACGAATTGAGGAAAATACATTTTAAGGGCAAATCGGAACTTAAGTTTAATTGGGTGGTTCAGCTGCGGTATATGTTATCTTTAGTAAATAAACAAGGCATTCTGGAGTTAGAGGACGCAGGCCAATTCCTGTTGGAGATGACTCAAACCTAAGGATCTATTCACACTATCGCTCCGCTCCCGCTCCACTCCCGGTCCGCTCTCCTAAAGTCTTATCAAATTTACATTATATAAGTTTACACCGTTCACGATTGAATCCATTAATAATCGAAGTCGTCTGTATTTGGATTTTAATTAATAGTTAACTTTCAGTTATTATGCCGAGCGCACATTTAGACACTCGCGAAGCAGAGCAGTTTTTGTGTAACGTTAATTAGAAAGGAAACGAACGGTCCAATGTCCGCGGAAAACTGTGCGACGCAGTTTTTGTTCGTGCGGCCCTGCCCTTTTCTGCTCTGCGTCGCGACGACGACGCGTCGCCTGCGTGGCACAGTGCAATGTGCGCTTTACCTTAATGTATTTATTTATTCATCAATTTTACTGCCAAAAAAAGTTCAACCATTCGTTTGTAGAAATAGCTGTCAAGTGTACTTTTCTTGATGAAGAAAATGATAGTATCAACACATATAATAAGAAGAATATATTGCTACACTATGATAATTATTAATGATAATTATAAATGAATTTAATTAATGGTAAGAAAATAATTTCAATTTTTTTCCGATTGTATTCGAATACGCTTGAAATGATTTTAAAAAAATATATCACCAAAAAGAAAATAAAACACGAAATCTTGTTGCGAAGCGGTTTGTCCACGAGAAAAATTAATTTTATGTTTGGGATATATTTTGCAATGAATTATTGTTAAAAACGGTCACCGATTTATTGACATACTCATTGCTATTATAAAATTCAATTTGAAACTTCAACAATTGAAAAAAAAAAAAAAAAAAGCCTAACCGATGATTCTCGCGCAAGGAATCTTATCGTACGGACTGGTACCTTTACTGACCTTCTTATTCTGTTGCCAATTTATCCAGCAGCGCCATTAGATACGTTCATCCATTAGATACAGAAATAAACGCTTTTAACTTTATAAATTATGTTCTACTTCACATAAAAGCTCAATATTAATACTCGAATAAATCCGTATGATTAAATCAACAATGATAATAACATTTGGTAATTTAAAATACAAATATATAATAATCGATATGTCACATCTAGCCCCTTTGAAAATTCCAATTAGAAGACTTTGATAAACTTTTTATCAATTCATTAATGTAGAGTAATCTAAAGCTCGATGCAATTGAACATTGGTGGAATTGGAAAAGAGAGAAAAGTTAATCTGAAGAATCGCAGATTGGTTAAGGTTAAATGAGCTGGTACAATGGCGATAAGTCCTAATGAGCGGCTCCAGCCAACGGTCGCAAAAACAAAACCCTTCACAGCAAGCCCTCATTTAAGGAGTCCCTTAAGTTTTCCTCTTTTCAGTCTTCTCCTAAAACTAATTGGAAACCCAATAAGGCTATTTAATGAGGAAACTTCAACCAATCGCAGATTAGTAGTAGGATACGTTCCACCGTTGGAAAATGACCGAATCGTATCGTCATCTATGAGGAAAAATCGTTTGATTTCGTTAAAAATATCTATAGGGTTGTCTTTGTTTTCATATTTTTTATGTATGCGAATTTTTCACTGACACCTTAAATAATTTTTTATTTTTAAGTTTTTTTTTGGCTTTTTATACATTATCATTAAGATGTCATACCTAGAATGACAAATAGCACAATTCTTAGGTAAAATAGAATCATTTCAAACAGAGAGTAAGCTGAATGAATGAATCTAGAAAAAAATTCGCTATATTAAAGGTCTGTCTGAGCAAATTAGCAACAAAATAATCTATAGCGGTCCAAGACAAGAGATTGTTTGGAAGGAAATTAACAAATATCACACTTACTGATTTACAAATAGAATAGGAACTTTATTTAAGTTATACATAATTGAATACTATTATACTAGAAAATTAGTTTCGTAAATTTATTCCACTAATATTTCTTTTCTTTATTTGAGTAGGGAGGGGCAGTTGGACCACCTAACATTGATATTGAAGATGAAGCACGTTGTGGACATCGAGGCTAGAGGAGCAGCAGTCAAATAAAATCCGCCTCAACAAGTCCACTATTCGTAGGCCTTGTACGGACTCAGAACAGGACAAACAAAGAAAAAATTTCATTTAAGAATTTGAGAAAAAAAAAAAAATTGTCATCCTCAGTATTCAACTCTGTAAAATAGTTTATTTAATTCTCTTTTATTTTTTTATATTAAATATCGACAGAGGAAACTTATAATCACCAACTATTCTTTTCAAGAACATCAGTCGGTTATTTACGATGGTTTTATGAATTTATCCTTGCAATCTTAAATCTTCAATCCTCCTTTTTTGTCACCGATAAAATCATCCACAAAGAACATAACGTTCCTTTTGTTTTTAGGCGTTTGAAAAGAAGATGACCTCTGGACCTTTTAAGTTAGATGTATGATAACAGTGCTGCTTATGAGTAGTTTCTCAACACGCTTGTTCATGCCTTTATTTTTCGTCTTCTCTACCACAAAATTTACTAGATGTATTAATTTAAATACATTTGTAAATATCTATGAATAAATAAAAAGAAATATACTCAATCATAAATTTTCTCTTTTGCGTGTTCTTTCACGATAATAAATTAATAAATAGACCACAGGAAATTTCTCGCAAAAAGAAAAAAATATCAATAGTCAACTACTACGAACCTATTTAAATGTTAGAGTTTATAATAGTAAAAAATGTGAAATCCTTTCACAGCTTGTCAAGTTACCCGAACTTGTGAAAACTCCTTTTGTTTCCCTACACACAGGGGGACGGAAATAGGCAAAATGAAAATCCCTGGAAAGGAAATATGAATGGAAACACATGATGAAAGTTTCTGTGCCATTTAAGTAGCCGTTGATCAACTAGGGAGTGAGAAGTGGTTCAACGGCAGGGAACTGAAAGAATAATACTTAGTTCCCTGAGGGGCAATTTGGGACCCGGGGCCAGCCAACACCATTTGTCTCACCTCCGGACACAGGACCGCCTCTTCTTATTGCCTCTCGGTAGCGGTTCACTAAAATAGCCACAACCGTTTTAACAAAGACAAAATATTTTGTGAAGAAAAACACAATTGATTTCTCCGCATTATTAAAAAACATATATTTAATATTGAAATATTTTTTAAACACTCGATTGAACTTGAAGGTTCATTGATTTTTACGGCCAGTCCAGTAGTCCACAAAATGCAAAATATACTGGATAAACCTCAAAATTTTTCGGCAAATTTTACAGCGTACAGATCCGTTACATTACTAGTACGAAAAGTAGATATAAGTATTATTTTAAAACATGATATACAGAGGATGAAACAAAAGTTTCATTTCATTTCCTGTGTTAACTATTAAATGATTTATTTGATTGGTAAGGGCAAATGTTACAAGGTATAATTGAAGAAGAAAATAATATACAGGAATAGGGACCAGCATGCCATTAAAGAACACTTAGACACAAAAATATAATTAAAATAAAATTTATTAAAACAAATCATGTTAACACAAAAAAAGAAAAAAAAAATCTTCTTGACTCCACGTTGTATTTATAACCTATACACTAAATTTAAACCTTCTGAACTCTAAACATATTTACATGTGTAAATATTTTTTTTTTTTAATAGACTTAGTATAACTAAGTCTATTAAAAAAAAAAAGAAATGTATGTTTATATCCTTGACTTAAAGGTAAAACAAAAAAAAAAAAACCAAAAGAAAAACTACAAACAAAATACATTCAAATAAAAAAAAGAAAACTTCTTTAATACTAGGTTTTTTTTTTGTGTTCATACTCTTCCACCTTCACCGTTTTTTTTTTTTTTTCCTAATCTCCCCGCACCAACAGAACACAACCTACTTCCTTCGTTTATGTGGCTCCGGGTTCCTGGCTGTGTTGGAACATCCCCATTCGGGTATTCGTCATTCGTTCTTTCTATTTTCATTCGACAGCAACTGTGCGAACACAATCCTTCGCTTATTGGGGAGCGTACAATCCGCCGAAGCGTGTCCCCTCGAAGCCCATATTTAGCCTAGCCATTATTAGTTCAACCATAACCTACTTCTCTCCTTCCTATGGTCGTCCAGCGCCCCTAGCGGCTGGACGGTAAAGCTTGAACTACTTTGTAAATAATAAAAAAAATTGTACTTTTTTTTTGTTTCTTTTTCCCCATAATTACATTATATAAAAAATATCTATATAATTAATTTTTAAAGATAATAATTACAGTAGTATCCGGGGTAATGATGGGTATGGGGGTCCACGGATAATCGAATTAAAACATTTTATTGACTTAGTGTGATAGAAAAAAAGGTTAAAAAATCACTTGTAAGGTATAATAACTTTTATTAATAAACCAACGTTTTATATACATTAAATTATAATATACAAAAATAACATAAAAAGTAAATGTATGTTTTATATATCATGGGCCGACTACGATACGAATTCGAAAATGTCTTTTTTCTTCTTCAAAATATCCCATACAGTTTGTTCGCCGATTCCTAGTTCGGACAATTTTTTAACACTTTCACCCTTTTCTAATCTGTTTATAATAGTTAATTTCTCTTCAAGCGTTAAAACACACGTTTTCTTTTTTCCGACATTTTGCTACTTCGTATGTATTTAAATCGAGACTAAATCACAACTGACAATATTTTGTTTTGTAGCCAAACAGGCTAGGCGAGTAGGAGTTTCCTCGAAAGCCTTGAAAACAATACCGTTCCTAGATCATGAATTTTAGTATTAGATACTGGAAACATCTCATAATACAATATGGTGCTCGCTTTCTGTGTTTTTCCATTTATTGTTTAATTTCATTATAGATGGTTAACCATTGTGTAATCGTTAAATATTTACGTATACATTTGGTTAAGTATTATACATACAAAATAAATGGTATACAAATTAAAAAAAAAAAAAAATGGCTCCTCGGCGC
This sequence comes from Aelia acuminata, assembly GCA_911387785.2. Lineage (NCBI taxonomy): Eukaryota > Metazoa > Arthropoda > Insecta > Hemiptera > Pentatomidae > Aelia > Aelia acuminata. Next base: position 1,861,268 of record OU426980.1, read on the forward strand.
CCCGGTTAATTGGATCCCCGGCCCGGATAATGGAGGTCCTACTGCCCGGTCCCTCATTCGCCCTCACCAATCATTTCTCTTTTTTTTTTCGATTACTTCCATTAATGTTCATTATTATTTCAACATTATCTTACACCGTAACATAACTTAAATAGTTATTTTCATCATTAGTACCAAAAGTGGGATTTTTCGCTGCGAAATCGAAATTAGACCAAGCACCGAAAACGCACTTTTCGTACTGTTATAGACAATATTTTTCTTCATACTCATCATACTTTAGTACATTAAAACACTTTTATATTTCATTAATAACTTACAGATACAATATAAGTTGTATGTTTATTAACCTATAATATAGTGACCGACCGAAGTTTCGGTTTAGGTTTCGGTTTCGGCCAGTTTCGGCCAAAAACCTGGTTTCGGCCGAAGTTTCGGTTTCGGGCCGAAACTAGCTCCTGTGTCTGATATCTCCAAGAAGGATGTACCATAGGACTACACGATTTCAGCTTGTAAGCTCGATCTCTTTCATGGCATTTAACACCCTTGAATTTAAAAGTGGGAATTGTCTGTTATTTTACTATTTCGGTAGAACATAGATTTTACATTTTCTTTTGGTACTTTACTTGATCGAAAATTTTTAGTTGGGTGTGGACGCAAAAATTTGAGAGTGACAAACAGACATGTCCTCGTAAATCACATCAAGTCTTAACTTGTAATGAAAGCATACTCTTGATACAGAATGCTTTACGTGTAAAGTGTAAAGAATAGTATTTATTCTTAACCTTGAGCTTTAAGAACCTTTTTGTGCTTTTAATCATCTCCTCACTAATAATGAAATTTGTTTTCTAAAAAAAAAGATTAACATAAATAAGAATATTTTAATCTAATCTTAATTTGTGAGTGACCACCATTTTAAATTATTTAATAAATAAGAATATATACTCTAAATACTTTAACTTAAATTAGTCGACATGTCCCCAGATTAAATTCATAATTGAAAAATCTGGTGCGTGCGCGCAACACACAACTTTCACTTACCAACTTACTTAGATTAGAAATTGACGTGTTTTGCTTAATATCATTTCCCAATGTCACACATTTTTCTACATCCATATCTTATTTTTGTTAATCGTTAAAGCCGTTTTTCAGTAAATAAAAAAAACCCGTGAAAATGATTCAAAATTTAATAAGTAAAGTCCCCCCTCCCGTAGATCAATTTTGATGAAATTTTTACAGTCGTATCTCGGGCATATAAATACATTAAATACCAAGTTTTTAAGTTAATTTTTAAGCGTAATGAGAGACAGTTAATTTCTCCATATAAACAAAAACAAAGATACTTTACAGGAAACAAAAACAAACAAACAAAAAAGGCCCCTACCCCATTTAAGCCCCCTCAGAACATTTTAATAATGATAAAGCTTACCTGATATTAAAGAAAACCTATTTTTAATTAAACATGACGAATTTGATGAAAATCGTTAAAACCGTTTTTGAGTAAATAAAAAAAAACACGTGAAAATGATACAAAATTTATTAATTAAAGTCCCCCCTCCGGTTGATCAATTGTGATGAAATCTTGGTTATCACATCTTTGGCATATAAATACATCAAATACCAAGTTTGATCAAAATCGTTAAAACCGTTTTGGAGTAAATAAAAAAAACATGTGAAAATGATACAAAATTGATTAAGTAAAGTCCCCCCTCCGGTTGATCAATTTTGATGAATTTAATTTATTTATTTTGATTAATTTAATTTAAATGAAATTTTTACATTCATATTTCAGGCATATAAATAGATCAAATATTCAGTTTAATCAAAATCGTTAGAGCCGTTTTTGAGAAAATTGAAAAAAACACATGAAAATGATACAAAATTTATTAAGTAAAGTCCCCCCTCCAGTTGATCAATTGTGATGAAATGTTGGTTATCACATGTTTGGCATATAAATACATCAAATACCAAGTTTGATCAAAATCGTTAAAACCGTTTTGGAGTAAATAAAAAAAAACATGTGAAAATGATACAAAATTGATTAAGTAAAGTCCCCCCTCCGGTTGATCAATTTTGATCACATTTTTACAGTCATATTTCAGGCATATAAATAGATCAAATATTCAGTTTAATCAAAATCGTTAGAGCCGTTTTTGAGAAAATCGAAAAAAACTTAAAAAGTTATTAAATAAAGTACCCTCCCCCTTTGAGCTATTTTGCTAAAATTTTTGCTGTCACATCGCGAGCATATACCTACACTAAATACCCAATTTCAGGTTCCCACGGTTTATAGTTTTTGAGCTAGTCTGTTCACACACACACACACAGACACACAGACACACAGACACACAGACACACACACAGACCATTTCGTGGGACTTGGTCATTTGGACTCAGGGGACCCCAAAACGTGTATTTCCGTTGAAAACCGGAAGTCGAAATTTTTCACGATCGCAATACTTCCACTTACTATATATTACATATATAGGTGAGTGAAAGTAAAAAATCTGGTGCGTGCGCGCAACACACAACTTTCACTTACCAACTTGCTTAGATTAGAAATTAATGCGTTTTATTAATTGCCACTGCTTAAATGAACAGAACGGATTTAATTATGAACAATGGTCTGTCATTAAAGGCGTACTCCGCATGCGTGGACTCAACGAGTTTCATGAGTGGACGGAATAGTTTTCTTTTTTTTCTCCTCTTTATGATTTTTTTTTTTTTTTTTTTTTTTTTTTTTTTTTTTTTTTTTTTTTTTTTATCATATCTCATATTTAGCCATTTCTTATTTTTAGTCGTAACGAGAGACAGTTAATTTCTCCATATAAACAAAAACAAAGGTACTTTATAGGAAAAAAAAAGGCCCCCACCACCCAAAAAAAAGCCCCCTCAGAACATTTTAATAATGATAAAGCTTACCTGATATTAAAGAACACCTAATTTTCATTAAACATGACGAATTTGATAAAAATCGTTAAAGCCGTTTTTGAGATCATCAAAAAAAAATCTGGAGCGTGCGCGCAACACACAACTTTCACTTACCAACTTACTTAGATTAGAAATTGATGTGTTTTGTTAATTGCCACTTCTCAAAGACACATTTTTCCACATTCATTTCTTATTTTTGGTTTTATTTGCTCTATAAAAAACACTAATTTTTTTATTATTAAATAAAAGTTTTTACTTGTGGTAATTCGGAAATGCAAGCATAATACTCCAAGTCGTCTGATTTTATAATTTTCTATGTAGTTGTTAAAAACTTCATTTACCATGAAATAAACAATTTCCATTAAATGAAGAGAACGGCTTTAATTTTGAACAATGGTCTGTCATTAAAGGCGTACTCCGCCGCATGCGTGTGTTCAACGTAATTTATGAGTAGACTGAATATTTTTCTTTTTTTCTCCTCAATAAGTTTAATTGGTTTTTATCATAACTCATATTTAGCCATTTCTTAGAGACAATTAATTTTTCCATGTAATTCAAAACAAGGGTACAATACAAGAAAACAAAAAAGGCCCCTACCCCATTTAAGCCCCCTCAGAACATTTTAATGACGATATTGCTTACCTGATATTAAATAACACCTTAATTTCATTGAACATGGCGAATTTGATCAAAATCATTAAAGTCATTTTTGATTAATTAAAAAAGACACGTGAAAATGATACAAAATTTAATAAGTAAAGTGACCCCTCCGCTTTATCAATTTTGATGAAACTTTTGCAGTCATATCTCGGTTATATTAATAGATCAAATACCCAGTTTGATCAAAATCGTTGACTTTTTTTTTTCTTTTTTTCTGATCTATATGTTTACTTGGTTTTTATCATATCTCATATTTAGCCATTTCTAATTTTTAAGCGTAATGAGAGACAGTTAATTTCTCCATATAAACAAAAACAAAGATACTTTACAGGAAACAAAAACAAACAAACAAAAAAGGCCCCTACCCCATTTAAGCCCCCTCAGAACATTTTAATAATGATAAAGCTTACCTGATATTAAAGAAAACCTATTTTTAATTAAACATGACGAATTTGATGAAAATCGTTAAAGCCGTTTTTGAGTAAATAAAAAAAACACGGGAAAATGATACAAAATTTATTAAGTAAAGCCCCCCCTCCGGTTGATCAATTTTGATGAAATGTTGGCTATCACATCTTTGGCATATACATACATCAAATACCCAGTTTGATCAAAATCGTTAAAGCTGTTTTTGAGTAAATAAATAAAACACGTGAAAATGATACAAAATTTATTAAGTAAAGTCCCCCCTGCGGTTGATCAATTTTGATGAACTTTGTACAGTCGTATCTCGAGCATATTAATACATCAAATACTATGTTTCATCAAAATCGTTAGAGCCGTTTTTGAGAAAATCGAAAAAAAAACTTAAAAAGTTAATAAATAAAGTACCTCCTCCCTTTGACTAATTTTGATGAAATTTTTGCTGTCACATCGCGGGCATATACCTACACTAAATACCCAATTTCAGGTTCGCACGGTTTGTAGTTTTTGAGCTGGTTTGTTCACACACACACAGACAGACACACACACACACACACACACACACACACACACACACACACACACACACACACACACACAAACACAGAACATTTCGCGGGACTTGGTTATTTGGACTCAGGGGACCCCAAAACGTGTATTTCCGTTGAAAACCGGAAGTCGAATTTTTTCACGATCGCTATACTTCCACTTACTATATATTTCATATATAGGTAAGTGAAAGTAAAAATACTTTAGTCAGTAACCTTGTCATTAAATCCACTAACATTTGAGACCAAAACTGACGGTAGATTAAATAGCTTCTGACATACAGCTTTACGTATTCCATAAACCCTCATTTTGGATTCTATCGGCTTTATTATGGACAGATTTACTATATTATTTATTATTTATACATAGTAATATGAATTTTTATTAATATCAACTAACCATCCCACGGGGAACAGCCCTACTAGGAAGGAGGGGGCCGGGATTCGATTCTATAACTTAACTAATACACCTGTTTTTCCACTCTTGTATACCAGCTCACTTATGAAATGAATAATTGAGTTAAATTACTGTTATTTTATAAGCTTTCATTGATATTATTGGTAAACTAGACATATTACGCACTTATATGTATTATATATAGACACGTAAATAAGTTTCGGTTTCGGTTTCGGTTTCGGCCCGAAACTAGGTCTATGGCAGAAATTCGGTTTCGGCTAAAATTTTGGTTTCGGTCGGACACTACTATAATGGAAGAGAAGTACCTACTCATATATTTACATTAATATTTATAGTAAAATTCTGATTATTCATTATATACTAACCTTTGTTTGGCATTGCCTTTTGGAATACCGCAAACTTTTGAATAAAGGAATCATTTTCAAGTACGACATATATTAGAATGAAGCACAGTATAGCTTCAAGTAACCTCCTTAAAACACATGTTTATTAATATACTGGGTGTCCCAGACCTAGTGTAAAAAAAAAAAAAAATGTGTAATACTACATGCTAAACGGGGTAGAATGGCGCAGAAACGAGTTTCCTATCTCAATTTGTTGAGGAGATAGAATCTTTTTTGTTTTTATTTTTGAAATCTTACTTTTTTTCCTAAAAAATGGCAGTTTTTTCTACTTCGGTTTAGCGTAAATAAAAACAATGACATTTTCTTAATCAGCATTAAATTTCCTAAAAGATGAGTTAGGATTGGTTATTTTAAATCCACTTTCAATGCGACTTTTAACGCGCTAAACACAAAACATTTGTTAAAACTTAAATTTTTAATTTTTGTTGAAAATTCCTCACTCACCGCTGGAGCACTCTAGAAGCTGTCAAATTTCCTAAAAACTGCGGAATTCAGTTAGCTTTTTAGTGGTTTAACCTATGATACAATTGCACTTCGCCTTATGAGTCTAAAAGAAGTTTTTCTGATGAAAAAAATGCTATAGAATGTCGATGTAATGTAGTAATGGATGCCGAACTTCCCATGAGTTAGAGTTAGTTTTACTTTTTTAAGACTAGAAAGAACAATGTATGAATTCTAGATAATATAAAAAGGATAATAATAATCTAAAATTAAAAAAAAAAAAAATCCTACATAAAAAATGGTGAATAAAGCCTGTATCCAAAGTAATGGAGGAAATTTTGAACACGCACAGAAATAATCCATTTTAAGTGGTTCTACAACAATTCTATTATTTTTTATCTTAAACATTTTTTTATGTAGGATTTTTCAAATTTTAGTAGAAGAAGAGAAAAAAGTTCAATTTATTTTAAAGAAAGTATTTTTAAAATTTAAACTAAGGTTTTTTTTTTTAATTTTAGATTATTATAACCCTTTTTATACTATCTAGGATTCATACATTGTTCTTTCTAGTCTTAAAAAAGTAAAACTAACTCTAACTCATAGGAAGTTCGGCATCCATTACTTAGGACTTCATCGCACTTCCTCATTGCCCCAGCAGTGACATTCTATAGCATGTTTTTCATCAGAAAAACTTCTTTTAGACTCAAAAGGTGAAGTGCAATTGTATCATGGGTTACACCACTAAAAAGCTAACTGAATTCCGAAGTTTTTAGGAAATTTGACAGCTTCTAGGGTGCTCCAGTGGGGAGTGAGGAATTTTCAAAAACAATTAAAAATTTAAGTTTTAACAAATGTTTTGTGTTTAGCGCATTAAACGACCCACTGAAAGTGGATTAAAATAACCAAACCTAACTGATCTTTTAGGAAATTGAATTCTTATTAAGAAAATATCATTGTTTTTATTTACGCTAAACGGAAGTAGAAAAAACTGCCATTTTTTAGAAAAAAAGTAAGATTTTAAAAATAAAAACATTCTATCCCCTCAACAGATTGAGATAGGAAACTCGTTTCTGCGCCATTCTACCCCGTTTAGCATGCAGTATTCCACTTTTTTTTTTACACTTGGTCTGGGACACCCAGTATATTAGTAGCAGGTAAGGTTAGCGCACCAAAAAGATTTTTCAGGCCTAGGCCCGAAAAGTACTACTTTACGGACCCAAACCGAGTATTGAAAACACATGTTTTTGATGCAGTATGATGATAATACAATTCAGTTGTCATAGGGAAATCAATATGGTGACTCGACAGCCACTGTTGTCTTTTTGCAGTAGCTATCCGTGTGTTTGAATGTCTTAAATATGCCACAGCGCATTTGATGTGATTTTTTTAGTTTTAAAAAAAATTGCACATACTTCTAATTCATAAATAATTTATTCTATGAACATTAAAATACTTACGTGGTCGTTCCTCTCTACCCATTTTAAAAAGTGAAAACATTGTTAATATAATAATTAGTGAAGGAAAATTTTCGTGACGCACAGGCTAGGGAACACTGTTATAGCTGAAATGTTCGATGAGCGCCCAGAATTTAGTTCATCTTAAAGGTTGGTGTAGTAAATATTAGAACACCCACGTTAACGTTGCTTAGTCATTACATTGTTGTTCTTTTTTTTCACAACACTTCCTACATTAAGTAGACGAAGTATTTTTTTTTTTTTCTAAATTCATCCTTAAGAAATAGCACAGGAATTCGTTTCAAAAAAAAATAAAACATAAAAATTATTATTTTAAAAATTATTAAAAAACAGGGAAGTACACCAACAACAATAAGATTACAAATACCGGTCGGATTCATTTGTATGGGACGTGAGCGCGCTCCCTTGGGTCCGGTGTTTTTACTTTTGGTTCGCTTAAAAAATATATGAACCCTAAACAGGAAATATTGAGACAAGTAAAACACTTCATCCAGGTGATGGGCACAGAGGCCAGATAAAATGATACATCAGAGTATAATGAGGAGCCTAATCAAAAAACCTTTCAAAATCTCCTCTTGTGAAATACTGTTTAACTTCTTCACCAATGAACTTTGTAACTCGTATTTCGTTGCGAAAAAGTTTCCTATCCCAAGACTATTTCCCTATTTGGCTCCGCCGCGGGTTCGACGAAAAGGCCAAATCTTTTCTCTTCAAAAAATAAATTACTTAAAAATAATTTAAAAAGGTGGTCACCCACAGATTAAGATTAGATTAATATAAAATTGACGTGCGTCAATAAATACCATAAATTAGACAAACTTTGTCCACCTCCCGTTACTCTCAAAAATTGCGTGATCGGGTAGTAGGTATCAGTGAAGAGGAAGGATTGGCTCTACTTGGAGCCGAGCTCTGTGGTGTAGTGGTTAGCATCCGCGCATGTCTCGCGGGAGACCCGGGTTCGACTCCCGGCGGAGCCAAATCTTTTCTCTTAAAAAAAAAAAAAAATTATTTAAAAATAATTTAAAAAGGTGGTCACCCACAGATTAAGATTAGATTAATATAAAATATTTATACTTTATATAATTACGTATATATTTTCAAATCTCATGTCCCATTTCTTATGGGTATAATAAAGTATAGTAAAATCTGTCTATAATTCAATTTCATCATTGATCATTTAATTCCCTTCTATAACTACTACATATTTGTTTTACGTTATTTTTAAACTTGTATTGTTTTAATCTGTTTTCATCTAAAAATCGATATTTATCAAATGTAAAAAGAAGTATTTGACTTACTTTCAATTTTCTTCCTTTGCCGAATCCCCTATCAACTTAGTGATAATACATCATGCAATGATATCTACACAATTTTATCAGATTATTTGAATCTTTAAAGGGAACTGTAATCATTATTCAGATCCATGAATACTCTTTTATATTGCTGATTTAATTAATTATTGGAGCGTGAAACTGAGTTAAAGAAGTTTTCTTGTCAATGTCGTATTGGAGAGAAGGGAGTTGTACTGGGAACTTGTTGCTTGGCCCGAGGGCAACTTTAAAGCGACTTGTTGCAGCAAGTTTTTACAGCTGTGGTCACGCTTGGGGCTACTGACGATCCAGTCTCCTCGTACATGGAGAAATCTGAGAATTGTTATCCGAGTCATTTACATCACAGTTATAAATGTCATATGGCAGTTAAAAATTGTTTAAATAAAGTTCTCAACACTTTGCCAGAAAATGATTGACCGGAGATTGCTATCCTTTTGCAGTTTCTGACAGAGTTTGAAATGGATAATTGTTTTTTTTTTATCGAAAATTTATTTAATTATATTTGTATTTTATTGATAATTTGAAAATCATGCTTGATTTATACGTAAAAATGTAAATCTATACCTGATGTTTATTGATTTGATTACTAATAAAGGTGACTCCCTGAGTGATACGGGAGCAAATAGATAATAATAACCTTTTAGAAGATACATTTTCATGTTATATTGAGGCCTTTTATTCAAATGATTACTTTTTCTATTCCGTACTAGTTGCCTGGATGGGGTGTATTAAGGGTATTATTAAAACTACTACTGAAGAATAGTCACATATTAATACTAGTCAACACCTCAGCACTTTCTGCTGAAATGCTTCCTTTTATATATGTTTTCAAGCGAAAATTTTTAATTCATTTCGTAAATAAATAAGTTATGTCGATAAAAATTAGTAACCTTATTTTTCACCTTACCATTGCAGACTCAAAATAAAACGTGAAAAATATTTTAAAAATTTAAATTTCTGATTTAAAAATTATTATAATAATAATAGTATTTTTTTTACTAAAAATATTATATAAAAATAATAAAACATTAATATTCGAGTAAAATTTTTAATCACAAATAATGATCAGGAAATGACTTGTTTAATTTATATTAAAAAATAAAAATCGTCAAATGGTTTTTAAATATTGCGGGTAAAAATCTGATCTGATTTGATCCTGACATATAAACTCAAACCAGATCAAGACTTATAAACTCAAGACGCTAAAACAGTAAATATCGACCTAATACTAAAACAACATAGATTTATCCACTTTGCATTTATTTAAACATTTGGAGTCAACATTAAATTAAATGTTTAAATTACGAGATATATAAACAATATACAAGTTAGTTGAAATAATACTCATCACTTTCATTGTTATGAAATATGTTAGACCTTGCTTTTCGACGTGCAACAAAAATGGTCTAAATTAAATACAACGTAAATCTTAAAATTAGTCTCGGATAGTTACTTATGTTATAGTCTATTCCTTGCCGAGATGGCAGTATGTCTTTTGCCTAGGGAGTTCTGTCTCTCTGCCGCTCTCAGTGGTCTCACAATCAAATCCCAAAAAATCAATTTTTGGGCATTTTTGAAAAAACAAACCAAGTTCATATTTTGAATGCTTAATAGTTGAGTATTAGATCCCCATGAGTAGGAAAGGTGGTGGTGCATTTTACATTATATAACAGATACTAGTATTCGTCACATACGAACACATATTTTTTGAGTGTAATAATACGTCTTCAATTTTAATTTTTAAAATAGGTTGTAAAACAAAGTTATGATTTTCTATTATTTTTACGGTTTTTACAACATACCTAAAATACAGAAAAGGCTATCTTAATTTGAAGATTTTGATTCACAATTGATTACAGATTTTTTAAGTAGATGGTCCAATAATCAACTTTTACGAATGTTTAGTAATCCATAACTAATGAGCTCCATCATGCTCCGTTTTCATACCTGTTTCAGAATAGCACTTATACTCTTGTCTAAAAGACCCAATAGGTATGACCTGCCCCAACTTGCCTCTGCGGTTTGTGTCTCAATAATCACTGTACTCGATAATTACAAGCAATACATTACTGGAAGCCAAAATGGAGTGTTATCCTGAAAATATTGAAATCACTAAGAGTTTTGCCAAAGTTGGTTAACAATCACTACTTGAACATACAGAAAAAAGAATTTTGATGACACACCCGGAGTCCGATCTGAGTTCTGTATGCCACGACTCTTGTCTCTAATTGGACATACTGAATATAAACAGGCATTTGCTGTTCAAATTATTACCGATGCAGATATGTTTCTCACATCTTTCGTCGACTGCTTATTAGTAATAGGGATGACAACACAAACAGTTTTTGGAAAACACAAGACCATCCACTACAAGACATTGCAGACCCATTAATTTGAATTTATGAAAGAAACACCAAACACAATTCGCGAAGAAGTTTAAAACGTAAACTCTAAATATTAACTTAAAATTGACCCATTGTTATTTTTCATAATATAACTTTTAGAATTCATTATGACTTGGTTCTCCATGACTCTTTGTCCAATATGCAAAGCTAAACATTCTCAGTTGAACGAATCAGAAATATTGGGAAATCTACCAGAATCACGCAATTCAACTCGGCCTATCTCCTCGACATGCAAGAATTAAATTTATGGAGTTTGTTTTGAAAACTGTGAATAGATTACCGTCTCAAGAATGGAGAACAACCAAGGACACCAAACAAGAAATTCAAAACAAGTTTAGAGCTATGTTGGGACTTAATGTTGACGTGTGAAGCAAGGTATGGGTGCAATCAATGATGGGAGTATCTCACGGCGATATTTCCAGGATCCACCTACTACGGCTAATATCACTGGAGTTAATGAAGAACGGCTTTGGAGTTATCCTGGACGTAATCAACTGGTGCTGCTGTAGATCCATCTAAATTAGGAAATTATTGTCAGGAAACTGCTACTTTATTTGTAAATTTATATAGATGGCACAACATGCCTAATATTGAGGAGTATTGTTTCTTTGGCACGGAAGCAGAATTATTTCAGCTGCGATGTTGCCAATAGGGATGTTGACTGAAGAGGTACTAAAGGCGTGCAACAAAGATTACCGCCAATATCGTCTCAGCAAATCAAGAAAATGTAGTGGAATTTCGTAATACGAAGACGTTTTCCATATGCACCTTTTGACGTCAGATCCACTACATTGCTAAATTTTGCAAGGAGCCTAAAACTAAAGGCAGATAGAATTTTCATCCAGAAGTAAAAAAAACTTTTATTATTAATTAAATAAAGTTTGTGAGGAATTACATTTGTTTTTAATAAATTTATATTCAATTGCATAAAGTTTTTAATCTTATAAAGCAAAGGATTTTGGATTAATCTCGTAAATAAATCATGCATATACCAGACATTACTGTGTCTTTATTTATACATGATCCTTGGAAAAATAAAAAATAATATATCGTGAGCTATGTAATTTTTTCGCCAAACCACCTATTTCGGACCACTATACGGAGTTGCCGCTAATTTCAACTTCATCCAATCTTTTCAAATTCTTTCTATAATGTGCAGAATTTGATTCTCTATCAGAATATTCTAAAAATAAAACAGAAAAGATATATCTACAATCGCAATAAATTATTTTTGGCAATTGTTTTATGGAAATTCTCTCGTCCCTGTGTCCTTAATTTTTGAGATATTGCTTTGAAATTGTTCATAAAGACACCAGACGTTACCTACACTCTTGGCAAAGAAAAAAATGATTTTAATGTTGTTCCTTTTCTTTTTTTGGCAAAATGAAAATAAAAAATGACATTTTCGATTTTTAAAAATTAGCCTGCGAGCTATTTTTGTACTATAGCAGTCTATGAAATTTTGGCATAATCCTTATAAAAAGGACAATTCAAATTTAATTTTAAGCTATGTACGACAATTGTGGGTCGCATGCAGCTGGACAAATAAATTTTTAAATGTGAGTAGCGAACGGTACACCTCATAGGTGTACCTACCACTGCAGGCGACTAAATAAAGATATCATACTTAAATTAAATTATTCGTGTATAGAAATGAATTAAAAATGTTTTATGAACTACGTTCTCAAGAACGAAGTTCGTTAAATACAAATAAAATAGTTTTAATTCTCGTTTTACTAAATTTCAGATAATGTTATTTAAACCTATATTATTCACTATGCAAAATCACGATTCAATTTATTTCAAAAACTTTTCATTATCTTGGCAATAACCCTGTTGGGTCCTTGAGATGATCACTAATCCATTGTACCTTAAAAAGAATTTTCCCAAGCCAGGAAAGCGCCTCAACCCTTACTGGGGCTACAAGTATAAAGCATTTCACTTTTTGGTGTTTTGATTTTGAAATAAATTGAATGATAACTTTGCATAGTGAATAATATAGGTGTAATAAGAAAATGTGAAATTTAGAAAATCGAGACTTATTAAAACTATTCTATTTGTAATTAGCGTACTTCGTTCTTGAGAACGTAATTCATAAAACATTTTTAATTCATTTCTATACACGAATAATTTAATTTAAGTATGATATCTTTATTTAGTCGCCTACAGTGGTAGGTACCCTTCGCTCACATTTAAAAATTAATTTTTCCAGCTGTAGGCGACCCACAATTGTCGTACATAGCTTAAAATTAAATTTGAATTGTCCTTTTTATAAGGGTTATGCCAAAATTTCATAGACTGCTATAGTGCGAAAAGCTCGCTGGCTAATTTTTAAAAATCGAAAATGTCATTTTTTATTTTCATTTTGCCAAAAAAAGGAAAGGAACAGCATTAAAACCATTTTTTTTCTTTGTCACGAGTGTAGGTAACGTCTGGTGTCTTTATGAACAATTTCAAAGCAATATCTCTAAAAATGATATAGAGACGTGAGAAATAAGAACTAACATTAAAAATTTTATGTAAAAAAAATACGAAAAATAATTTATTGCGATTGTAGATATATCTTTTCTGTTTTATTTTTAGGATATGCTGATAGAGAATCAAATTCTGCATCTTCATTATGAAAGTTAAAAAAATAAGATGAATTTTTTCAGAGTTTTAACGTGAAAATCGGATAGATTTGAAGATTTAGCAATAGCACACGAGATCTACTCCCATCTCGAGGTGTAATGGACTACAGATAGCATACCCGACGCGCCTCATTTTTGGCGCCCGTATTGGTTTATTAACGTTTTAATTTAAAACATATGTTAAAATAAATTCAAATTTAAAGGTTATATAATTAAATTTAAAAGTAATTTTTTTTCTTCTTTTTATTCGCAAGAAAACAGTTACATATAAGTCTAAATATATCAACTTGGTATAACTGACGTCCTGAAGATCCCCCGTCATTAATCCTCAGCGGAAACTCTCTACAGTGGAACTCTTCAAGCGAAACAGTAAAATATCTTGGAGTGCATCTAGATCGTCGATTAACATGGAACCACCATCTCAATATTAAATTAACGCATGCCTATGCAAGACTCGCAATGCTATACCCCATAGTTAACAGGAAATCTAGTCTTAAATCTGAAGTAACCATCTTCATTTATAAAACAATTCTGCGACCACTTCTGATGTATGGATGTGAAGTATGGGGTGCTGCATCCTGCACAAAACGGAAAAAAGTACAAACATTTCAAAATAAAGTTCTAAGAATAGCAGTAAATGCCCCCTGGTTCGTTAGAAACAGTCAACTTCATCGCGAGCTTAAAATAGAAACGATAGACGAATTCATAAAAAAAGTTTTTTGAAATATCATTCTCAGTTACCGGCTGTGAAAGGTGCAATAACTTACAAGATAGGAGCTCCCGTTTCATCCGGAAGGCTGAAACCCCGGCTAATGCAAGTCCTACTACTGTGAGACTCATAATAACTAATAATCTGTATAACTATTAATTTCCTCATAATTATGTTACTATTCTTTCAACTTTATTTCACTAGTAAGTAGTTGGGTTTTTTTTTTTTTTTTTTTTTTGTATTAAGGTATTTGGTTTTGTTTTAACAATCATTATCATGAAATTATTTGTAATAATAAATTCAAAATTTACAAAATTGTAAGTCGTTAGGATGTCTCTTGTATGAGTCTGTACCCGTTCTTTGTCAAATGTTACAAAAATTGTATATGATTTTACAAAAACCATGTATGGCTCTCTGAGCCGATCTGGAAATAAAGAATTATATATAAAAACTTGGTATAACTATGCCTAATAATAAAACTGCAGTTATATGGAGTACTATACATAAGTAGAAATTCTATAATTTTTATTTAATAAACTAAACGTCTAACGGTATTTTCATAATTTTTTTCTTCATCGCATACAATAATTTTGATCTGAAAGTATTCTTAACACTTGTTCTAAAGCGAAAATGACCTCTTGGGATTCCAGGCGGAAACTTAATGAAGCAGTCGTGTTGAGTTGCTTAATGTACGGTGCCCAAGTCTGGTCAATAAGGCATATTAGTCAACTGTTTCTTTTTTTTGTTTTGTTTTTTTTCTTTGTTCTTTTTGGGTTCTCCCCTTCCTCACCATTTAGGTTATACATGGTTTCCCGGGCCAGGTGAAATGGTGGTGTATTAATGCCGACTATTATTAAATGTCCCCTGGCTCCAGGTTTTGAACTTGCTATCTTCTGGTTTTCGCCCATATGTCCGGTTGTCCGTGGCAATGCCCATTTTTATTTTCTAACGCGTTTGCCCACTCGGCCATCCCGCCATATTGATGAACTAGAACTACAAGCGAGTTTTTATAAACGGTTGCTCTAAATACAAAAAACAGTCCCGAATTTCATAGTGACACCCCTGTGGTATGACATGTACCCATAAACATGTACCCATGTATGACACCCCTCTTGCCTCCAGCGAGCTGACTATGTGATTATGGCCAATGTTGTCAAAAGCGCCGACGACATCAATGAATACCACCGCGCAATCATTTTTCCTTTGTTTTGCATCTTTAATGATCGCGTCAATGATCCTCACGCTAACATTTGCTCCCGGTAAGCCTTTAATGAAGCCTCTCTGATTTTTGCTGAAGGTGATTTGCTTTCTCAATTCCTGATCCAGAACCTTCTCTATGATCCGGCGCTGTATGATTGTCTCTATGATTGTCAGTTCTTTAAAATATTCATTTATTGTCATCCTCTAGCATAGATACTCATATATTTGTTTTCTTTTAGCCCTGATGAAGATCCACAAGTTGGATCAAAACGTTGGCTTTCGATAATAAAAAAAAATTTCAAACTGTAAATCCTGATTATCATTTAACCTATCGTAAAGATTACTAGTTGACTATCTCTCACCTCTACAATATGGATATTATAGTTCTCTCAGAAACCAAGAAAGGAAATGAGGAACTGGACAATTTTATTCACTTTTGGCCAGGTGTCGAAAAACACGAAAGTCTGCTGTATCTTAGCAGAGAAAAAATATAAAAAGAATATCAGAGGTTGGGAAATGATGAATGACCGCATAATCAGGCTCGATATAACACTATTTGCGAGGTAAATTGTAATTATTGGTATCTATGGACCAACTAATGACCAAATGACAAGATAAATTTTGGGATTTATTAAGAGAGACGATGGGATAAATCCCCAAGCGAAAAGAAATTTTCCCGCTTGGTGATGTTAATGTCAGAGTTCGAAGTGATAGGAAAGGTAAGATAATTGGCAATTTCGGATAATCAGAACGAAATGATAACGGAGACAGATTCCTCGAACACTGCGAACAGCTGGATCTTCAAATTATAAATACTTTTTTTGAGCACAAGGAGATTCACATCACAAGGTACATAATGAAAGAAGGCAGCTAAAATCCATAATCAATTATGCTGTCATTAGACAATGCAGTACAATTAAAGTAAAAGAGTACCGAGTAAAGTAATGGTGTCGAATGTGGATCGGACCATTACTTATTGAAAGCTGTGTGCATATTTCCAAGGGTTAAGAAAAAAATTAATGTGGATTGGAAACCGGATGGAGGAAGCAATCAATTGAAACAAGTACAGTTCCAAGTTGAACTACTGCAAGAAGATAGTTTAAAGTTATTATTTCAGCAGCGGGTTAAAGAATCTACCAAGGAATTCAAAGGTAGCTGTGCCAAGGAAATTTATGATGTTTTGACATATGCTTTAAAGAAGACTGCTTCAGAAGTTCTTGGTGAAAAAAAAAAGAATACAAGGACAAAACAATGGTTAATGGAAGATATAATAGATCGAAGATAAATAAGAAAGGCAGAGAGGAAAAAACAGGCATATATCAAGTGGCTTAGCTCAAAAAAATATGAAAACAAGGAAATTTAAATTCTAGAATGGAGAGAGCAATGAGAAGTGCGAAAAATGAAAGCTGGGAAAAGGTGTGTGTGAGAATGAACTGTAAACTGGGTTTTGGAAGGGCAGCGGAAGCGTGGTCAGTACTAAAAGGAATGAGGAAAGGTGAAAAATAGGATGCCAGGCTGTCTTTGATACAAATGAGTGATTGGACTGCCCATAAAATAATAAATGCCAAATAAAGTAGGTAGTTCCCTATCTGAAGATTTTGAGAGTAGCAAAGGCCCTCTTCAAGGATGTTGTATGTCTCCGACATTGTTCAAAATTTTTATTGACACTTGCCTATAATATTGGACAGATAAATAAATGTAGCCCGATGGGTATCCCAATCAATGGCACCTAAATACACCATCTATTATTCGCTGATCACCAGGTTATCATTGCAAAAGTTGAAGATGGCGAAAGCTACTTATTTACGAAAGTAATGGACCAATACAAAGAATGGGGATTGAAAGTGAATACAAGTGTACAGACGTGGGTGAAGCGAACGACTATGTCATTTCAAATCTAGAACGAGTGGAACATTTTAGGTACCTTGGATCCATATTAGAAAGTAACGACTCTACAGACTCGGAAGTAAATAAAAGAATTATCAGTGCCGAAAAGTCATTGTTATGCTGAATTCTCTTCTCTGGATAAGCAATATTCTTAGCAAAACCAAAAAAAATTAATATATAGTGCACTGGTCGAGAGTATAAAATGCTGTATGGCTCCGAGACATGGACTCTTAACAGAACACAGGAAAAAAGACTCTTGACGGTAGAAATGGATTTTTGGAGGAGGACGGCCAGGATTTCAAGGATACATCATATAAAACAGCCAGATCAGAAAAAAAAATGAATGTTAAAGGAAGCATACTGGAAGTAATAGAAAAAAGAAAACTAAACTGGTATGGCCACGTGAAAAGAATGGGTTCGAATAGAATACCAAGAATCATATTGGAATGGGAGGCAGAAGGAAGAGGAGAGGGGAAGACCACGTATACAGTGGATAAATAATGTAAAGGAAAGTAAGGCCGGTTATGTACTGAGGGAAGAGGAGACGAAGGACATGAAGGTGTGGAAGAAGAGACTTGAAGAAGAGTTTGCTTGAGGGAAACTTCAAACACTCAGGGAAAAAACAGAAATACTTAATAAAAAAAAAAATATTATCTTCTTATTATTTTATTTTCACATCTATTGATCTTCCTGTAAAAAAAAAAATAAAAATAAAAAAAAAATAAAACCGTTGAATTTCGCATACATCTGAGATTCAGGTTCAGTAGAATATTATAACAATTTGCGTTTTTCGAAGAAACGAAGTTAGTTAAAAAGTTTGTTTAGGGAGAAACAATGTTGATATTCTTTTTTCGCACCTCTAAAGAAGAATTATCATAACAAGCGAAGAATAAAAAAAAAAAAATATATCCAATAAAGTTTTACATACTTTGGGCCTTTTTTTCTTGGCCGAAAATGACAAATGTGATAACATCGACCGAACTCCACCGTTACAATGGAAGCAGTAATTCAGAAATTTAAAAACAATAATAAATAGCGTAAGCCAAACCTATGAAAACAAATAAGAAGGCAAATAATTCAAAAGCTATTAATATTTTTTGGAAGATTAATAAATAAGCTTTCCAAGAAATACAATATAATCCAAATGAATTTGGATGAAATCCTGTGGATCAATTTATGAACGGCTGTGAAAAAAATCCTGCAGAGAACTCAGGTCGAATTATTTTTATTAATATCAGAATTCAAATTGATGAATTTTAAATGACGCTAAAATTTATTCACACTTGCTTTTTCACAGATAAAATTTATTTGGACGAATTTTGGATGCAATTAATTTGGTTTTTTTTTTTTTTTTTTTATATACCCTAGAATTACATTAGTAATAGTGATAGTGATTAGTGATAGTATTAATCGGTAGAATTATTCTCTTAATTAACACCAAAAATCAAGGACTAATTTATTAGAACATAATAAATAAGAAATTTCAGAAAAAGGCAGTCAACAATGCTACAAAATGTTTTGGAAAGAAGAATCTATCATGGCGCCGGACGAAGCAGACTTCTTCCTTGGTTTTCATTTATCATTTAATAATTTGGCTATAAACTTAACACAAATAATTTATTGCTAAAATTACCACACCATTCTGATTGGTAAGCCTGATTCTTTTAAGCATTAATGTATACGATTATAAAGCAAGGTTCATATTCTTTTACCATTATTTTCATCATATTTTTACATTTTTCTTTACATTTATTTTTTACATATATTTATTTTACATTTCTTTTAAATGTACTTACCATCCCCTTAATTTACATTATTTTTACTTTTTTTATATTTTATTAGATATAAATTCTTTTCAATTTCTGTAAATGTAAGTATAACATTACACATGATAAACTGCTATGTTAATTGATTTTATATATGTAATTAAATACGCTTTATGTGGTAAGATGGCACGCGTAGAAATAAATTTACACACACAGGGTTACTGCAATGAGAAAAAAGAATTTTAGAATAATAAATCCAAAAAATTTCTCGACCCTTAAAGTGCTGATGGACAGCTTATATTTTATATTACTATTTTTACTTAGATATACATTCTTAATGGATCCTCTCTAAGCTTGTTTGCATAGATGAAAGGAATGATCATTTATAAATTTGTGAACAAATTTTAAAGTATATACGTTTCTCTCCCTTTTTAGAAATGTCGATCAACTATGAAGAATAAATTTCGAAATATTTGAAGTATGTACTGGATCGAAATATTCTTTGTGTAAAAAGGTTTTTCGATTAACTTGCAAATGCCCACTCCCCGATGGAACGTGAGCTGAAAGGCATCCGCGATCGCAAAAAAAAAAAAAAAGGAAAGGGGTTTTGGTCGTTAATTACATATCAGCGCGTATTTTACATTTGAGAGACCAGAAACAATACATCTGGTAAAGATGGGCAAAATGTAAAATGAGTACGGAGTACTGATAAGTAGTAATCAACACCTTGATTACTGAATTTATCGAAAGTACTCAACTTTTTTTTACTCTGAGTACTCAGGTGATCAAGTACATAATCAGAGAAGATTACAGGAGAGAATTTTTTCCACATTAGAGTAACTTTTTATGTTTTGTATAGTAATATTTTTAAATTTTAAGGGTGTTCAATACAAAATGGAAAGTAAGGTAGATAGGGAGGGGGGAGGGGCGCTCAGATTTCAGTAATTTAACATTTACGGATTTCATTGAAATGAGGATGCATTCTTATGTTTTCTGCTACGTAGATTTCAAAAATATTATATTTTTTTTAATTTCGAAGGCGGGGTGGGTAGATATAGTAATTTAACATTTACGGATTTCACTAAAATGAGGGTGCATTCTTATGTTTCCGGATACACAGATTTCAAAAATATTATAATTTTTTTATTTCGAAGGCGGGGGGGGGGTCGCATTACAAATAATTTAACATTTACGGATTTCATTAAAATGAGGGTGCATTCTTATGTTTTCTGATACTGATACTGATTCTGATTTCTGATATGTTTTTCAAAAATATTGTAATTTTTTTATTTCGAAGGCGGGGGGGGGGGGGGGGGGGGGGGAGTCGCATTACGAATAATTTAACATTTACGGATTTCATTGAAATTAAGGTGCGTTATACGGCATATTTGAGTATAGTACAATTTAAAAAAAAAAATCCGTAAATTTTATTTACTGTTACAGTGAGACCCCCTCCCACCGTCGAAATAAAATTTATTTAATATTTTTGAAATCTATGTGTCTGGAAACATACAAAGGCACCCTCATTTCGATGAAATCCGTAGATGTTAAATTTACTGGTATTGCGAGACCTCACACCGCCGAAATAAAAATTGTATAATATTTTTGAAATCTACGTACCCGGAAACATAAGAATGCACCATCATTTAGTTTAGCAACAATAGATTTTTATAGTGTTGGAGTATTATTTAGATTAAGCGTGCCTTAAATAGGCTAAGGATATGTGAATGCGCGTGCCGCAACAGAACTTTGATGGTGTTCGCATCACGTTCACTCACCACCTAAGATCCTATCTTTAATACATATAAACTAGCTATAAATATGAAATACGATAGTTGCAGTGTCAAGCTTAAGTTAAGTTTCATTGGAAACTGTCTTCAAGTAGTCTGTATGGAATCATTTATTATTTAACCATCAAAATCATATATATATATATATATTAATGTCCGACCGAAACCAAAATTTTAGCCGAAACCGAAACCGAAACTTATTTACGTGTCTATATATAATACATATAAGTGTGTAATATGTCTAGTTTAGCAATAATATCAATGAAAGCTTATAAAATAACAGTAATTTAACTCAATTATTCATTTAATAAGTGAGCTGGTATACAAGAGTAGAAAAACAGGTGTATTAGTTAAGTTATAGAATCGAATCCCGGCCCCCTCCTTCCTAGTACTTCTGGTCCCCGTGGGATGGTTAGTTGATATTAATAAAAATTCATATTACTATCTATAAATAATAAATAATATAGTAAATCTGTCCATAATAAAGCCGATAGAATCCAAAATGAGGGACTTTGGAATACGTTAAGCTGTATGTCAGAAGCTATTAAATCTATTGAGTCAGTATTGGTCTCAAATGTTAGTGGATTTAATGACAAGGTTACTGACTAAAATATTTTTTACTTTCACTTACCTATATATGAAATATATAGTAAGTGGAAGTATTGCAATCGTGAAAAATTTCGACTTCCGGTTTTCAACGGAAATACACGTTTTGGGGTCCCCTGAGTCCAAATAACCAAGTCCCGCGAAATGTTCTGTGTTGTGTGTGTGTGTGTGTGTGTGTGTGTGTGTGTGTGTGTGTGTGTGTGTGTGTGTGAACAGACTAGCTCAAAAACTACAAACCGTGCGAACCTGAAATTGGGTATTTAGTGTATGTATATGCCCGCGATGTGACAGCAAAAATTTCATCAATTTTTCTCAAAGGGAGGGGGTACTTTATTTATTAACTTTTTAAGTTTTTGTCGATTTTCTCAAAAACGGCTCTAATTTTGATGAAACATAGTATTTGATGTATTAATATGCTCGAGATACGACTGTAAAAATTTCATCAAAATTGATCAACCGCAGGGGGGACTTTACTTAATAAATTTTGTATCCATTTCACGTGTTTTATTTATTTACTCAAAAACAGCTTTAACGATTTTGATCAACCTTGGTATTTGATCTATTAATATAATCGAGATATGACTGCAAAAATTTCATCAAAATTGATAAAGCGGAGGGGTCACTTTACTTATTAAATTTTGTATCATTTTCACGTGTCTTTTTTAATTAATCAAAAATGACTTTAATGATTTTGATCAAATTCGCCATGTTCAATGAAATTAAGGTGTACTTTAATATCAGGTAAGCAATATCGTTATTAAAATGTTCTGAGGGGGCTTAAATGGGGTAGGGGCCTTTTTTGTTTTTTTGTATTGTACCCTTGTTTTGGTTTACATGGAAAAAATAATGTCTCTCATTACGCATAAAAATAAGAAATGGCTAAATATGAAATATGAAAAAATCAAGTAAACATATAGAGGAGAAAAAAAAAATATTCCGTAACTCTTAAAATACGTTGAACACACGCATGCGGCGGAGTACGCCTTTAATGACAGACCATTGTTCATAATTAAAGCCGTTCTCTTCATTTAATGGAAATTGTTTATTTCATGGTAAATGAAGTTTTTAACAACTACATAGAAAATTATAAAATCAGACGACTTGGAGTATTATGCTTGCATTGCCGAATTACCACAAGTAAAAACATTTATTTAATAATAAAAAAAATAGTGTTTTTTATAGAGCAAATAAAAACCAAAAATAAGAAATGAATGTGGAAAAATGTGTCTTTGAGAAGTGGCAATTAACAAAACACATCAATTTCTAATCTAAGTAAGTTGGTAAGTGAAAGTTGTATGTTGCGCGCACGCACCAGATTTTTTTTTTGATGATCTCAAAAACGGCTTTAACGATTTTTATCCAATTCGTCATGTTTAATGAAAATTAGGTGTTCTTTAATATCAGGTAAGCTTTATCATTATTAAAATGTTCTGAGGGGGCTTTTTTTTGGGGGGTGGGGGCCTTTTTTTTTTCCTATAAAGTACCTTTGTTTTTGTTTATATGGAGAAATTAACTGTCTCTCGTTACAACCAAAAATAAGAAATGGCTAAATATGAGATATGATAAAAATAAAGAAAACATAAAGAGGAGAAAAAAAGAAAACTATTCAGTCAACTCATAAAACTCGTTGAGTCCACGCATGCGGAGTACGCCTTTAATGACAGACCATTTTTCATAATTAAAGCCGTTCTGTTCATTTAAGCAGAGGCAATTAAAAAAACGCATTAATTTCTAATCTAAGCAAGTTGGTAAGTGAAAGTTGTGTGTTGCGTGCACGCAGTGGTTAGCATTCGGGCATGTAACGCGGGAGACCAGGGTTCGATTCCCGGCGGAGCCAAATCTTTCTCTTCAAAAAATAAATTATTTAAAAATAATTTAAAATGGTGGTCACCAACAAATTAAGATTAGATTAAAATATTCTTATTTATGTTATCTTTTTTTTTAGAAAACAAATTTCATTATTAGTGAGGAGATGATTAAAAGCACAAAAAGGTTCTTAACGCTCAAGGTTAAGTATAAATACTATTCTTTACACTTAACGTAAAGCATTCTGTATCAAGAGTATGCTTTCATTACATGTTAAGACTTGATGTGATTTACGAAGACATGTCTGTTTGTCACTCTCAAATTTTTGTGTCCACACCCAACTAAAAATTTTCGATCAAGTCAAGTACCAAAAGAAAATGTAAAATCTATGTTCTTCCGAAATAGAATACAAGTGTAATTATCTAAAATAACAGATAATTCCCACTTTTAAATTAAAGGGTGTTAAATGCCATGAAAGAGATCGAGCTTACAAGCTGAAATCGTGTAGTCCTACTTCCTTCTTGGAGATATCAGACACAGGAGCTAGTTTCGGCCTGGCCGAAGATTCGGCAAATTTTTGGCCGAAACCGAAACTGCGGCCGAAACCAGGTTTTTCGGCTGAAACTGGCCGAAACCAAAACCGAAACCGAAACTTCGGTCGGTCACTAGTGAACATAGCACGATTTCGCGTTTAATATTGTCAAACATTATGTTTAAAAAGAAATAGGATGTAAATCATCATAATATAAACTTGCTTTAAATTATTTTATCAAATAATTTTTCAACAAAAATTTTTCGATAAATTTCTGAATATCTTGGATTCAATTCTCCTATGCATGATCACATTAAAATACCGTAATGGATATTTCTTGAAAACTTTTATCATCTCAGCAATAGAATAATAGACGGAAAATTAAAATATTTAGATTAACCTGTTAACCGGGCGGAACGTATAAATGCGTCCTTGAAATACAATATATGTTGTACCCTGGAAATGGTGGGAACTATATTTTCGTACAACAGAGCTATTAATAGATACATGTTTCCACGATGATTTATATATATATATATAAATAATTATGTATACATATATAAATAATATTAAAAACAACATACATTTCAAGGACGTATATATAAGTCCCACCCGGTTAACAGGTTAAGTATTTGATTTTAGCAATTAAGCTTTATTTCAACTAAAAGATGCATCTTTTTTTTTTTTTAGTTTTTTCCTCCTTTTTTATTGAATTCATCAAATAACCAACTTGAATACAGGCGGGTATTTAAGAAAAAATACTCTTCTTTCACAACTGAGTACTTCAATCAGAATTCGTATTGTGAATCTCCAAGATTTCATTAAATGTACGATTTCATTCACCTGCTCATTCTGATCGGCCACAATCCATGGATCTAGACCAATTCATCACTGTCTATAAAACCGAGGGAGTAGGTTGCATGGACGCTGGCAAATTGGCCCTAAAGGGATCAGCTATGAAGCTTACAAGGCCTGCCTTGAAAGGCAATAATATAAAATTATACATAAAATATTCAATTATCAAACTCAAAACATACATCAAAACAATTATCAAACTGTCTGTTTAATGTATATGTGTAAATACATACATATCATAGTATTATTTAATAATATTGAGCTTAAAAAGGAAGTTATACCGTTTTACTTTTTACTAAAAAAATGTTACACTGCGGAATTTTAATAATTTATGGAATGAACATTCAAATGAGGGCTTGCAATCATTTTTTTCTCCCTTGAAGCAATTTGGGATTTAGTTAAATTAAGGCGAAGGAAGTTGCGCACTTGTTGCTGGAATGTGAATTTTTCATTACTTCTTGTCCCACAAGCGTTAGAGAAAATGTTTATGAAGGGCGTTTATAACGAAGAATACGCCCTAACGTTGTTCCATATCCATTATCAGATTTTGTTTTTAATTACTCTCAGTTACACCGTACCAAAATGAAACCTGGCTTAAGGCGTCTTATTCGGGAAAATAAATTGAAAGCAACAACAAAGTGAAATTTAAAATTGATTTAACTTCAGACGAACCTTGTGCTAACATACACGTCTATAAAAATTGTAGGAACTTATATAATTAATACCTTTTATTTTTTTTTTCTACAAGGAATCAGACACTGTACCGTGACGGAACTTATTTTTAAAATCCTTAAATCTAAGCGGTTATATTAATACACTATACTGGGGGGCCCGGTGTGGCTGTGCGGTAAAGCACCGTACTCCCATGCCGGAGCTGCGGGTTCGAGTCCCGCCCTGGGTGGTGCTTTTCTTTCGTAGGAGAAGTATCACCCAGTGCCATGGGTGTTAGTATGGGCAGTATAGGGCTTCATTGGAAGCCTTAAAGTCCCCAAAAAAAAAAAAAAAAAAAAAAAAAAATACACTATACTGATGATACTTAACACTTAATCATTTATAAGTCGATCGAATAATTAATTAATCGGGTGAGATGCGCGATAAAAGAAATCGATTATTTCGCCAAAAAATCCTTTAGTATAAAAATCCTTTCAAAATATAAATAGTATTTAACTCTAGGTTCCACATAAGGTAAACGGTGGGCACAGTTAAGGAAATTTTCAATGTATTTTTTGGGCTGAGGGTTTTCCTTGGTACTTATGAGATTGAATGCACATCTGGGGTATGCACCGACTCTTCCTCCTTCAATTCATGACCGATAAAATACTAATTAAAAGCAAATTATATTTTTTCCAAATTTTTATGTCTAGTTTGCACTGGTAGTGGACATTTATAAATTCAGAAAATTCAATAGTGGACACCTCAATGCGTTAGTAGTGGACAAGCATGTTTGCTACTTTTTCTTGGTCAAAAGTCTAAATTATTGTTACTTAAAATGCAAAAATTTAATACTTGCTTATTTTCTAGCGTAATGGGCTAATAGGTAAACTAAAATAATAGAAATTCTGGCAATAAGAGATTATTTTTTCAAAAGTGAAAAGCATAAAAAGGAGGATAACGAGTAAAATATTAACTGACATATATATGAAGGCTGCTTGACGTGTCTGGGCTCCTCCCTGCGCTCTCACATTTCTTATGTTCCCGGATAGCGAGGTTACTTTGCTTGCTGCCTGCGGGAGGGAGCCAGGATTCCTGATCCTGAAGAGATGGGCCGAGGGTGACAGCAGCTATCGGCGTCCCATTACCCCTGAACTGCCAAGATATTTCTGCCTTTTGATTTGAAATGATCGTGGCGGCCCTTACTTTGCCCTTTACTTTGCCCCTCATGTGCACCGGCTCTAAGGGCCCATTGATCATAAAATATTTTCATAAATTGCTTCACTTCCCTTCCTCTGCATGCTCTGCTTCTAATGCAATCACGCCTCCATATCCTTACAATATTTATCTTCTTTACCAAATCCAAAGCTTACACCTTCGGTACTACAACCTGAAGTGATCCAAGAATTATCGTCCTCCCAGAAATTTCTTTTCTTCTTCAATTTACTAGGTCCACTATCTTCCTTACATCGTTTGCCATCCTCATATTACCGTATCTTTCAGAGGAGGCGCCAGATCTGAGGGCGACAACAAGGTACATCCTGGGCCAGGTAGGCTCTTAGCTTCTTAGCTTGGGATAACTTCATTGACTTTCTTATGCCACTCAATAGATCGTTTGAAAGCGCTCAGAATGAGTATGAGTTTTATGAAACGAAAAGAATATACTCAGAGATCGGCTGAACTGATGCAATTACAATATGGACAAGTGTTCGCACTTGGTATGAAAGAACCACTGAGCAAAATTTGGATAATTTAGGACAAACGATATGGATTTCTATAAAGAACAAACAGACAGAATTTCATCTTTATTTATATAGATTGATCGTAATGTTTGTTATCAACATTCCTCCTCTTCATCCATCCTCTTCTGTCAAAATTTAAGTGTGTTTTGCTTTATCGGTGTGCTGTAAACAGGATTGTTAAATAATTAGTCATTGTTTCTGTCAACATTCTTTTGATTCGCTCACTTGTAAGCTATCTTAAGCCAATCTTCTGTAAACCTTCTTATATTCATTTGCATGTATGTTATATTCATTGCACCGCACGTTCTGGTAAAGCTCTTTTCATTTGTTTCCAAACATATACAAATATGACAATTTCTGCTTGAAGGCATTTAATATGCCTAGGCCAAAATATCACGTGAGCCCTGTTAAGACAATGTGATTCATGTTTAAACGAATACGATATTTAAAGATTTTTATTGGAGCCTTAAGAAAATAATGAACAATATTTTTATTTGATATCTATTTTCCTCTACTCCTTCAGTTGTGTTAAGTACAATTATGTAGAATGGATCTTAAGCTCTTATATAAGGTATGTCATGTTACAAGAATATAACAACTGATCATCGTATCAGAAAAAAAACACAACTTTCACGAAACAGTTTATTTAATAGTGAAAATGTGTGGTATTAGTAATGGATGGACAGGAGGTGTCTACTACTAGATTTAGCGATCAAAAATTCTCAAAATCAAAATATTATAAATAATAAAGCATTGTTAGTGCATTCAAAGCCTTGACATAGGAGAAAAAAAATTAAACCCCTAACACTAGTAGTGGACAACTGGTGTCCACTACTAAATTTTTCAAAAATATTGGTGTTAGAAGTGGCCACTTAAACTACGACCAAACAACAATAACAATTTAACGGAAACATGAAAAATGGAATCTATGAAGTCTTCCTAATTGGGAACACCTCAATACCTTATAAATAATTATGTCAAATCCCCAAAAATACTAAAACAATTAACTACCTCCTTAATGAAATTGAACAGATGACATAAAAAAATACAATGTTGGAAGAAATATTAATTTGCAATTATTAAAAGTTGGTTCCCTTGGTAACTTGAAGAAGCTAGATTTCCATATACCAGTACTAGATAGTAGTAGGTACATTCAGTCTAAGTTTGAAGCTGATGCAATGCCCTGCTGCCTTATTTTCAAAATTAAATTGTCCAAGTGGCCACTGCTGGAACAGTGTCCACTATAGGTACGTTTTAATTAAATTGATTATATCTATTTCAAAATTTTCTTTTGAAATTTGAGCGATAATTCTTGTTTTAGAATTTTCAAAAAGTTTTTCGATTTTAGGTTTCGCGGGGTTGACATCGACTAAATCTAAAATTATCTGTTTATTCCCAAAATTAACCGGATTGTTTGCTATTGGTATTTCAATTACTGTGTTGCCTAAAACATTTGAATGAACTGAACTAGCTTCTGATCTTTCTAAGATTTCCTCGGAATTTCGATTTTCGACTAAATTTTCATCTTTGTTTAAATTTTCATTTTCATCTAGATTGACTATTAAGGATTCGTTTTCTGAACTTTCGTTTTATCTGTGAAACTGGCGAATTAGATCGCTAATAATTTGGTCGGCATCTTCGGATTCTGTTAAATTTATTTCTCTGCGCGAAAGTGCATCGGCGACTTTGTTTTCATGGCCTTTCTTATATTTGATTTCGAAATTAAATTCTTAACTTTAACTTTAATTTCCAACGATATAATTTTGAATTTGGATCTTTTAGGGATTGTAACCATTGAAGTGGTTTGTGATCAGTGTAAATTATAAATTTTCTGCCAAAAAGATAGGGTCGAAAATATTTGGTTGCCCATACGATAGCCAAAAGTTCGCGTTCGATTGTCGATAATTTTGATTCACTTTCATGTAGCGTACGACTAGCATAAGCTACAGGTAAATCAAGTCCGCCGTGTGTTTGACTAAGGACACAACCCATGGCCACGCGGGAAGCGTCAGTGGTTAAGACGTTATAAACGTTTTACTAAAATCAGGGTATTGCAATATGGGATTGTTCATTAAAATGTTTTTACATTTTTCGAAAATGTCAAAATAATTTTTATCCGCGACGTTAATTTTCGCTCCTTTTCATAAACATCGGGTGAGAGGTTTTGTTAAATGTGCGAAATTTGGAATGAATCGGCGGTAATATCCTAATAGTCCGAGGAAAGCCTTTATTTGTTTGGTGGTTTTGGGTAAAGGATAATTTTGTATAGCGAGAATTTTGTTTGGATTAGGTTTTACTGCGTTTGGCGTAACAAAATGTCCTAAGTATGCTATCTCCTTTTTTAGAAACTCGGTTTTATCGGGCTGAATTTTTAAGTTTGCTTCTCTTAGTCTTTCGAAAACCTTTTTTAAAACTATTAAATGTTCCTGAAGGGATGTGCTATAAACTATTATATCATCTAAATACGCGACACAATTTGGAATGCCCATGAGTTGATCACTCTCATAAAACTTGGGGGACTATTTTTTAAGCCAAAAGGTAATCTTAAGAATTCATAATGTCCATTCTCGGTCGAAAAGGCGGTTTTGGGGATACTTTTTTCGTCTAGCAAAATTTGGTGGAAGGAACTTGTTATATCTATTGTTGAAAAATAATTACTTTTACCTAACTTGTCTAAAAGGTCGGTTATGTGCGGGATAGGATACTTATCATCAATTGTTTTTTCATTTAATTTCCTGTAATCTTAGATCCCGATTGATCTAATGTTTTTGGAACTATCGAAATAGGACTATTGTAAGGCGATAAAGAAGGGCGGATGATTTCTTGTTAAAGCGTTTCATCGATTTGTCTTTTTACTTCTTTTTGAAATATTTGGGGGTATCGGTAATTTTTAGTATAGACCGGTATTTCATCTTTAGTTAGAATTTTATGCTTGATTCGCGTATTCGCCGTTAACGGAGTGCCTTTCAAATAAAATAATTCAGAATATTGTTTTATTAAATTTTGAATTTCTTTCTTTTCCTGTTCATTTAGATGTTCCGTACGAATAAGTTTTTTAACTTCATCGAAATTTGACTTTTCAGCTTTAATTAAACTTATGTTGTGGGATTCATTAATTTTAAAAATGTTTAATGGTTCTGCAAGAATTGGGGTTTTTATAGTTATTTTAAATGACTTATCTAAATTATTTTTTACAGAACAGATAGCTTCGTTATTTTTAATTGAAATTAAACCTTCGTGAATTTCGAGACAATCATTGAAAATTGTGTGGGGAATGATACCTTCTCCGTTTGAAATATTTTTAATTGGAATTTTTATTACGGTTTCGGAATCGTTGTTTAATATGTAGGTATATTCAGATTGAGGGGGTCTATTGTCATAATAAATTTTTATGTTTCCAAAAGGTGTGATTAATACATCGTTTACTAAATCAATTTTTGCGCCTAACAATTTAAGACTGTCTGTCCCAAATAATAAATCAAATTTAGGGTGGAAATGCCAAATTTTAGGAGGGTTTTAGTGTTGGGAAATAATTTCGATGAATCTACATTAGCATTAAAATTTTGTACAGAAGAACCGTGCGCGCTAGTAAGTTTAAATGGTTCACAGGTAATATTATCATGAAAATATTTATTTGCTACATGATTGGATACAAGTGATTTTGTACACGCGGTATCTATTAGAATTTTTAAATTTGAATTTGGAGGGATTATATACGGAAGGGCACTGAAACGGGTTAAATTAAGGATATCGACTACGTCCATGGTTCTTGTGACGTGCTGGGGTCTAAAAAATTATTTGGTTCATTATTGGGATCATCCTGAATTTCTTGATTATCATCAGGGAATGATACGGTGGGGTCATAATGTGGTTGATCGTCTGCTTGATCGGTAATTTGGAAATTATTTTGAAAATTTTCAGAATTTATATTGTGTAGTTCTTCTATATCTAAATTTGGATTTTTTCGAACTGGGGTGTTGAGAAAAGATTTGTATCTTTGATTTTGGGGATTATCTTTGTAATCGCTATTGACACTCATAGGAGTTGACTGATCACGTTGTTGTAATCTATATTGGTTATATTGTTGAGGTTTATATTGATAAGGTCGTTGTGGTCTATAATGATTATACTGTTAAGGTTTATATTGATTAGTTTGTTGGGGCCTAAATTGATTAGAAATAAATGGTTTAGCAGGTTGTATTGCTTTTACCGGAAAATAATTTACAAACTGTTGTGCGTTTTTATTTGGTTTGTTGAATTTTTGTTGTGGGCGATAGGAGTCAATGACAAATTGGAAATCATTGGTTAACATGTTTATAGCCTGATTTAGGTCGGCCGGATTTTTCGTTCTCATGAAAGAACCAAGAGATTCTTTTAATCCTTTTATTAAAACACGTAACGCTAATTTTTCTACATACTTTGTGAAAACTGACGCCTCTAACGGCATCTTGCTCTTTAGATAACTAATTTGTAGTTGTAAAATTTTTTGAATTTTGTTACTAAATTCGAACGGCGACTCGTTTCCCTGCTTCATATTACTCAATTCTATGTTCAAAGTAAAAGCATCGCGTTTGTCGGCGTACCCCTGTTTTAACGCGTTTTTTATGTCGTCCCATGTATTAACATATTTACTATTCACCAAATCGGCGGTGTTACCTTTTATTTTAGCGCGAATGGAATTCATTAAATAGTCGTTCTGAAAATCCGACGTATTTTCATGATTATAAAATTTATTAATTAATTTTTCCGTAATTTCGAGGAATCGAGTGAGAGACATTGGGTCTCCGTGGAATTCGGGGACCATTTCCAAATATTCCTTTTTTAAAGTGGGAGGTGGTGCCATTATGAATTATGAATACAAATAAATGAAAATAATATAATAATGGAATATGTAATTTAAGTTTATCCTTAGAATTAAATCTAATATATAAAATATGTTATATAACATAAAATATGAAGTATAATGTAAAATATATTTAAAAAATAGGTATGAAATCATAAACTACAGAAAAAAAAATATATTTTAAATATTAAAATTTATTAAAAAAAATTATATCTCTTAAATAAAAAAATAACTGACAGTAGGATGACTCCGATAGTCAGGGTTGCCATTTAACGTCTCTTCTTCTGACATCTGGACTCGCCAATGAACAGTTGATACTGAAATCTTGATATCAGATCTCACATATTTGTATATTATAATATATCAAGATAATAATTTTACCTAATCATAGTATATAATAATACGAGTTCATACGTCCTTTAATATTTTGTTTTTCTATAAATGCTATTTGTCAATTTACTGCTATAATCCTATTATCCTGTATTGATATCTTATCTGTTATTCTACTCAGTTTAACTATTACACATATTTAGTTATACACGGTGGGCCAGACCCCCCTACCGTGCACCCCCCCCCACATCCCTATAAATTGCATATCGTTGTGTTCCTTTTGATAAAAGATTAAGAAAAAACCAATTTTCCCAGAAAAAAAGTGGCCGCACGATTCCAAAATGGCGTTCAAACATGGCGGAATAACGAATATTATTTTAGTTAGTTTTTCTATTACTGACATTCACCATTATGCTTAATTTCGCCATAACTGGTATTTTATTAAAGCTAGGTAGTTCTAGATTCAGAATAAATAAACAAACGTTCTAAAATAATTAGTCTTGACAACATAAAATACATTTAAAGTTAATTTTTTCAAGTCACTCGCGTAAAAGTTAAAATTCCAAGTTAATTTTTGATTAAACGGCCATTGTTAACGAAAAACGCCCTGAAATAAAACATCTGGAGGAATTGTTCTTCTTTAAAAATCAGTGGTCAAATTTCAAAATATATCAACTAGTTTTATAGAAAACGGACCTTAGCGGTGAAAAGGCGCCAATGGCTCGGGCGCATCCAGTCCTCTGCCACATCGTTCAGTTCTCATACACGATATAATTACAGCGGGTTTAGGATATTATTTTGAATGTATAATCGAGCCTATGTAACGGCAAGTTTTTAATTGACAGAAATAATTAATATAACCTTTTTTTTTTTTTTTTTTTTGTTTAAACATATATAAATCTGATTAATAAAGGATATAGATATGATAAATAATAATGAATTAGTCTCAGATTGCACATTATCTAAACCTCACTTCTGTTGACATAAACTGGTTACCTTGAAATGAAATAATAATGTTCTCATAGTAGTAGTTGGGTTACAGACACTGGCATCTGTTCATTCGTGAAATTTGAAATAAATGCATTTTTGAAAAGTATTGATTATTTACAGATTTAAAAACAATCAAAATAAAAAAGATAAATAAAAAGTTCTGTTAGTTCGTTGATATGTAGAAATTATTCATAATACAATTTAGGAAGTATATACCTAACACAACTATTAATGAATTAACAGTTACACGATGTGTATATATATATATATATATATATATATATATATATATATATATATATATATATGATTATTTTAAAATTAAAATGGAGAGGAAAACCAATTAAAACATGTAAGTATTCATGCATCTAATGGTCTATAATATACGAAGTTGTGGCCTTTTTCGGTTTCTTGCATATAACTACACATCAAAAAGTTTACTTTCTCTTTTTTTCGAAAAAAGGTTATTCTAATAAAAATAAAATGAAATATTTGAAGTTGAAATCGGATTATTTATTTAGCCAAATTCGAACATCAAAGATCGGTAATTTTTACCATTTTGGTGGAAACTCATGTTCCAACGCCT
The DNA here is from genome assembly GCA_911387785.2 of Aelia acuminata. Lineage (NCBI taxonomy): Eukaryota > Metazoa > Arthropoda > Insecta > Hemiptera > Pentatomidae > Aelia > Aelia acuminata. The sequence goes on from OU426980.1 coordinate 1,895,224, forward strand.
ATAACACAACAACATGTACTCTAAATGAAAAATGTTAGAGATAAAAGTTTTAGGACATTAAAATGAGCATAAAACTAGCCCGTTTATTTTTAAATTAACTAATTACTAAGTAGAGATACAAATGAAAACGTGAAAGTATTCGTAGCGCTTAATTCCTTCTTTTTGTGAAGCCTAAAGGGATATGATAAAATATTTACAGAATTAACTATTTAGGTGGGGTTATATTATGCTTAATTTAATGTTCTAAAACTTTTATCAGTAACATTTTTCATTTAGAGTACATATTATCGAGTTATAGGCGTTGAAACATGAGTTTCTACCAAAATGGTATAAATTACCGATCTTTGATGTTCGAATTTGGCTAAATAACTAATCCGATTTCCACTTCAAATATTTCATTTTATTTGTATTAGTATACCCTTTCTTCTAATAAAAGAGAAAGTAAAATTTTTGATGTGTAGTTGTATGAAGGAAAGTAGATGTAGTTAAAATATTGAAGTAAGCGCTACGAATACTTGCACGTTTTCATTTGTATCTTTACTTAGTAACTAGTTAATTTAAAAATAAATGGGCTAGTTTTATGCTTAATTTAATGTCCTAAAACTTTTATCCATAACATTTTTCATTTAGAGTACATGTTGTTGTGTTATAGGCGTTGGAACATGAGTTTCCACCGAAATGGTAAAAATTACCGATCTTTGATGTTCGAATTTGGCTAAATAACTAATCCGATTTCAACTTCAAATAATTCGTTTTATTTATATTAGTATACTCTTTTTTCGAACAAAAGAGAAAGTAAACTTTTTGATGTGTAGTTATAAGCAAGAAACCGAAAAAGGCCACAACTTCGTGGATTATAGACCATTAGATGCATGAATACTTACATGTTTTAATTGGTTTTCCTCCAGTAGTGGTTTAATTTTAAATTAATCATATATATATATACTAGCATTCCCCGTCGCGGCTTCGCCCGCGAGCCTTTAAAATCACTTCTGTGATCATCCTTGGTATTGATTTAATACAATAAGTTAACTGATGTTAAGGAGATTTAGTAGAATCGGAGCTTCCGGGAGGTGGAATGTTGGAGGGAAAAGTTGCCGTCTCGGTAGAAGAGAGGGAGCCGTACAATGGAGAGTTCATTAAAACAGCCGAAACAAAAAATTGCTTACTCCTCATGAAAGCTTCATTTTTCGGCTTTAAAACATGGTTTTCGACGCCCCGTAAGAGCTTTCGAGTTAAACTCGTCGTATCAAGATCTTTAAAATGAATCCAAATTAGATATTTTTTCTCGAAGTGCAAAAATAGGTGTCCGTTAGAGTTAAACGACAATCGAAATAAACACGCACCATCCCCAATCATGGGAATCACAATGTGCATAATTTGATTACCACTAATATTTAAATAATCAGTAGCCATATTCTATGTGAATGTCTATTTTAATGATATTGTCTATTTAATACATCAAAAAAAAAAAGCATATGGTTTAAAATCTCAAAAATAGGTGTCCGTTAGAGTTAAACGACAATTTCGCCATTTAAACCCCTTAGAGGTTACATTTTTGAAATTCCTTTCTTAGCGGTTACCTAAAATCTAAATTCCGAACTTAAAGTTTCTATTATTAGTAGTTTTTGCTCTACATTGATTCTATCAGTCAGGACAAAGCCTCTTAAATATATGGAGAAGAGATTGAAATAAACACGCACCATCCCCAATCATGGAAATCACAGTGTGCATAATTTGATTACCACTAATATTTAAATAATCAGGAGCCATAATTTATGTAAATGTCTATTTTAATAATATTGTAAGGTTAAATCAATATTCAAATAAAAAACATATGGTTTAATATCTCAACAATAGATTTCCGTTAGTGTTAAACGACAATTTCGCCATTTAAGCCCCTTAGGAGTTACATTTTTGAAATTCCTTTCTTAGTGGTTACCTACATCGCGTTTCAAATCTAAATTCCGAACTTCAAGTTTTTATCATTGGTAGTTTTTGCTCTGCGTTGATTCTGTCAGTCAGGACAAAGCCTCTTATATATATAGATATATATATATATATATATATATATATATATATATATATATATATATATACACACATCGTGTAACTGTTAATTCATTAATAGTTGTGAGCAATTAAATTGTGTTAGGTATATACTTCCTAAATTGTATTATGAATAATTTCTACATATCAACGAACAAACAGAACTTCTTATTTATCTTTTTTATTTTGATTGTTTTTAAATCTGTAAATAAACAATACTTTGCAAAAATGCATTTATTTCAAATTTCACGAATGAACAGATGCCAGTGTCTGTAACCCAACTACTACTATGAGAACATTATTATTTCATTTCAAGGTAACCAGTTTATGTCAACATAAGTGAGGTTTAGATAATGTGCAATCTGAGACTAATTCATTATTATTTATCATATCTATATCCTTTATTAATCAGATTTATATATGTTTAAACAAAAAAAAAAAAAAAAAGGCTATATTAATTATTTCTGTCAATTAAAAACATGCCGTTACATAGGCTCGATTATACATTCAAAATAATATCCTAAACCCGCTGTAATTATATCGTGTATGAGAACTGAACGATGTGGCAGAGGACTGGATGCGCCCGAGCCATTGGCGCCTTTTCACCGCTAAGGTAACTAAAATCAAATTCGTCATTCCGCCATGTTTGAACGCCATTTTGGATTAGTGCGGCCACTTTTTTTTCTGGGAACATTGGCTTTTTCTTAATCTTCTATCACAAGGAACACAAGGATATGCAATTTATAGGGATGTGGGGGGGGGGGTGCACGGTAGGGGGGTCTGGCCCATGTACTGTTATGGATTTTAAATATTTATGAATGGAAAGAATTTTACTATGTTCAGTTAACTTTAATAAGCTATGATACTTCATATTATCTTTCATAGCTAACTCTTTGAACATTACTTCTCTTTGTTTAGAGTACCCCGGGCATACCATTATAATTGTTCAAGAGTCTCGCTGTCTCCACATTTCTCGCAATGAGTATTATCTGATAAACCTATTTTGTGTAAATAATTATTGCAAATTCCATGGTTTGTTCTGAGTCTAATATATGTTTTATAGAACCAGGATTTTCGAAAGATTTGGGGAAATAAATTTTTATAAAATTGTCCCGCGGGATTTTCTAGATATTGTTTTTGCCAATTTTCTATTACATCTAGTTTAATCATATGGTAATAATCCGTGTAATGCATTTTAGTGTCTACCGGTCTTAGCCATTTTGTTTACTTTTTCGTCATCTGTGATACCTGCGTGGGCCTTAATCCATTTAAAGATTATACACTTATCATCCTTAATTGCAATTTGATGGTTTATTAATATCTCCATTTGAATATTGCTAATATTCTTATTAATGATATTATTTAATGATAGCAATGCGCTTTTAGAATCTGTTAATACAATAAAATTGGTATCTACGGATTGGTTAATATATTTGATTGCTTCTAATATGGCATATAATTCTGCATTATACGATGAACATCCGTTAGGTAATTTATATTGAGCAGAATGATTGCATTTAGGCACATATATCGCACATCCTGCGCTATCGTTGATCTTTGAGCCATCTGTATTTATACGGACATGGTGAGGCCATTTTACGATGATCGTGGCTATTGTATTAGTGGCTACTAATGAATGAGGGAATGTATTTTCTTTAATTTCTAAATGTATATTAACTTTTTGTAATAGCATTTCATACTGTATTTGAAATTGAGGGAGTCTTTCCGTTGTATATACATCTCGTACTGTTTGATGGTATTTTAAAAAACTATTATAAATTAAGGGAGTATATTTCTTTTTCTGCCAGTATGACTTACTTAAAATAAGGGTATTTAGATTTACTATTTTATTGTAGCATTTTGGATTGTTATAATATGTTTTAAAAAGGATTCTGTCTGTTAATAATTGTCTCCTGATCTTTAACGGTATTTCGTTGGCTTCGTTTAATAACGCATCAATAGGAGTGGAATTAAGAGCTCCTAAACATATTCTTACGCTCCTATTATGTATTACGTCTAACTACCACAAATGGGTAATGGGTGCTTCGCCCCGAACTTGGTGCATTTTTATATTTCTTATAGGCATTTTTTCTGTTTAATAGCAAAATATTACAATCTTTATCCCACCAACCTCTACTAAACTTTTTCCTGTAACTTTGTTTATACTTTAGTATTGTGTGTGAACTCGAATTATTCAAAAATTCCATGAGTTGGTCATAAGTAGGATTTTCGGATAACAAATGGGTGTTTTCTGAGACAAATGTGACGTAATTGTCCCAATTCGCATCCTTTATTTGCCACTTTCTGGTAGATCTACAAATGTCGCTATCATTGAAATGTTTATTGTGGATCTCCATTACTACGGATAAATGATTGGATCGTTATGAACATTCCATTTTATGTTATTTACTAAATTACGTGAACAGAGGGTGATATCTAGTGCAATATTATTGGTTCGACTTCCTTTAATAACGTAGGTGGCGGACCCATCGTTCAACAATGTTAGGTTTGTATTTCATTATAGATTCATTTCCTATTTTATCACAAAAACTCCCCAAAAACCCCACTGGTAATGATGAGCGTTTGCATCTCCAGAAAATTTAATGGAAAATCGAAACTTCTAATAAATTTTTCCCAATTGTCTCTATCTATTAGATTTTTTGGAGGAATATAATAAGAAACTATGTTAATTTTCAAATTGTTGTTCAGAACGACCTTAGCGGCTACTATATCCATATTATTTATTGTATGAAACTCTTTTATTTGTATAAAGCTATATTTATTCCTGATTAAAATGGCTACCCCTCCCCAGCAATCTACTCTTTCATTATAATATTGTATCCCCGAAAATTAACATATTTATCAATTTTGAACCAGGTTTCTGATATCATGGCAATATCAATATTATTTTCAAATAGGAAATATTCCAAAATATTTTTATTAGTTATTGCAGATCTAGCATTCCATTGTAAAAGTTTAAATGATTTAAGCATATTTGTAGTATTGTGTAAAAGAAGATTTGAAAAATTAATAAAATCCTATTTCTAACTGATTTAGTTATTAATAAGCTTTCTCCTCTATCTTTAATCATGTTCCTGATTTCTTGTTCAGAGATTGTTAAGTTTTTATCAGACATGATCGAACTGACTATTGAATAAATGGCCTCCGTTATCTGAACAGTTTGTTCGGTTTTGAATATAAAGTTCCGATAGGTTTAGTTCTAGGACTGTTTGAATTTGAAGCAATTGGATTCGAAGGGTACAAAGGTACTGTATAACTCTTGTTTAACTCTCTTCTGATTTGTTCCGTAGGATCTATGTCGGATTCTTTATCCGGACTTGAGACCCGAATTCTTTTATTTACACTTATTTTACTTTTAACTGAGGGGCTGGTTTTGTAAAAAGTTTGTTTATTATTTGCTTGATCCAATGTTGGGAAAGTTTCGGGTGTCTGCCTTAAAACAGCCCAACTATATGATTTACCTTCCAGTAAATTTTATGCTTACATGTAAGTCAAATTGTGGGTAGCCATTTACTCTTTTATTTTTTTCTGATTTATAAATTCCGGGCAAAGATTTGTAGCAAGAGAAGAATGATTTTGTTTACAGTGAATTCATCTAAATAGAATGCCAGGGGGACACTTCTTTAACGTGTTTTTCACCGCAATCTGAACACCTGGTGTATTACTTTTACATTGCGTTGTAAAGTGCCCGTAACGAAAACAATTCCGACACTGAACGACACCTTGAATGAACCTGTGAACCTCGCATCTTACGTGGTGTATACTGATGTAATATGGGAGGAACTGACCTCTAAAAGTTATCAGAACCGTGCCCGTCGGTTTCAGTTCGTATTTTTTGGTTTCATGATTAAAATATTTCTTTTTGAACCTTTTTACTCTGATAATTTTTTGCGTTTCGGAGTACAAAGTTTTTATACTCCTTTAAATATCTTCCTCTGATAAATTAATGTCTATTCCTCTAATGACTCCTTTTCTTTCTAACATAAAGTGCGGAATGTACGTTAATTTTTTTTTTTTATTTTACAATTTCCGATTTCACTAATGCATTGGCATGTAACCCTAATCGGGTTTCGACTTTTATTCTGTTACGTCCTGACCTGGTGATACATAAAATATTATTATATATTTCCGGAGCGGATTCGTTTAATAGCTTTCCTAATGTCATTGGGTGAATTCGACCTATTCCAACCCCTTCCGTCGATTTGCTTTCCACAAAAACAAAATAAGGGCCTAAGTCACCCTCCTCATATAAGCAAACAAAAGAGATTTGGTTATTTTTTTTGCTTATCTTTCATATTAATTTTGTCATCGGCCGGCGGTTATGACTATTCAGCTTATCAGGTGGAATCTCTTCCATCACCCGTGCAAGACATTTTGAATTCATAGAGGTTATATTTTAAATAAAAATAATGAAAAAATAAAAGAAAAGAATTCTAGGAATTACTATGCTAAGAAAACCAAAATAATATTCTGAATAATTTAAATAAAAATAACTGTATATGAAGTAAAATTGTAATCTTATCTGTTCGGAGAGCCTTCACTACGTTGATCCTTTCTGATAGAAGGTTGAACTAAGACTGACGCTGAACATAAAATAGGCGTGTTAGACTGTGCGACTTATCTTGGTAGTGAGTGAATGTCTCAAAAGTTTAGTAATCTATAGGTCAATGGAAAATAGGCCAAAAAAGATTTTTTTCGACTATATATACTATCTCCATCATTTGTCTTATCGAGAATAGATCTGTTGGTGACCGCTCTGGTACTCGCCCAATAGCCGTTCACTCCTTACCACAAGCCTCTTACATATTGCCACCGGCAGGGCCTTATAAACTGTTGGCAGAAGAGCTATGAGTATCATATTCAAGACATCACAGATAGTAAATATTATAGAATAGTAAATGTGATCCTAGTCCGGGAGCTGAGGGCACAAAAGGTGCCTGATTTGAAGAAAATTTTTGATCATATAGGCTGAAAGTATTCATTTTATAGACAACAAATGTGAACGTGAAATGTGAACGTCTGCCACCTCAGATCGGTTGCCATCAAATTTTATAGGCAAACAAAATCGACATTTTCGAACTTTTTTCAATTTTTCGTTAATAACTCGAAAATGATTTATCGCAGAAGAATCAAATTTCGCGTCGACTGAGGTCCTCACATTTAAAATGGGGTAAGTCTTTTCGCCAAAACCGATGGTCAATTTAGCCACATTAGCGGAAAAATGAATTACGCTCATCTTCCAAAGCATACAATTTAAAGAGGGGTACTCCAAATAAAAAATGATACCTATAATAGTTGAAGAATATCGAATTCTGTGTAAAACGATCTCATTAATTTTAAAATTAGCCCACTCCTGTGAAGACAAAGTAATTAGTTTCTCGCATACAATTCGGCAAATACAGATCACAATGTATCGCTTTCTACTTGCTATAAGAGGCTAAACTATTGCAAATAGAATGATATATTTGAAGTTAAAATCTGTGTAGTGGTATAGCTGGGGTTGGTACATCAAAAATCTGTAACTTTTACGATTGTGGTGGAAACCATGTTCCAACGCCTCTAACTCTAAAACAGCTAGTTAAATGAAAAATGTTTTAGATAAAAGTTGCTGAGCATCAAATGTAGCAGGAAATAAATTCCTTAAACACAAAATTAGCTAAATCCTGGGGGAATTACAAATCAAAACGTAAAATTATTCATTGTGCTTACTACATGCTAAGACTTCGGTTTTTGAAGTATTAACCATTTTGAACTAATTAAACAAACATCTTCCATGTGTTAAAATAAAAGATAAATTTTGCCAAGTAACTACCACTCTATGTAGTTATTTTCATGAATATTTTATCTAATCCCCTGATACTTCAAAAACCGAAGTCTTAGCAGGAAGTGCCCACTACGAATAATTTCACGTTTTCATTTCTATTTCCACACAGGGTTTAGGTAATGTTTTGTGTAAGGAGCTTGTTTCATGCTAAATTTGATGCTCCACAACTTTCATCTAAAACATTTTTCATTTAAACTAGTGGTTTTGGAGTTAGAGGTGCTGGAACGTGGTTTCCACCATAATCGTAAAAGTTACAGATTTTTGATGTACCAAACCCGGCTAAACCACGACACAGATTTAAAATTCAAATATATCATTCTATTTGCAATAGATTAGACTCTTAAGGTATGAAGAAAGCAATACTTTGAGATCTGTATTTGCCGAATTATATGCGAGAAACTGAAAAAAAATCCCAAAAAATTTCACGGATTTTAGACCACAAGGCGCTAAATACGTTCACGTTTTAATTACTTTGTCTTTACAGGAGTGGGCTAATTTTAAAATTAAAATGATCGTTTTACACAGAATTCGATATTCTACAACTATTATAGGTATCATTTTTTATTTGGAGTACCCCTCTTTAAATTGTATGCTTTGGAAGATGAGCGTAATTCATTTTTCCGCTAATGTGGCTAAATTGACCATCGGTTTTGGCGAAAAGACTTACCCCATTTTAAATGTGAGGACCTCAGTCGACGCGAAATTGGATGCTCTTTCATTTTAGAAAGAACACAATTTCTTCTGCGATATATCGTTTTCGAGTTATTAACGAAAAATTGAAAAAAGCTCGAAAATGTCGATTTCGTTCGCCTATAAAATTTAATGGCAACCGATCTGAGGTGACAGACGTTCACATTTGTTGTCTATGAAATGAGTACTTTCAGACTATATGATCAAAAATTTTCTTCAAATCAGGCACCTTTTTGGCCTCATTTCCCGGACTATAGAAATACCTAGCAAGCTAATAAGATTTACGAAGATGACCCCGGAAAGAACAGTTTGCATGGTCAAAACTAAAGTAGGCATCTCAAATTGCTTTCAGGTTAACCCCCATTATCACCAGTGCTATTTAATCTCGCCCTTGAAGTTGTCATTAGAAGTATAAGGACGAATCCAGGTGGCATCATTTACAATAAATAGGCTTACACAACACATGGCCTATGCTGATCATCACAGGGAGAACCAAAGCAGCATTGGCCGGTGCTGTAGAAGAATTTGAAAGAGGAGCAACAGATTTGGGACTAAAAATAAATTTTGAAAAGACTAAGTATATGAAAACCTCTTGGCGAACCGGGAAGAGAGGAGAGATCATTGAGAGAAAACGTGTTTCACAGCTGCAGTACATTCAAGTACCTGGGAGGAGTAGTGACGGAGAGCACGGGGTGGAAACATGCTATCGTCGTTCCACTCCTGAAACCCCGCAAACGAGGAGCGGTACTATATGAGAAATTACTCATGTTCCACATTCGAAAACACTGCGAGACACACGACATCATTCCCCCGGAACAAACGGGGTTCTCGCGTGGAGTTAGCTGTTATCACCACTTAGCTAAGCTGCAATACGATATAGCTAACAATCTCCAGAAAAACCTTGCCACAGCAATGATATCACTAGATTGCACACAGGCTTTTGACTCTGTGTCCTATCCCATATTAATCAATAGGCTTAGAAATTATCAATTCCCGGACCAACTGGTCGACATTATTGGCTCATACCTCTCTGACCGGGTCAAAAATCAAACCTCAGCCCCTCGCCAAGTTGCATGTGGCGTTCCCCAGGGCTCAGCCCTTGCGCCTATACTATTCAATATATATACTGCCCAAGTAGTAGGGACAAAGATTGAAAACATTACAATCGCCGCATACGCTGATGACATAGCGATCTACGCAGCCAGCATGAATGCGAAACATGCAATGCGCAAGGCACAAAAAGCAGCCCAACTAATCACAGACCAACTCAAAGACATCAACGTACTTATCAACACACAAAAGACAGACGCCATCACATTCTCATACAAGAAAACACCCGACAGACAACCAACATTAAACGGTCAAGTAATCAAAACAAAAAGACACCTCACATACTTAGGGATTAAACTAGAATCACACCTATCATTCACAGCTCATATACAACACAGAATTCACTCTGTTAGAGCAACTCCAGCACCTTCTCTATACACCAGGGCTGTCACTCAGACTCAAACTACTCATCTACAAATCAATCCTCAGACCGTCCCTTCTTCATGGAGCACCACTACTACACTACCTATACCTTACAGCCCTGAAGAAACTACAATACCAGAACAGCATACTCATGAAGATATATAGAGGCACCACACTAGAAAGACGAAACATGAATCACATACATAACGAACTACAACTCGAGGCAATACAAAAACACATAACGCGTAGGCACATCAAGTTTTTTGACAACCTACCATCATCCTTCAACCCCTATTTTAGAACCATCACACCATCCCCTCTCCCTGCCCGATGGCAAGGCCGTAAGGGTCCAATCAAACCAATCAACATCACCATCTAAACCCACCTTACGGTTTTTCCCCACCCCACCCTCTGCCTTTCCCCACCTTATCCTAGAATCCTAACCATCCTATAACCCCCCCCCCCCTAGTATTTATTGTTTACTAACTTTTTCTTTAATGTTACATAATCAACACACGGATGCCCCTCAACTCCAAGGATGACAGTATATATTGCAATGTAGTAATAATAACATTATTCCAAATCTCACCCCACCTTCAAATATCAAAGGTAGAACAAGGTATACAAGTAATCAGTCCATATCGTTCCATTACCATCGTTAGTGGCTCGGTCATACATATATTAATTGATTGTTTTTTCTGTTTTAGAGGGACCGAAAAAAAAAAAAAAAAAAAAAAAAACGGACAATTTAGAAGTCGAAATTAAAGGCAGAATGGTAGCAGGAACCAGATGTCTATATTTCCTGCAAAAAGCTCTCCGATACAAAAGCCCATCTAGGAAAGATAATGCTATACAAAACGATAATTAGACCAGTGGTAATGTAATGTATGGCAGTGAGACGTGGACTGACCAAGGAAAATAGAATAGCTCTCCTGGTTTGGGAGAGAAGATCTTTGGAGCCGTTAAAGAAGAACACATGTAGAGAATCAAAAGCAACGCCGAACTAACGGAATTGTATCGGGTGCCTGATATCCTGTGTGGTGTCAAGAAGGGCAGACTAAGATGGCTGGGACACTGAAAGACCTAGATGAAGACTAAAGTTTCTGAACGACCCGAAAACTGGGGATCAGAAATTGGAGGAGCCTCGCTGAAGACCGCGAGGAATGGGGAAGAATGGGGCAGAGGCCCTGGCGCCCAGCAGTGAGTGACTGTTATACTATTAACACCAATAATACAAATATAAGATTGTAACTGTAAAATAAGCAGGTAAGAGATAAGGAAATTTAGTTGGTATGGAAAAAGCATAGCATAAAAAAAATCAAAATAAATGAGAATTAAATATTTGCATAGTGGAAAATGTTCTTTTTCTGTACAGTCTTGTTCAGTCACGTACCCATCTCATTCAAAAACTATCTCCGTTTTAAATATCAATTAAGAGATCTTTAAATTCGTAGGTATACTCTAGCGTCATTTTTTGAACTAAAGATTTGTACCCATTAAATATTTGAAGTCGAGGAGGAGATTCTTGTGGATGTGACTTTGCTACGTTGGTTTGGGTGTTTGGTGATGAAGAAAAAAGTACTGGTTGCCCATGTGAGTGGATTATCAAGTTTACACAAAAAAGGCAATAAAATATAAGAATAAAATAGCATTAAATGAAAGGACATTTTAACGTAAGCCATCAAAAATCAATTTTTTGAATTAATTTAATTATTTTTAGCACTAACGGTGCCAGGGTGTGTATAAAGGGAATAACATTGTATTACTGCATGTTCAGATTTTGTAGCTCTGACACATACTCTAAATGCATAGTTAGGTTTTGTAAAATGTATATCTATATAATTCTTAATTAACTAATCGGATAGGTGAGGCATACATTTTATTTAAAAATAATTTACAATATTTGTAACATTTGACCAATAAGTTGTTATGTCTTATACACGAGGCACCCCTAACGACTCCATTCTTAAAAATTACTTTATGATCCTAAAACGAATAATTACCAGATAACAATACTTAAAAAACAAAGCATATACAGTAATTACAATATTTTGAAACGAGTATTTCTAATAGCTAATAATAGAGGAAATAGACAAGAAATATAAAAAATTAATTTAAAGACTAAAATTTAAAATTGATCTTCTTTAGGTTCATAAGAAGATACAATTGTTGGCAAATAAATGATATTACATTTTTATAACAATGATTTAATGTTTACTTTTTGGAAAATTTGTTGAACGAAATATTGAAATAGCTTTTAAGTTATATTTTTAACTATGAAGCTTTGTTGCTGTAACACAGATGTTGCAGCCGAGGTCGTCCTTTTCTCTTTTTTCCGTTTAAGCACTCGAAGCATTTTCTTTGGCTCCTCTGATTCTAGCGTACGGGCCACAAGGCCTGCCTATCGAAGGTGTCCGTTTGATGGTCTGTACTATATCGGGCTCCTTAAACTCCAGGCGTTTTCCCTAAGCATACCACCGAAAATTCTTCCCAGTATTTTTCTTTCGAAAACCAGTAGTTCATTCTTTTGAGGGAGATCGTCCAGGTCTCAGAGCCATAGAGCAGGACTGGGTGGACAATCGTTTTGTATAGGTGTACTTTGGTTGCTCTAGACAAAATACGTTTTCCAAGCCGTTTCTTAAGCCCAAAATAGCATCGATTTGCTGAGATTATGCGCTTCCTTATTTCCACTGTAACCTTATTATTTTAAGAATCTACGGATCCGAGGTACTTGAATTTGGAAACTTTCTCAAACAAAAAGGCTCCAAACTTCACCGTTTCTCTCTCACCGTGCAGGACGCTCATTAGTCACCATATATTTTGTTTTGGACTGGTTCACTTCTAATCCCAATCGCCCAGCTGGGCCCATTAGTGCCATAAATGTTTCTAAGACAGCTGCGTAGGAGCGCCCAATAGTGTCCAAATCATTCGCGTAAGCCAGCAACTGCACCGAGTGGTTGTGAAAATTGTCCCTCCAACTTGGAATTTTGAGTCTCTTACAGCCTTTTCGAGAGCAATGTTGAATAGTAGGCAAACCTTGCCTCAGTCCCTTCGATGACTTGAATTCCTCTGACAGCTCACCGTTTACTCGTATCGAAAATCTGACCTCCCTCAGGGCCACCAGTTCTTCACTTCACCAGTCGAATCAGCTTTGGTGGGATCAGAAAATCCTCTAGGGCTTTAAAGATCTCCTCCCTGTTAATACTGTCGTAAGCTGCCTTAAAATCTATGAATAGATGGTGGATGTACAGCTTGTACTCATGCCCTCGCTCTAATATACCGCACAGGCTGAAGATTTGGTCTATGGTGGACTTACCTTTTCGAAAAACACTCTGATATGCACCAATTATCTGTTCTGTGTAGCGGCATTAGCGATTGTACAGGATGTTGGATTAAATCTTGTAGCCACATGAGAGCAGGGAGATGCCTCTATAATTACAGCACTTCAGCGGGTTTATTACAGTACCTTTCTTATACACGGGGCATATAATAGATTTGTTCCAGGCTTTAGGCATCGTCTCCTCCATCCATATTGTCATTATTAAGTTGTGTAAAACCTTCCCAAGCTCATCGCCCCCTTTCATAAACAGCTCAGCTGGCAGTCCATCACTTCTTGGAGCCTTATAACTTTTAAGCTTATCTACAAATATTGCGCCTAATATCTCATCCTCGTCAGGGGGTTCAAATTCAGCTTCCATAGTCTCCTCTCTGGTTACATTACAGTTTGTGCTCTGGGTTTCCTCTTCCTGGATAGACCTACCGCTAGAAAGTAATTCGCTGAAGTAGTCTCTCCATTCTGCTAGTACATACTGTTTATTCGTGAGCAGGTTTCCTTCTTTTTGCATGATTTTCTTTTCTTTGTGAAAGCATGACTTTTGAACAGGTTAAATGGTTTCCTTCGATGGTTGACCATACGGAAAAAGTCTCTTGGTTCTTTGCTTCCGTATAATCTTCTCTAGTACTTCTTTCTCTTGCCTTCTCTTATTTGTTCGATGGAGCAAGAAGCTCCGCTCTTCTGTAGTCCTCCACGTTCCCTCTAGTAGTTCTCTGCAACAATAGCTCTATGTGCTTTGTTTTTCTGTCCTGAGGCAGATTCACATTCCGCTAAATATTTTTTCAAATTAAACGTTAATCATTGGTAAAACATTCAATATTATTTTGATGAAGAGTGGCTGGTATTTTTTTTCTCTACATATTTATTTATTATATCTTAGCACTCTCTATAAATATATAGGTATATAAAATATTTTAATTTGAGCAAGTTTTTAAAAATACAGTCTCATTCATTGTGTGTGGACTAAAATCCACAAAACATACACGACATTGTTCATAAAAATGCATTTAAACATAAAACACACGAGGAGGTGTTTATGTCATCCTCACAGCGGCAATTGGGCCGTAATGGTTCATAAATGTTCTATGTAAGCCATCATTTGAGGCATATTAATATTGATTGTCTTCTAAAATATTCAATCGGCATCTGGTAGGCGGCCATGAAACTTACTATTAGCTCTACAAGCCGAGCATTTTATCAATTTAATATACCTAGCTTTGGAAAATTGACACCCCCCCCCCTTTCCTTCTTCGATTGTAAATTATACAATGGCGGCTATTACCCAGTACTCAGCATTGTTTATTTAAGGCTATTGATCAAGAAAATCGAGGCAGATTGGACAATTTATTGAGACCATTTTCGTGTCAGGTTTCATACCATGTTAACACCATCTGAAACTCATAAACCTATATATAAAGCAAGCCTATTGGCTCTGCCATTATTAAAAAACAAATATAACATTTTAATAGAAAATATAAAAAAACTGGATAATAATTTACATTTATTACTGATAAATATTTACAATGTGTACTTTGAGAAGCTGCTTGGTATTAAGAAAGTATTGCTAACCGTTAATGCCAATAGGAAAACAAACACTACGTTTATTAATCCATATAGTGATGGAGACGCTATTTCTCCAAGCACAAATGTTAAAACCACAATCATCTCACAGAATATTTATTCAAATTTACAATTTGAACACCATTGTAGCAAAATAGTAAAATAGAAAAATATAAAACATTACACCTAGAAAACAGAATTATGAATATTTCCGATCACAACATCCCACTCAATATTATTAATTTTCTCAGCTTGGGTGAATCTTTTAATTTTTTCCCTTCAAATCATCAAAAAAATATTATAGAACTTATGGCAGACGTAGAACATATTTTATATGACCTTGATACGTCTGAAAGTCACAAAAACGCCCTTAGGAACAACATCAATAAATGCATACTCAATTTTATGAATCAAGGCAACAATAATAACAATATTCTGAAATCACACCATCTCGCACCTTTTAAAAAATTAATCAAGTCCGATTGTAATAGTACGAAAATCTTTTTCAAAAACAACCCCGAATTATGTTTAGTCAAGTCAGACAAAAATAAACAATTAGTAATTATCCTTAAAGAACAATATAATAATAAGATGATGGATTTACTGAATGATAAACAGGTATAAAAAACAATTAGGCATGGCCCGGGTAAGGATATCAACAAATCAGTGATTGATTATATCAACAAATTAGAAAAATATAAATTTATTAATAAACAGATAAAGCCTAAACTTATTAATAACTACTACAATACACCAAAAATATATGGCCTTATAAAAACACATAAAACAGACGCCCCTTGCCGACCCATCGTAGATGCCACCAACGGCCCTACATACCTTCTGTCAAAATTCCTAAATCCAAGCCTGAATTATTTTTGTCAAGATAACACATATGAGGTCAAAAACTCCTTAGAACTAAAAAACATTCTTAAAAAAATTGATCATATTAATGATGACTACTCGATGATTAGTTATGGCGTTAAATGCTTATTTAATAACACTTAAATTGGCTTTTAAACTAATTTCTGATAACTGGGACAAAATTGAACCACATAGCCCAATAAAAAGCAAAACTATGTTCCTTGAAGGAATCAGGCTATGCACAGATAATGGGTATTTTTTTTTTCAAAACCAAACATATAAACAAATTTTCGGCCTTCCAATGGGAGATTGTTTAAGTGTTAATCTATCGGGGATAGTAATAAACCACATCATTAACAAGACACTTAACCAATCCGGTATAAAGCCCCTATTAATTACTAAATATATTGACGACTTACTCGTTATCCATAAAACAGCAGATAATCGATTATTATAAGATAATCTTAACTCCATCCATCACAGAATAGTTTTCACCTATGAAATTGAGGTGAACAATAGTATTAACTATTTGGGCATGACAATAATCCGTGAAAAACATAAAATATATTCAAAATGGTACAAAAAACCCATAACAACCAATAGTATACTAAACTACTACTCTAATCATCCAAAAACTCAAATTACTAACGTAGGTTATAATCTTATAAAAAAAGCCATACTCCTAACGGATGATACATATATAAAAGAAACCAAAAAAGAAATTTTTACAATTTTAAATAACAGCTTCTACCCTAACAGGCTAATATCAAAACTATGGTATGGGGCAATTAAAAATATAAAATCCCCCTTCACAAACAGATGATAATTTAAAAAATAAGGTTCAGAATAGTGACACAGCCGATAAAATAGACAATAACTTGCCACGTTCAACAGAGAATAACCATAAACCCCCTTCTCAAACCACGTTAACCCGATTTTTTAATACAGAAAAACCTAAAATTACAATAGACAAAGAACCGGAAACCACAACAAAAGACACCATATCTAACCCCGACTCCAATCACCAATATCAGTACACACAAAAATTCATACATCGATAAACTAACATATAATATTATAAACACCTTCAAAAAACTAGATGTGGATGACTTCAAATTCGCACTCAAACCCTCTCACCCAATACGTAAACTGCTCACGAAAACAAAAGACCCCACACCAATAGAAAAACAAAGAAACCTAATATACAACATTCCCTGCAAAAACTGTGACAAATCATACATAGGCACAACTTCAACCGACCTCAAAACCAGAATCCATAACCATAGAAGCACACTTAAACCAAATTCAAAAACGGTCACATCATTGTCTAACCACGCTAAACAAACCAGACATGAAATAGATTTTGATAACGTAAAAATTCTACACAAATCCACCTCCCGGCAAAAATAAAAAATAATTGAATCCATATACATTGCAATAAATCAAGACAGAATATTTAATACTAAACAGGAAGCAGCTCACATCCCTAAGCACTATTAACACGTAATACATTACAACAGAACGCGCTCGCGTCGACCTTAAGCCAGTAGGCCCGCAGTACCCTTCATAGATGATGGCCCAGACGAAATGATTTTCAAATTTTTGAATTCCTTAATGCTCTAACGAACCTATTTTAGGAGAATTAAAGGGTAAGCATGCTATTGTTAATATGGATATTATGGAGAATGACAAAACTATATTATGTAAACGTGTTATTTTTTATAATTTTTTAATACTGTCTATGAATTATTCATTATATTTTTAGATGAATATGGCGCGGGACGCCGAAAGCTCCTTGTAATTATACCAAATAAATTTATATATAATGAGATCGTCTTGGTGGATGTACTTTGAACAATGTTAACACCATTTTGATTTATCATTAAATTTCCAGTTAATTTTTTTTAAAACAAATTCATTAATTGAAATACTTTAACTATATAAATATAAAGGTTCTACAAATTATATAAATTTTTAATGCAAAAAATACGTTTATAAATTCAGAGAGAAATGCTTTATTTGAATAATAAGCCATGCTGCCCAAATACATTGGGTTGCTACCTTACACACCGTACTAATCAATACTTGAGTACATGTATACTTATAACTAACATACATTTTTACATTCTATTTTATAATTATAATATCATATTATTTTTCCTTTTTCCTTCCTTCTATATCTTTTATAATTACATATTTTTTTATCTTTATTTTATTTCCATTTATTCTAATATTTTATTTTATTTTTTCCTTCTTTCTTACTTTTCATAATTAATCCTCTGTAAGGAAGAGATCCTTACTTCTCTTAGCGCTCACATTACAAATAGGGACACATACAGACTGCCAGAGAAAAACCCTCACAAAATGAGATATTCCAATGAAAACCATTATATCTAATAAATAAATATATAAGTATGCAAATAAATAGATAGATAAATAAATAAACATATAAATAAATAAATAAAAAGATATGATATATGATTATACGTAGTCAAATATCAATTTCCATACACATGGTGGTGGATAATTCCCAGGGAGTCCAGGATTATGTTTTCGGCCAACATCGCAATCTCTTTCACTTCGACAGCTAGGTCTTCTAGAAAACTCCTTGTTCTGTTAGGGATCGTTCCGCGAGATCCAAACCAGAGGCCCCTAACGGAGAACTCTCTCTCACCGATGGTCTCGCGGAACATCTCTTTACGGAAAGGGATGCACTTTTCGTAGATCTCTCTCTTTTCCCTTTCCACTTCACCCGCCTGGTCAAGGTCATTGTTCTCATATCTGACTGTCGGATCCAGGATCAGTGCTTTCTTCCCGGTCTTGGGGAATGCGACAATGTCGGCATACCTCGTGGATCCATCCCTGTCTATACAGTCGACCTCGTCAAAGCAGGCAAAGTTCCTCTCTTTCAGGAGTTTTGTAAGTTCATACTTAACCCTATGGTGCCGGCGAGTTATGAGGAGAGAGTTGTTGGGGCATTTTCCCAGCACATGGGCTGGTGTTTCAGACTCTCTGCTGCATTTACGACAGAGGGACCCAACTTCTCTCGATTGTCCGTTGACTCCTGGGACTCCACGCAGAGGGGCGTAATTAATGTTCAGTTTCAAGGAATACGACCATTCTGACCCCGACAGGACCTGTTTATCATAAATGAATCTGTTCGCTTTCGGGGTCTCTTTAAAATGTCGAACTCCAATCCCCTGCCATCTGCAATTGGCCCATTCCTCAAAGGAATTTTCCCGCAGTGACTGTCGTAGAACTCTCACGCTTCGGCAGCCCTGGTCCACACCCAGTCTATCGGCGCATTCCGCCAATTCTTCTTGGTAATTAAATATACATTGGAACAGGGCATCCGGCACATTTGACAGCCGCTGAGCAATGGACCAATGCTGTAGAGGAGCCTCCTATTAGCAACGGATCAATCCCATTCCTCGATATCTTTTTGGTGCGTAGAGCATCGCTGTAGAGGTGTTGGCCGGAAGCCCGATAATGGCTTTGATACTCCTCCGAATATTAGTGTCAATTCCTTCCAGTATATCGGGACGTATCTTTGTAAGGGGTGCTGTCTGGAGAGGATAGGTAAGACCCGGGAACAGATACTGATTAACAACATTGACCTTCTGCTCAGGTTTGAGCAAACTAGAGCCACCTTTGTCTAGGTCCTTAGTCTAGCACATTTGTCTAGGTTCGCAGTTATCTTTGTCACCGCCTCATCGTTAAAGACCAGCTTCCCCGAGAACGAGCATCCCAAGTATTTTATTCCTTTATCCATTTTTACAGTCTGGATGCAGTCTCCGTTTTCTAGGGTGAGCGTCGACGGCAGCAGCTCTCCTTTATCTATAATTATACCAACGCTTTTAAGCGTATTTATAGCCAGACCTATCTCTGCTAGTATTCTCTGAGTGCTGTTGATAATTCTCTCTGCCGCACCCTTGTCGCGCGCTGAAACAGCCTGGTCGTCTGCAAATCCTGTGAGGACCACACTTTCTTGGTCACTTAATTTATAACCAAACTTATCGGAAAATTCTCGGTCACACAGGTCGCGGTAGAGGTGATCTATGGCCCGGTTGAACAGCGAAGGCGACAAGGGTCCGCCCTGAGGCACTCCTCTGAATACACTGATCTGGCTGGTCGAGTGTGCTCCTACACTAATTGTAATTTTGTTAGTGCGCAGAAGAGCTGCTATCACATTTCTGAGGTCGGGTGACACCCCTCTTGCCTCCAGCGAGCTGACTATGTGATTATGGCCAATGTTGTCAAAAGCGCCGACGACATCAATGAATACCACCGCGCAATCATTTTTCCTTTGTTTTGCATCTTTAATGATCGCGTCAATGATCCTCACGCTAACATTTGCTCCCGGTAAGCCTTTAATGAAGCCTCTCTGATTTTTGCTGAAGGTGATTTGCTTTCTCAATTCCTGATCCAGAACCTTCTCTATGATCCGGCGCTGTATGATTGTCTCTATGATTGTCAGTTCTTTAAAATATTCATTTATTGTCATCCTCTAGCATAGATACTCATATATTTGTTTTCTTTTAGCCCTGATGAAGATCCACAAGTTGGATCAAAACGTTGGCTTTCGATAATAAAAAAAAATTTCAAACTGTAAATCCTGATTATCATTTAACCTATCGTAAAGATTACTAGTTGACTATCTCTCACCTCTACAATATGGATATTATAGTTCTCTCAGAAACCAAGAAAGGAAATGAGGAACTGGACAATTTTATTCACTTTTGGCCAGGTGTCGAAAAACACGAAAGTCTGCTGTATCTTAGCAGAGAAAAAATATAAAAAGAATATCAGAGGTTGGGAAATGATGAATGACCGCATAATCAGGCTCGATATAACACTATTTGCGAGGTAAATTGTAATTATTGGTATCTATGGACCAACTAATGACCAAATGACAAGATAAATTTTGGGATTTATTAAGAGAGACGATGGGATAAATCCCCAAGCGAAAAGAAATTTTCCCGCTTGGTGATGTTAATGTCAGAGTTCGAAGTGATAGGAAAGGTAAGATAATTGGCAATTTCGGATAATCAGAACGAAATGATAACGGAGACAGATTCCTCGAACACTGCGAACAGCTGGATCTTCAAATTATAAATACTTTTTTTGAGCACAAGGAGATTCACATCACAAGGTACATAATGAAAGAAGGCAGCTAAAATCCATAATCAATTATGCTGTCATTAGACAATGCAGTACAATTAAAGTAAAAGAGTACCGAGTAAAGTAATGGTGTCGAATGTGGATCGGACCATTACTTATTGAAAGCTGTGTGCATATTTCCAAGGGTTAAGAAAAAAATTAATGTGGATTGGAAACCGGATGGAGGAAGCAATCAATTGAAACAAGTACAGTTCCAAGTTGAACTACTGCAAGAAGATAGTTTAAAGTTATTATTTCAGCAGCGGGTTAAAGAATCTACCAAGGAATTCAAAGGTAGCTGTGCCAAGGAAATTTATGATGTTTTGACATATGCTTTAAAGAAGACTGCTTCAGAAGTTCTTGGTGAAAAAAAAAAGAATACAAGGACAAAACAATGGTTAATGGAAGATATAATAGATCGAAGATAAATAAGAAAGGCAGAGAGGAAAAAACAGGCATATATCAAGTGGCTTAGCTCAAAAAAATATGAAAACAAGGAAATTTAAATTCTAGAATGGAGAGAGCAATGAGAAGTGCGAAAAATGAAAGCTGGGAAAAGGTGTGTGTGAGAATGAACTGTAAACTGGGTTTTGGAAGGGCAGCGGAAGCGTGGTCAGTACTAAAAGGAATGAGGAAAGGTGAAAAATAGGATGCCAGGCTGTCTTTGATACAAATGAGTGATTGGACTGCCCATAAAATAATAAATGCCAAATAAAGTAGGTAGTTCCCTATCTGAAGATTTTGAGAGTAGCAAAGGCCCTCTTCAAGGATGTTGTATGTCTCCGACATTGTTCAAAATTTTTATTGACACTTGCCTATAATATTGGACAGATAAATAAATGTAGCCCGATGGGTATCCCAATCAATGGCACCTAAATACACCATCTATTATTCGCTGATCACCAGGTTATCATTGCAAAAGTTGAAGATGGCGAAAGCTACTTATTTACGAAAGTAATGGACCAATACAAAGAATGGGGATTGAAAGTGAATACAAGTGTACAGACGTGGGTGAAGCGAACGACTATGTCATTTCAAATCTAGAACGAGTGGAACATTTTAGGTACCTTGGATCCATATTAGAAAGTAACGACTCTACAGACTCGGAAGTAAATAAAAGAATTATCAGTGCCGAAAAGTCATTGTTATGCTGAATTCTCTTCTCTGGATAAGCAATATTCTTAGCAAAACCAAAAAAAATTAATATATAGTGCACTGGTCGAGAGTATAAAATGCTGTATGGCTCCGAGACATGGACTCTTAACAGAACACAGGAAAAAAGACTCTTGACGGTAGAAATGGATTTTTGGAGGAGGACGGCCAGGATTTCAAGGATACATCATATAAAACAGCCAGATCAGAAAAAAAAATGAATGTTAAAGGAAGCATACTGGAAGTAATAGAAAAAAGAAAACTAAACTGGTATGGCCACGTGAAAAGAATGGGTTCGAATAGAATACCAAGAATCATATTGGAATGGGAGGCAGAAGGAAGAGGAGAGGGGAAGACCACGTATACAGTGGATAAATAATGTAAAGGAAAGTAAGGCCGGTTATGTACTGAGGGAAGAGGAGACGAAGGACATGAAGGTGTGGAAGAAGAGACTTGAAGAAGAGTTTGCTTGAGGGAAACTTCAAACACTCAGGGAAAAAACAGAAATACTTAATAAAAAAAAAAATATTATCTTCTTATTATTTTATTTTCACATCTATTGATCTTCCTGTAAAAAAAAAAATAAAAATAAAAAAAAAATAAAACCGTTGAATTTCGCATACATCTGAGATTCAGGTTCAGTAGAATATTATAACAATTTGCGTTTTTCGAAGAAACGAAGTTAGTTAAAAAGTTTGTTTAGGGAGAAACAATGTTGATATTCTTTTTTCGCACCTCTAAAGAAGAATTATCATAACAAGCGAAGAATAAAAAAAAAAAAAATATATCCAATAAAGTTTTACATACTTTGGGCCTTTTTTTCTTGGCCGAAAATGACAAATGTGATAACATCGACCGAACTCCACCGTTACAATGGAAGCAGTAATTCAGAAATTTAAAAACAATAATAAATAGCGTAAGCCAAACCTATGAAAACAAATAAGAAGGCAAATAATTCAAAAGCTATTAATATTTTTTGGAAGATTAATAAATAAGCTTTCCAAGAAATACAATATAATCCAAATGAATTTGGATGAAATCCTGTGGATCAATTTATGAACGGCTGTGAAAAAAATCCTGCAGAGAACTCAGGTCGAATTATTTTTATTAATATCAGAATTCAAATTGATGAATTTTAAATGACGCTAAAATTTATTCACACTTGCTTTTTCACAGATAAAATTTATTTGGACGAATTTTGGATGCAATTAATTTGGTTTTTTTTTTTTTTTTTTATATACCCTAGAATTACATTAGTAATAGTGATAGTGATTAGTGATAGTATTAATCGGTAGAATTATTCTCTTAATTAACACCAAAAATCAAGGACTAATTTATTAGAACATAATAAATAAGAAATTTCAGAAAAAGGCAGTCAACAATGCTACAAAATGTTTTGGAAAGAAGAATCTATCATGGCGCCGGACGAAGCAGACTTCTTCCTTGGTTTTCATTTATCATTTAATAATTTGGCTATAAACTTAACACAAATAATTTATTGCTAAAATTACCACACCATTCTGATTGGTAAGCCTGATTCTTTTAAGCATTAATGTATACGATTATAAAGCAAGGTTCATATTCTTTTACCATTATTTTCATCATATTTTTACATTTTTCTTTACATTTATTTTTTACATATATTTATTTTACATTTCTTTTAAATGTACTTACCATCCCCTTAATTTACATTATTTTTACTTTTTTTATATTTTATTAGATATAAATTCTTTTCAATTTCTGTAAATGTAAGTATAACATTACACATGATAAACTGCTATGTTAATTGATTTTATATATGTAATTAAATACGCTTTATGTGGTAAGATGGCACGCGTAGAAATAAATTTACACACACAGGGTTACTGCAATGAGAAAAAAGAATTTTAGAATAATAAATCCAAAAAATTTCTCGACCCTTAAAGTGCTGATGGACAGCTTATATTTTATATTACTATTTTTACTTAGATATACATTCTTAATGGATCCTCTCTAAGCTTGTTTGCATAGATGAAAGGAATGATCATTTATAAATTTGTGAACAAATTTTAAAGTATATACGTTTCTCTCCCTTTTTAGAAATGTCGATCAACTATGAAGAATAAATTTCGAAATATTTGAAGTATGTACTGGATCGAAATATTCTTTGTGTAAAAAGGTTTTTCGATTAACTTGCAAATGCCCACTCCCCGATGGAACGTGAGCTGAAAGGCATCCGCGATCGCAAAAAAAAAAAAAAAGGAAAGGGGTTTTGGTCGTTAATTACATATCAGCGCGTATTTTACATTTGAGAGACCAGAAACAATACATCTGGTAAAGATGGGCAAAATGTAAAATGAGTACGGAGTACTGATAAGTAGTAATCAACACCTTGATTACTGAATTTATCGAAAGTACTCAACTTTTTTTTACTCTGAGTACTCAGGTGATCAAGTACATAATCAGAGAAGATTACAGGAGAGAATTTTTTCCACATTAGAGTAACTTTTTATGTTTTGTATAGTAATATTTTTAAATTTTAAGGGTGTTCAATACAAAATGGAAAGTAAGGTAGATAGGGAGGGGGGAGGGGCGCTCAGATTTCAGTAATTTAACATTTACGGATTTCATTGAAATGAGGATGCATTCTTATGTTTTCTGCTACGTAGATTTCAAAAATATTATATTTTTTTTAATTTCGAAGGCGGGGTGGGTAGATATAGTAATTTAACATTTACGGATTTCACTAAAATGAGGGTGCATTCTTATGTTTCCGGATACACAGATTTCAAAAATATTATAATTTTTTTATTTCGAAGGCGGGGGGGGGGTCGCATTACAAATAATTTAACATTTACGGATTTCATTAAAATGAGGGTGCATTCTTATGTTTTCTGATACTGATACTGATTCTGATTTCTGATATGTTTTTCAAAAATATTGTAATTTTTTTATTTCGAAGGCGGGGGGGGGGGGGGGGGGGGGGGAGTCGCATTACGAATAATTTAACATTTACGGATTTCATTGAAATTAAGGTGCGTTATACGGCATATTTGAGTATAGTACAATTTAAAAAAAAAAATCCGTAAATTTTATTTACTGTTACAGTGAGACCCCCTCCCACCGTCGAAATAAAATTTATTTAATATTTTTGAAATCTATGTGTCTGGAAACATACAAAGGCACCCTCATTTCGATGAAATCCGTAGATGTTAAATTTACTGGTATTGCGAGACCTCACACCGCCGAAATAAAAATTGTATAATATTTTTGAAATCTACGTACCCGGAAACATAAGAATGCACCATCATTTAGTTTAGCAACAATAGATTTTTATAGTGTTGGAGTATTATTTAGATTAAGCGTGCCTTAAATAGGCTAAGGATATGTGAATGCGCGTGCCGCAACAGAACTTTGATGGTGTTCGCATCACGTTCACTCACCACCTAAGATCCTATCTTTAATACATATAAACTAGCTATAAATATGAAATACGATAGTTGCAGTGTCAAGCTTAAGTTAAGTTTCATTGGAAACTGTCTTCAAGTAGTCTGTATGGAATCATTTATTATTTAACCATCAAAATCATATATATATATATATATTAATGTCCGACCGAAACCAAAATTTTAGCCGAAACCGAAACCGAAACTTATTTACGTGTCTATATATAATACATATAAGTGTGTAATATGTCTAGTTTAGCAATAATATCAATGAAAGCTTATAAAATAACAGTAATTTAACTCAATTATTCATTTAATAAGTGAGCTGGTATACAAGAGTAGAAAAACAGGTGTATTAGTTAAGTTATAGAATCGAATCCCGGCCCCCTCCTTCCTAGTACTTCTGGTCCCCGTGGGATGGTTAGTTGATATTAATAAAAATTCATATTACTATCTATAAATAATAAATAATATAGTAAATCTGTCCATAATAAAGCCGATAGAATCCAAAATGAGGGACTTTGGAATACGTTAAGCTGTATGTCAGAAGCTATTAAATCTATTGAGTCAGTATTGGTCTCAAATGTTAGTGGATTTAATGACAAGGTTACTGACTAAAATATTTTTTACTTTCACTTACCTATATATGAAATATATAGTAAGTGGAAGTATTGCAATCGTGAAAAATTTCGACTTCCGGTTTTCAACGGAAATACACGTTTTGGGGTCCCCTGAGTCCAAATAACCAAGTCCCGCGAAATGTTCTGTGTTTGTGTGTGTGTGTGTGTGTGTGTGTGTGTGTGTGTGTGTGTGTGTGTGTGTGTGTGAACAGACTAGCTCAAAAACTACAAACCGTGCGAACCTGAAATTGGGTATTTAGTGTATGTATATGCCCGCGATGTGACAGCAAAAATTTCATCAATTTTTCTCAAAGGGAGGGGGTACTTTATTTATTAACTTTTTAAGTTTTTGTCGATTTTCTCAAAAACGGCTCTAATTTTGATGAAACATAGTATTTGATGTATTAATATGCTCGAGATACGACTGTAAAAATTTCATCAAAATTGATCAACCGCAGGGGGGACTTTACTTAATAAATTTTGTATCCATTTCACGTGTTTTATTTATTTACTCAAAAACAGCTTTAACGATTTTGATCAACCTTGGTATTTGATCTATTAATATAATCGAGATATGACTGCAAAAATTTCATCAAAATTGATAAAGCGGAGGGGTCACTTTACTTATTAAATTTTGTATCATTTTCACGTGTCTTTTTTAATTAATCAAAAATGACTTTAATGATTTTGATCAAATTCGCCATGTTCAATGAAATTAAGGTGTACTTTAATATCAGGTAAGCAATATCGTTATTAAAATGTTCTGAGGGGGCTTAAATGGGGTAGGGGCCTTTTTTGTTTTTTTGTATTGTACCCTTGTTTTGGTTTACATGGAAAAAATAATGTCTCTCATTACGCATAAAAATAAGAAATGGCTAAATATGAAATATGAAAAAATCAAGTAAACATATAGAGGAGAAAAAAAAAATATTCCGTAACTCTTAAAATACGTTGAACACACGCATGCGGCGGAGTACGCCTTTAATGACAGACCATTGTTCATAATTAAAGCCGTTCTCTTCATTTAATGGAAATTGTTTATTTCATGGTAAATGAAGTTTTTAACAACTACATAGAAAATTATAAAATCAGACGACTTGGAGTATTATGCTTGCATTGCCGAATTACCACAAGTAAAAACATTTATTTAATAATAAAAAAAATAGTGTTTTTTATAGAGCAAATAAAAACCAAAAATAAGAAATGAATGTGGAAAAATGTGTCTTTGAGAAGTGGCAATTAACAAAACACATCAATTTCTAATCTAAGTAAGTTGGTAAGTGAAAGTTGTATGTTGCGCGCACGCACCAGATTTTTTTTTTGATGATCTCAAAAACGGCTTTAACGATTTTTATCCAATTCGTCATGTTTAATGAAAATTAGGTGTTCTTTAATATCAGGTAAGCTTTATCATTATTAAAATGTTCTGAGGGGGCTTTTTTTTGGGGGGTGGGGGCCTTTTTTTTTTCCTATAAAGTACCTTTGTTTTTGTTTATATGGAGAAATTAACTGTCTCTCGTTACAACCAAAAATAAGAAATGGCTAAATATGAGATATGATAAAAATAAAGAAAACATAAAGAGGAGAAAAAAAGAAAACTATTCAGTCAACTCATAAAACTCGTTGAGTCCACGCATGCGGAGTACGCCTTTAATGACAGACCATTTTTCATAATTAAAGCCGTTCTGTTCATTTAAGCAGAGGCAATTAAAAAAACGCATTAATTTCTAATCTAAGCAAGTTGGTAAGTGAAAGTTGTGTGTTGCGTGCACGCAGTGGTTAGCATTCGGGCATGTAACGCGGGAGACCAGGGTTCGATTCCCGGCGGAGCCAAATCTTTCTCTTCAAAAAATAAATTATTTAAAAATAATTTAAAATGGTGGTCACCAACAAATTAAGATTAGATTAAAATATTCTTATTTATGTTATCTTTTTTTTTAGAAAACAAATTTCATTATTAGTGAGGAGATGATTAAAAGCACAAAAAGGTTCTTAACGCTCAAGGTTAAGTATAAATACTATTCTTTACACTTAACGTAAAGCATTCTGTATCAAGAGTATGCTTTCATTACATGTTAAGACTTGATGTGATTTACGAAGACATGTCTGTTTGTCACTCTCAAATTTTTGTGTCCACACCCAACTAAAAATTTTCGATCAAGTCAAGTACCAAAAGAAAATGTAAAATCTATGTTCTACCGAAATAGAATACAAGTGTAATTATCTAAAATAACAGATAATTCCCACTTTTAAATTCAAGGGTGTTAAATGCCATGAAAGAGATCGAGCTTACAAGCTGAAATCGTGCAGTCCTACTTCCTTCTTGGAGATATCAGACACAGGAGCTAGTTTCGGCCTGGCCGAAACTGGCCGAAACCGAAACTTCGGTCGGTCACTAATATATATATATATATTAAATGTATTAAAATTATAAAGTAGTTGAATGTGTGTGTGTGTGTGTGTGTTTGTGTGTATATATATATATATATACACACATTCAACTAATTTATAATTTTAATAAATTTAAAAAATATCATAGTTCTAATTTTATTATATTTCAAAAGTTGAAACTGATCTTCTCTCCCTTTCTTACATAGCGAACTCACCTACGAAGACGGATTTAGTTAATTAATACGTTAGGTGCGGAATCGATCCCCGGGGTCCGATGCCTTACATTCCCCTCTTAACAGCCGATTTTCACATGAAAATGTCCAAAAGGCCGAACACTTCGAACACTCAATTTAGTCGATTTTTAATGGGATTATTGCATTTTAATGCAGAAAATGTTGCTAACTGCTGACATTCTGTTGTTTTTTAGAATCGGACTCCGAGGTCCGATTTTCGATAAAGTATGGCTTAAATCCTGGATCGGACCCCGGGGGCCTGTCCTGCGCCTGTTAAGTCTAGTTCCAATCCTTACCAAGAGATAATGCCCTTGAGGGGCTCATTTAATTTACTTTTTAGTCAAAAGATAACGCTTTCGTCAAAGCATTCCCATCGGACCCCGACGCCCGATATCGTCTGTGGCTCATCCCAGCAGTCGGACCTCGGGGAACGATACCGTTTAATTCAGGATACCCCTAAAATACTCCGCCGCACCTAACGTGTTAATACCACTTAAATGTATTAATTCTAGGAGCTAAAGAGACTCATTAATTGATCGACGTAGAACAAAAGAGGTCTCTTCAAACATGTATGCGTTATCGCTTTACAACGGGCATCCATTTTTAATGTCCGTTTGCAGCGGGGCAATCATTAGAACCCTAAATTGAACGCAAGCAAAACTGACAGTGGTCTTATCCCAAACAGATCTCTATTTCGACAATTATTCAACGAATTTGTAATAAATGTATTTAATTTAATTACCTTCTTTTTTTTTTGTACAATTACTCTGATAGGTACACACACACACGCACGCACGAACGCACGCACGCACGCACGCACCCACACACACACACACACACACACACACACACACACACACACACACACACACACACACACACACACACACACACACAAAAGATATGACTTCTCAACGAATTCAGATGAATTCCAAAATTATTTGCATATGAATGGTGGTTTGGACTGTTCCAAGAGATTGCCAATATATATTTTAACGGGATAGCTATAGGATTGAAAAAAATATTCAGATGCTGAAATCTCCCGCTTAAAATTTGAAGCCTCAGATGGTTGCAACCTGATTGTGAACCTTAAGAGTTCAATAGGTATATTAAAAAATATACCAAGAAACGACAACATTGTTTTTTAACTTAATTTGTATTTCTCTATGTCAAATTCAGCAGGCATCATTATGAGTCTCTTCTATACAATATTTACTAAATATAAATTTAGCGACCATTTAGTTTTTCTTCCGAGATTAGAAGTTTGTTAAAAGAATAGAAGTTCTCCATTGATAAGATGGATATGTCATGTAAGTGCTGTTGTAAAGTATGAAATAAACTTAGTAATAAGACACGTATATAATAATATTGATATAGCTTGTAATAAATATGTACACCGTTTTTGTGGGTATATATATATATACTTATAATGATCATAATCCTATCATGTAATTGGCATTTTATGGTCAACCACAATAAATTAAAAAAACTTTTGTCCAGCAACTTTTTAACAATAGCTAGGAGAAGCCATGAAGAATGCTTGTTTTATTTACTGCAATTATCACTGCTTTCCTTTGCCCATTCCTTCCATGCCATTTCAAGTAATTATGCTTTCAAGGTAGGCAGTTAAAACTCCTCGGATTTCCTGTAATTGTCTCTGAGGTAAATTTTCCATAGAGCATTGTGACCGGGAGCTGTACTTAATTCTTTTTTTTTTGTAAGTGTAGTAGAAATGTAAACATTTCCTAAGAATTGTTCGGTAAAGCGTCATTTTTTGGAATATAATTATCTTTTAAATAATTATAAAGATGGCTTTGAGATTAGTTGTCGAGGTATAAGATAGATCCAGAAGATGGGGTGGACACAATGGAGATGAAAGAAGACACTATAGAGGTTAGGTCAGTGGTTTTCTGGGCGATCAACTTCACGACACTGTATAGTCGTTGATACTGCAAAAGGTCTTATGTCAATTAACGGCTGATTTTCAGGAGACCAAAAAAATCATTTTATTTGAAATTCATTTTTTTAGTTTCTGTGTTTGATAATCGAAAGAAACATTGAAATTGTTATTATATAACTTTTTTTGCGTTAGAGTTTAAATTTTCTTTTTAGGCTCGTGTCACTCAGGATTAATGACCAAGCGAATCTTGAAATCCGATTGAATATTTTTTTATAGTACACGATTCTTCTTTTCTATTTACTGGTGACATACTTCGTATTTTAGGACCCTAGAGCTACTCCTTTCGATTAAAAATCGAATAAAATCCCAAAATCGAATTTTTGTGACATACGACCTCTTGCAGGTTCAACGACGATATGTTACAGCTGTCACCCAAATCAACATATTTGAGGAAGAGGCTTTGTGCCTGGATGACAAAATGAGTTTTGAGATTTATTATTTTTTATGGTATATTATTATTTTAAGAATAATAAACATATCGTTTAATAATTATTAATGTTTGTTATTTTTTAATGGTTATTAAATAATCTTATCAGAAGAGAAAAGATAAACCTATGCATCACCGTTGCAGCGTCTTAACCACTGAGCAACCATTGGCCGTATCACAGCGACGGTTAAACGAAGTTTCGAATAAACATTACTGCATCACCCGTTATCCATACGTATCAAACAACGTAAATTTATCTGACATGTTTCATTTTTAATCTTAGATAATCATGAATAAAAAGCTTTCGACGGATTTCATAGGATATTTTATGATTGTGTGGTCCTATCAAACGATGAGGAACCATCGCTGATGGTTGTTATTTAGAACATTATTATACGCACTTATAAGTAAAAGTTACTCCTTTCACTAAGGCTAATTATTTTCATATCTTCAACCTTGATAAATGAAGAAAAGTATTTATATCATTGAGGTTTAAATAGTTTCTTAAATTTTCATTATTTATCATTAACAGATATTAAATAATGAATGAAGAATAATCCATTTCATACATTATTCGTTTGTATAATAATTTTTCGTACGAATAAAAAAATATTCACAAAATGCCTAAATCTTCTTGGAAAACATTTGGCCTTGAATGTAGCAGTTTCACACTGCGACATGAGCTCTACCGTTGGCAAGTGAGCCTTCACAGCCGAACGATCACATCTTTACACAAGTGTTATTAGCTTGAGTTGCAAAAGGTCCTAGTTGCAGATTAGCCGTTGCAAAATCTGACTACTCATCCCCTTACCACCCCTAATCTCGCTTTAGCCTAGCACCATCCCCTAAACTCGTATTTTAATCGAGCTGAACTAAACACTGCTGACTCACCCATACTCGATACACCCCAAAGAACATTCCAAGTATTGTATTCATTCGACGTTAGAAGGGATCGAATTAAATGATCATGAGTAAAGTGCAAACACTCAATTTCAGACAATTTAATTCACTTTTTATTGAATCAATTATTAATCACTAGTGCTTGCTAAACAAATTAAGTGCGATATATAAATATCTTGATATTTTTTAAAGGAGGAACCTTTTCTATTTTTTGTTTTTTTGATAATTTATTTTCTCCGACTTTCGGGCTTAAAAAATCAATAATTCTTCCCTCCTCCCATCACTCAAAACCGATGCATATCTATGATATATTATAACACTCGAGAACAAACAGTGTTTTTCTACTTTTTTCGAAATCAGTTAAAACGGCAAAAAGCTACTAAATATTTTGATAATTATTTTGCTATTCGGGGTGGAGAGAAATCCGACAAATCAAAGATCTTACAAATCAGTCTAGTCGTTTTTAATTGTAAATGGTGTGACTAGCTCTGTTTTATAATCTAGAATAGATTATGACATGCCTAAAACTAATAATAGTAAAAATGTTAGAGCTGATATTCCAAGACCTGATTGAGATTCCAGAATAAAAAACAGAAGGATATTATTCATTCATATCCATATGATTTTTTTTTTGAACTTTAAACTTTGATTTACGCAAAATGGAAAAAAATTACCTAGATCACCTTGTTTTCCAAGGCCAACATTGACACCATTGATATTATACTTTAATAATTGAGGTATTATTATAAAGTTTTAAAAAAATTATTATAAATAATTTTTTTTATTATTATCAAAAGCAAGTCCCATTCGTTTTAGGGTATAGTTACGAGTTTCTATCAAATTAAAAAAAAAACTTTAAAAGATGTATATTGAACTACTCCTATCACGTAAACGAACATAAAAAATTAATGAAAATGTTGATTTTTTCATAAATAAATAAATTGTTAATGGAAGTTTTGTTTATTTAACACTTTATGCCACTAAGGCTAATCGGACGATGCAACAGTGGGAGTCCTAAATTTTTCCTATCCAGGTATTATTAGGATAAGGATCTTGTAGGATAAAGACGACTACCTGACATCGTACAAGCTCAGGACACTCATTTTACGTCCTATCCGCGGGACGGCGTAGCCAAAGATTTTTTACTCCCTTTGAAAAATCCTGGGGCCACCGTGGGACGCGAACCTTTAGTATTGTAGGCTGATATGCTAACCACAACACCACAGGTGACCCCTAGAAGTTTTTATTTTTAATTTAGTACAGAAACCTCAGAAGGATCTAAAAATTTTCTACCTTTTTGCTCACACACACAATTTTTTTTTTGTAATCAGTTCCCCTTTTTCGGTAATATATAAGATAACGTAGCTTGCTCTAATTATTAAAAATATTTATACTAATATATTTATAAAAGAGTTTCAACAGGACATTGTTCAACTGTGTATCATCCACTGGCAGTTGCCTGCGGTGAGCTCCGAGGCAGGGTATTCCACATAAATAAACGATTAGCTTTCAATAACAGAAAATGTTTCGCAGTGGCATCACTTCCAACAATTCCACCAATCAACTTTTTCATTGTTGTTCAATTTCGGGCATTGCTAAATATTTAACGCCCACGTGCGGCCAAACGATTTTTAACACAATAAACAAATATAAAAAAATAAAATAATAATACGTAAAAGTTCTGTATTCCTGGAACGAGAATAGGTTAAACATTATAATTTATACTTGAATACAATTTTAATCTTGATGTTTTCAATCGGAACATCAATAAAATTCTTGCAACAATTTTCAAATTTTTTTTAGCTTATAACCTGGAATAGCCAGCGGACCCCCAAACCTTGTGAAATGTTGACCAAAAACAACTTTTACTATCACAGCATAAACAAGTAATAATTGTTCCCCATAAATGGAAAATGGATTGCATTTAAATATGAAATTCCATTTTACTTTGTTATGTTAAAATTTCATGGCAACCTACCTGAGGCGTCAGACACTCATATTTTTGGTTTATGAAATCAGGCACATTTTTAGCCCTCAGCTCACGGACTAAACTTTAGAATAAATTTTTAATTTGTAATAACTATTCAGAACAGTTATACACTCAGTGTCAGAATGCTAGACACACCCATTGAAATTAATAAAACTTTTCATGTTTTCTTTATTTTTGATTGATATTATTTTTTTAGCACAGTTTAAAGTATATATTATGATATTGAAATGTGGATCATCTTCTCAGACCTTGAGGATTGTTTAAATCCAATATCAGTAAATATTGGCATTTAATGTGCGTCAAAATGATAGACAAACTTGTTGTTATTTACTATTTCCTTCATCCTCTAGACTTGAAATCGTTAAATTACCATTTCTATTTCACTGGAGTGTTGAATTGATTTCAATTCAAAAGAACGCGAGTTATGGGAAAAAATAAGTGCTTCTCCGAAGAAGAGCGCCGTTTGATTTTTTCACTCCACAAAGACGGGATGAGTTCTAGGGAAATAGCATCGAGCCTACTAGCCCGCCGAATCCAGCGCAATTTTTCATCCTTCGCGAAGTTTATTTGGCACGGGGAGACATATGGAACCCACCGTTCAACTGGGAGGCCCCCTGCTTTGACATTACGAGAGGAACGGAATATTCTTCGAATCGCATCCAACTCTTGGGAAACAGCAAGAGCAATTGCTGGGAAAGCTGGAGTTCAAACAAAACTAAGGAATTTCCCAAGGTTATTAAAACAGTCAAAAAAATAGTTTAAAAAAAATTGATTACAATACCCTTCACAAATTTGCCCGGATTGCTTTTACTAGTTATATGATGTCATGGACTGAGGAGTGGAAGAAAGTCATCTTTAGTGATGACAAATAATACAATATGGATGGGCCAGATGGATTTTCGTGTTGTTTTCATGACTTGAAGAAAAATATTTATCAAGGCGTCAACAGGAAGGAGGAAAAGTTATAGTTTGGGCATCAATTGGTAAAAAAATAAAGGAAATTTGGTATTTGTTTCACTAAGAGTAAACTAAGCTGAATATAAAAATTTGTTAAAGGAACAAAAGCCGACTTTTAAGGACATGTCTAAAAACACACCATTTTTTAAGAAAGATAACGCCCCGAAATGTTCAGTCAAATTATTAAATACTGGTTTAACCGCAACGAAATTGCCAAATTAGACTGACCTGCTGTCTCCCAAGACCTGAGCATTATCGAAAATGTTTGAGGAACTCTTTAAAGAAAGGTGTGTTCTGAGTCAAGACAGTCCGAAACAATGGAGGACTTTAAATCTGCAATTCTGGCTTCATAGGAACAATTAACTCAATAAGCATTCAAAAAATTTTACGATCCATTACCAAACAGAATTTTTGAACTAATGAATGGTGGTTGAAAGGCCACGAAGTGTTAAAATGAGTTTTATTTAATTTTACAGGGAGCGTATCTAACATCTTGAATTTGAAAAATAAAATAAATGTATATATCTTTGGTTTGAGAACCAAAATACAAACAGGCTGCTGATTAACTTCAGCTGAGTGATAGATTATTTTAATAGTTATTTAGGGGTAATTTAAAAAGATGGGAGGGTAGGGATAATAATTTTTGACACTGAGTTTAAATAAGTTACCATATTTTCTAATTTTCATTTCATATTATTTCTCACATTTATTTATATGTTCTTTTGGAAATAATTGTGATTTTTTTGTTGTTCAATTTTGAAATTGCGCTGAGATGAGAAACGCATCTAAATCAGTTGATTACTTTATAAATGAAGTGTTCCTCTAGGTTAGTTTATGTTCTGTATGAAATATATTTTAAATATATATATATTAGATATATCTAACGGATTCAAAAAAGAAAAAAAATCATTAAAATTGGTTAAGCAGTTATTGAGTGAACTGACATTAACAATGACTATTCTTTCGATCCAAGACCGGGTCACTCTCCCCTAATATGTAATATGAAGTAATGAATATATAACCTATTATCCTTATATATATATAAAAATCTCGTGTCCCGATGTTTGTCTTTCTATTATTCAGAAACTACTCAACCGATTTTAATAAAATTTGGCTCCATGTTTATAGTTTTGGCCAACTTAATAGATATGATGGTTTTTAACTTGATCAGTTACCAAAATAATTCTTATATAGCGAATTATTGCAAATACAGTAGGTCGTAGGTTCGATTTATTAACATAGCGTCATATGTCGATTTCATAACGTTTTTGTTTATAAGCATGCTATTGTAATACAGGTTATCATTATTATAATTTTGTATTGTGTTATGTGAGTGAAGTGATTGGTTCCTATATTATTATTTTCCACTGACAAATAGTAATACAAATCTTTCTATTTATTGTTGATTTTCATTAAAGAATAAATAAATCAAGAAAAGGTTACAATAAATTCTCAAAAGTGTAGGTAATTTTTCTTCCTTTTCCTTTTTTATTTGTATTTCAATTAAATTGCTAGCTAAGCACAGCCCGCCCTGATATCAACTTTTAGTAAAGTAAATACATTTTAATAATTTAAATTAGGCTATTATTTGAAATAATAATCTATACATGTTGTAACAGCACTTACTGCCACAGGTATAACCTAATAGAAACCTGACTTGGGGAGTCAGTGTTGCCAAAAAGTTGAAATAGAGCTGCATCGAAATTCAAAATTTATCAAATTACCAGAAAATTTCTCCACTGTTGTAGAGACAAAAAATTAACTAATATAAAGTGTCTTTCCTAATATTTCGAACAATTATTTGGACTATAATTGGCTGGGTAGTCGTGCTATTTTGGCAGCAAAAAATGTTTATTTCCATGAAATAAACTTCCAAAATCAATTGACAATGTTCTAGATGTAAACGAAGCTGTAAATTTCCCATCTGAATTTTTGAATTCCCTGGATATACCTGGGATATACACCCAAACAATCTCCAGTTGAAGATTGGCTCACCGATCATTCTTCTTCGTAACTTAAATCCACCTCAATTGTGCAACGGTACAAGTTTGGTCATTAAAAGGATCACAGGAAATGTTATGAGGCAAAAATGTTGCCTGGAAGGTTTATAGGAGATATCGTCCTGTTGCCACCTATTCCTCTGGAACCGTCAGAATTTTCAATAAAATTTAAAAGGCTTCAGTATCCTATTCGTTTGGCTTTTTCCATGACCATGAACAAATCCCAAGGGCCAACAATGTCCACTTGGACTTTGAAAATCCGCTTCAACACACCACCCTCCTACCGAACACTTATTTGCCGAAGGGTCGGGAAATCGAGGTCTCAAAGAAATTAAGAAAAACGCCAATCAAAAGGACATATATGACGCGTTAACCAAGATTGGCATGACCCTGAGAAATATTAAACCCGTTGCTAAACTAACAATACCAAGTTGAGGTAGTATTAGGCCAATAATCAATAGATCAATAGCTGAGGTTACCAAAACTTACCCGCTAGAAGTTCAGTCATCCTTTTTAAAATTAGTGGAAAAATATAGCAATTTCGAGTTATTTTATACCGATGCATCAAAAAAGGGCGGTAGTGTAGGCAGCGCTGTGAGTCGTAAACACAATCAGATCTTTTTTAATCAAACTAAATTGAAATATGAGATGAAAGAAATAAAAACTTTAACTTTCCTATATTCCTTACCAAATACTTTTAAATGGTGTAATGCTCTATTCTCAATCACGTTGGATTTTGATTAGCTGAAAGGTTTTCATCTTTATTAATGAATATTGGTACGACTGTATTTGTTTAAAAATATTAGGATATAACTACTGAGCCACAGCAACGCGTGGCCGGGTCTGCTAGTATTTAATAATTATTACTATTATTATGATATAACCTAATAATTATTGAGGTTTCTCAAAAATACTTGATTATAAATGATAAATGGGAACATGCAGAGATTTGTATCCAATCGTCAATCGATAAAAAGGTCTTGGTTTTGAGAGATTGTCAGTAAATTATGAAAAGAGTCCACGAAAACAAGATTAATTAGCATATGGGAAAACTGGGTATGATGACTTGGCTAGAAGTGAACGATGAATAATTCAATGGTCTAGAGAAGCTTGGTTCGTTGTTCAATTGGTTCGAGGTGTGGACAACCTAACTGATGAGATGCAAAATATTCTGGTGTTCCTTAATATGGCAAACCCCCACGCTTCGCAAGCAAGTTGGCACCCTTGATATAAGGTTAATGTTAATTTGAACGTATAAAAAATTATTACAGTCTTCAATCAAGTTCAAATTGTACAATAATCATAATAATAATAATAATGATAACAATAAATCTACATTGATTGTCCCGGGCCTAACTAGAGCGCGCGGGCAAAGAGTTGGGGAAGTGATAGTCCCAGGTGGGGTCGGAAAACTGTGACCGGACTGAAAGAAAGGATTTGAACCAATGTAAGGCGCTGCTTGATAAAAGGAGCTTTTGCGATTTGGTAAGAAGGATATTTCGGTCATCTGTATCAAATTCTTTGGAGAAATCAAGAAGGATGGGGATCGCTACGTTTCGGTGTTCGGTGGATGTTTGGAGGTCATGGGTAATTTTTAGGAGAGCAGTTTGAGTTGAGTAACCAGATCGGAAACGAGATTGGAGTGGGGGGTTAAGGAGGGAACATTCTTCTAGGAAGGGGATTTTGAACGAGGCGTTCTAATGGTATGGAGAGGTTTGAAAGAAGAGGGATTCGATGGAAATCATTGATTGAGGAAGGTTTGCCGTTTTGTTTAACGGTCGGAGTAGAGCGGTTTTCCAGGAAGAAGGGAATATGGAGTTTTGCCAAGAAAAGTTTTAGATATGATAAAGAACAGGAATAAGTGCTGGGAGACAGAATTTTATTAGCTTTACTGGGATATCATCGGGAACATATTCGTTGGTGTGGGATTTTAGGATTGCAGTAAGTAGGTCTTCATAGATTATGTGAGAAAAAAAGAAATTTTCTGAATTAAAATCAGCAGGTTGGGGTGAATCAGAAGCGAAGGATGAGAAATGGTTATTGAGGAAGGAAACTGGAGGCTGAAGGAAACTAGGGTTGTTGGAACCTGGAAGGGATAATTGTCGGAGTATTTTCCATTTGGTTTTAGGATCGTAGGCATTGGTAAGAGAATTGTGGAAGTGAAGGAATTTAGAGAAATGATAATAGATGAAGTAATTTAGAATCGTCGGATTTCAGGTTAGGTCACATTTCTAAGTTTTTTAAAAGCATAATCAGCTCCCAAACGGGTTCGCCGAAATTTGCGCCTTGCAGCTTTCCTTCTTTTTATCATATCCTTTATTTCAGGGGTCATCCAAGGTGCAGCGGGAAGACGTAAGGTTCGGGTTTTCAGTAGAGCATGGATATCTAAAATGGATTTTAAATTTAAGGTGAGGATGGAGACCATAGGATCGATTGAGTCATAGGAATTTACGATATCCCAATGAATGTGCATATTAATTGATTTTCTGCTCTATCGATCGTATGATTCAAACAAAGCATCTCCTCTGTAGCTCTCATAATTATTCCCATATTAAATTAAAAGTTGTAATATATATATATATATATATATATATATTTTTTTTTTTTTTTCCGGTTGGCTCACAGACCTTGGAGATCTTTAGCCGCCTCAACTAGCCTTTTCCACCTCTGTCTATCTTGGGCGATGGCTTTCCAATTCACCACTACATGTTCGGTAGCTTCCTTCTTGACTCAGCCCATCTCGTTCTGGGTCTCCCTCGCGGTCCACGGCTGCATTCATCGTCATGTTGAGGGAGCCTGATGGGTTGCTTCTTGCCATTTTTCCGCCCTCTTTAACCTCTTAGCTTATATATCGTGCGCTATCGATTGTTGGGTTTCCCCAATAATCTCTTCTTTAGTCTTTCTTCTCCAGATTCCCAGCTCATTATCCCACTTCGGCCCTACAATCAACCTTAGCACCTTCCGTTCGAATCTTTCGATTCTTGTTTGTAAGGGGCAGGTCAGTGTCCAAGTTTCGCACCCATAAATTAGCACGGGTTTGATTATAGCCCCTGATTTTCAGTGGGCGTCAGATTTTCTTAGACCTGAGGACTCTAGAAACCGAGAAGAAAAAACGACTGGCATTGGCTATAAGTTGATCGACCTCTGTTAGTTGGTCGTTTATTGAGGTTACTGTAGATCCGAGGTATTTGAAGTTTTCTACTTTGGGGAACGTAAAGCTTCTTTCACTTATATTGTCGTTTAAGGGTAGGTTTCGGCTTACTATCAGGTACTTCGTCTTATTTTGATTGAATTGAAAGCCGATCTCTCTCGCTGAAGTTATCAGGAAGCCGGCGAGTGACTGAATGTCTTCTTTCTTACTTCCTAGCGCAGCTAAATCATCCGTATAGCGGAGGAACTTATGCGATTTTCCGACGACCCCTCCACCATTTGTCTTGGAACCTTCTCGGATGACTTTTTCCAAGGCCAGGCTGAACAGCATCGAGGTTAGGAAATCTCTAACCTATATATATATTTATGTAGCGGTACTTGATAAAGATATAATAACTGCCCCACTTATCTCGTTGGAAACTTATCGCAACCATCGATTATTGTACCAAGGCGGGGCAAGACAATTTTCCAGAAGGTTATATAGTGGTGAAGTGTCCTGGCAAATGAAACTCTTGAAAATCATTCTCTCGCCCTTTTCCTGAAATGTTCCACCGAAAAATAGTGCACGAGTAGTAAGTTACGGCCATAACAATTAGCAGTAGCTAGAACATTTATTTTGCATGTTTGTAGTAATATTTACAATACTTTATTCATTTAGTTTAGACTTTAGAAGATTAATTTATTTTATTTTATTAATTTATTAGAACGTTTTAATTTTAGAAGATTTATTTTTTTATGTTTGTTTTTGCATGCAAGGTAACATTTTATTTCACCAAGTTCAGTTTTATTTCATCTTTTATCAGTTGGTTATTTTCCACTTTAATTAACAGCAATAGTAGTTACCAGTGATTGGTCATTTTTGTTATTGTTATTATTTATTATTTTGCTAAATAAACAATTCTGGACCTCGGAGGTAAACTGCACTATGTCATTTTAATCAACTTTCCAGTAGAGCAGTTTGAATGCGGTTGCAACCATTTTATGTTCTATAATAAACTATATTTCAACAAGCAAGGCAGTTGCTTGTTGAAATATAGTTTATTATAGAACATAAAATGGTTGCAACCGCATTCAAACTGCTCTACTGGAAAGTTTATTAAAATGACATAGTGCAGTTTACCTCCGAGGTCCAGAATTGTAAAAATATCGTTTTTTTATTTTGTAAACCCATGGCTTGTGAGTTACCCCAAAGAGGTAACATATACATATATATATATATATATTACAGGATTAGCAATGTAATGTGGTTTGGTATTATATAAGGGCAATATAGTACAATTATATAATTGTGGTATTAAATAAGGGCTA
Organism: Aelia acuminata; assembly: GCA_911387785.2. Lineage (NCBI taxonomy): Eukaryota > Metazoa > Arthropoda > Insecta > Hemiptera > Pentatomidae > Aelia > Aelia acuminata. The sequence goes on from OU426980.1 coordinate 1,936,709, forward strand.
TATGTTACATGATATATTGATAAGTATAATGAGATATTATATAATTGATTAATAAGTATGATTATAATAATTAGGGATTATAATAATTGTTAATGGGTCATAAATTAGTGAATAAGTATTATGATATATTGATATTATGAAAGATGCCTTAGATTGTAAATTGATATTGTTTAAATATTATATAAACAATATTAAACCCAACTTTGTACTTTAAAGCGCTCCTTAAGATCAGAAGTCAAAAACGAGTTACTGATAGGACCGCTTTTTCAACCGCTTTGCTCCCGGCCGACCTCACTCCGTGAGGCCTGTATATATAATATTAGTTATCTTTTATATTATAAATCTTGATATGTATATATCTATTGTATATAATATTAAAAAATATAAAGACATTAACGCCTCCACTGCGCAACGTTGTTTTTTGTTATATTCCAAGAGTTATTATTCAATGATCCACGGACATTTCAAAACACTGTTATTATTTTAAATTAAGAATATAAGAGCAATATTAAATATCATTATGAAATTTAAAGATATAAACCTTAATTTTAGCTGCTATATATAAAAGGATATCTCAGCCCTTTTTGAAGGATCCTTTAATAAGTTTGTTTTTGAAAGTTTTCCTAACACTCTTCTTTTCTCTTTTCCATTTCTCTTTCCAAACTGCCGTAAATTAGCATTACCAGGATTAACTTGAATTCTAAGCTGAGGTTTTAATCGAAAGTGTTTCAGAGCGGAGAAATATGAGATCTCATTCCGACCTGTTGTTAATTATTCAACCATTATATTTCCTTTTTTCATACTAAGAAAGGTTAAATATATTTACTAATCATTTTTTCATACTATAGGTATATGATTGATAACGGAAATATAGTTGCTTATTATATATAAATCTTCCTACCAAATTCTGAAGAAAATATAGTTATTCGTAGGAAAAAAAGTTATTTATTGTTATTATTAACTAGCTTAGGTACTTTGCTCAGGGCTGAATAAAAGGCTGAATTTTATATATAAGAGGTACATTTTTTTATTAAACAATTATAAATATTTACAATATTTGCTTATAAACAATATTTTTCATTTTATTTTGTGGTGTATATATGTACAAATTTTTGAAATTTCCTACTCGGGATCATGCTACATATAACTGACCGTGTGAGAAGCAGGGTCTTTGAGGTTAATGCCACAATATTTCAATGTTTGTCCTTGAATGTAGCCTAACTTGATTGGAAACTGCATTCTTCGAATTTGAAACGGTAGTTCAGTGGAGATCATAAGTATTCTGGGGATAAATATAGTATGCCCTTTGTCATTTCCTGCCATCAGTTCGGCTTCGATAATGTTATTTGATAACTTTGTAACAATCATATTTGTCCCATTGTACAATTTTGGTGAATTTAGATTTCTCAGAAGTATGATAGATGAGATCCAATTTTCAATCGAAGGCAGTGTAATGGCATGCCTGGTACTTGCAAACCGTTTAAAAATTCGGTCGGGAAGCAGACACTTTCTTCTACATTTAACATAGTATTGATCGATTTATATATTCTTAGTAGATGTGAAAGACGGGTTGGGGAGGGAGCAGGGCCTACGTGTCCTTGGACGCGTTATCAAGGTCATTAAAATTGGGTTGACATTGACCTAATTCGGGTTAATAGATAGGCCTTGACCTAGATTAATAGTTGTAGTGACGACCTAGGTCTAAATCTAGCGGGGAGTGGTGTATTTCGTGGTTTTCCGGAGGTCCTGAGCAAGACGTGGCTACACCGCACAGTGTTGCGGATAGGGACAAAACCCTAAAAAATGAAGGTGCTTCAACCGGAACTTTAGAGATATTTTTTGAAACATAAATACCTCCAGAGTAAGGATCCACAACAATTTTTCAGATTAAAATTCATTAAACCTTTGAAAATAAGGCAGTTTTGGGCATCTTGTAGGAATAACACGAAAACACTTTTGTTAACGTCCCATTTCAAAGTGATCTTAGGGAAGCCCAAATTTTTCCGAGGCCATAATTTTCGAAAATATCTTATTAAGACATCCTGAAAAAAGGGTATTTAATCCTAGATTTCAAAAAAAAAAGTTTAAGTTGGATAGAAAAGAGAATTGGGTGATCTCATGAGACATGTCATAAGTGATATGGTTATTGGTCTTTTTCAATGTTAGCTCCGTCGACCTCCGTCTTCTGGTTGATATTAAATCAATCCAGAGGTATCACTGAAGATATTCCAAAAGATTTCAGATGCGAAAACGTCCGAATCGTTGAATGAGATCATTTCATAGTTAGGAATGGGTGAACGGGAGGGCCATTTGCTTAAGTGCCTCTTCCAGTTGCAATGTTTTCAATCGCTAATACGCTTCTATTCAAACTGCATACGTTCAAACGAATACGCTTCTGGATCAAAATGGATTTGCCAATATGTCAACAAATGTTTATTTGCCTCAGTTTTCAGTTTTCTTTCAGCGAAGAGAGTGAAATTTTTATTATCATCATAATAATAGTTTATTTAAAATTTACTATGAATATATACGTCTTTTCCTACTGCGATGTATGTAATATGCTGATGAATAAGAATTCGTCGCTATAGAAGGCGTTACCAGCATTAATTCCAGGGGTGGAAGGTGAACCCTTATTTACAATTATTTCGGAAATAAAAAAAAAGATTTGTTAGACATTTTAATAAATGCTTTAAGGAAGCGTCATACAATGAGGACGTTTATATAAGAAAAAATAGTAAATGGTTGGAAGACAACTTACAATATATATATGTACACAATATATATATATGTGTTGCGAGACCGACCGTGAACCTGGTTTCTGAAATTGGGGGGGGGGGGGGACCCACCAAAGAGTTTTCTGAATGTAGTAGGAAATCTTGAAGAGCAACGAACGAAGATGTATTCAATTTTATGTTGGTGTCATCTGACCAATACATCAGTAACTTGAGACCTAATTTGGAAAAAAGAAAATACCTCTGGATGTCGATGCGACAGATTTAACAAGCGTAATATCGCATCATAAATATGTATATAAATGAATGATTTATATAAGTATTAATCTTATATTGTACTGAAGATGGTGTAACAAGTGAAACCCATCTATAATTGTATTGTTTATGTTAGAAAAAGATTATTAATTTTATTTTCGTAGTTATTTTTGTAAATATATATATCATATTAGTTTGATGTTTATATATATGTGTATATATATATATATATATATATATATATATATATATATATATACTCAATTTTAGTTCAAATTCTGTTGGTTACTATAATATTTATTACGATCCAAGTAAAATCAAAATTTTATTTTTAAAAATGCGTTTTTTTTTACCCCGTAACCCTTAAAATGAAATATTACAGCTTTGAAAGTGGCATAAATCGGTTCAGCGACCCAAAAAACCATGGAATGTATATATTTAATCGCCATTTGTGACCGGTTCAGGGTTTTGTCCCTAATTTGGTCATTTTGAACCATTGTGCGCCGGACGGTCTTGAGGAGTTAATGCGACAAAGAATCCATTCTGCCCACTATCTAAGCTCAGTCAGCACTACTGATTCACACGTGCGCTTTGTTTACATTCGAGCTGCAGTACCTTGAGCTAGTAGAACTTCAGGAGTTAAGACGACAAAGAATCCATTCTATGCACTATCTATGCACAGTCATCATATGAGAAGCTATCGCAATACGTGTTATCTATTTGAAAGGACGCCGCCCCGACATGAAAGAGCTCCGCCGCTGAGGACGTTCATCGAGGAATGATAACAATATTTATCATCCGCCGCGGTCATCGAGCTCGGGCACAAGTGCGTCATACCTTTCGAGCTCCTCTTCGTTTAAAGAGAATGATATGACGAGCCGCAACAATGCTGGTTACTTTTACCCAATTGGAACCACAGATGTCAATGGTTGTTTTACAACTGCCTAGCATGTAGTAAAGAATTTGGAAAGAAATATAACCTCGAAAGACATAAATTAACATGTTCTATTCTTAAGGCGGTTAGTAGCGATAAAGCATCTAACATGCCCGGAGTAGAAGTACCGATGAAAAAGAAAAGGAAATTGAGTATGTTTAATAAGCAGATGCGAGAAGAGGCCATTGCCGAGGAGAACGGTATTATAGAACTTCCCTGGGGAATGCGGTACAAGATGTGTACATCCCGAATGTGGATAAAAGTCGGATGGCCTCAGAATTTCTAAACAATAAGAAGGAACTGTTAATTAATGTATTAAACTCGTACATAGCTGATTGGAAAAATCTTAAACTAAATATAATGTTAGAATGCACTTACATCACAAAATGTAGCATTATAATTATGCAAACGAGCGATTTTAATTTTAAATCAAAAGTTAGTACTATGGATATTTCGGTAGATTTGGAAGAGTACTTTAAAGCAACTTTTGACAAAATATTACATGAACAGGAGAAGATTGAAAAAAAAGGTTCTGGTTGGATGTATACCTCAGCAAACTATATTTGTGTACATTTAACAAAATACAAACGTTTCGGCGGATCACAGTTCATCACATTGCCTAAGCCAATAAGGGACAAACACTGTGTTATTAATGTGAAAAATTATAGTGATGATTGTTTTCGTTTAGCTATCCTTGGTGACATAGTCAGATCAAATGATCCTAATGCATGCAAAAATATTCAATTTACACATTCCTTTGAATCTATTTCATACCCACCTCCGATTAAGGATATTCAAAGATTTGAAAATAGAAATAATGTGTCTATAAATTTTTACGGATTGGACGAGAAAAATAACGTTTATCCTATAAGAGTTATTAAAAAGGATAGTTATGATAAATCCTTGGATTTTTTGTTTTTACAAAACGGTGACACATGTCACTACTGCTTAATCACAAATCTATCTCGATTAATAAGTTCTCAGATATCTTCTTCAAAAGGTCCTTACACAATTTGCCGTAGACGTTTGACGGTCTACCAGATGCGTTATGTAAACAAGAATGGTAAAGACGGCAACGAGCGCATGCGTGATCATGAAATGTTTTGTAGTAACTTCAAAGCTGTGCGATCCGAATTCCCGAAAAACGATAAGATACAGTTTAAACATGTAGAATACACACAAATTGTTCCCATTGTGGTTTATGCAGATATTGAATCCCTTTTAGTATAGAATAGCCTTTTCCGTTTCACTTCTCGTTAAGTCCGAAATGTACGATTTGAAACCATATGTTTATACAAGAGAAAATTGCATGTAAGTAATGTTGGAAAAGCTCAAATCATTAGCGGTTGAAGCGGATAATATATATACGGTAATCCTCTTGCGATGAAAGATGACTGAAGAGGAGTGTTCGCGTTCTCCTCTGCTAAAGACTAGGTATTTTGTCAATATCAATTAGACAAAAACGATCTTGTGCGACACCACTGTCACTCAACGAGCAAATTGTTATCCAGATGTTATCCATTTTTCCGATTACTACGTTTTTGTTCTTGCTCTATTCTTTCGTCGTGTCGTAGTGAAATGCTTCATTTGCTAGATTGTATAGTTTACTTTTTCTCATCCGCGCTTCTCGTAGGGTGATGGTTTGCTCGTTGGTTACATGCGTTCGCAATCTTTTATTATAATATTGTACCGCTATTCGTGATTCTTGAATTCGTTCATTTCGTTTTTCTCCGCTTTCTCTGTTTCTCACAGTGCTCATTCTTGCTTGTTGGTAACGTAAATGTGTTTCGCGGTCTTCGACTGTTTCGCTTTTTTGTTGTTTTTTTTTTCGTTTCTCATTAGAACTGCTTCTCCTGGGACCCCTCCTCTTTTAAGTCTGGGCATTGTATAAAATATTAGTGAAATCAACTTATCTATAACAAATGAACTTAGTAAACTTGAAACTATTTAATTTCAATTTATATCGTCACCGTATCACTTTGACTAACCACTTATTTTAATCGTTAAATATAATACTTAGAACTTTACTTATATAAAGTTATTTTTTTAGTATATAAAAATATATTATTATATATTAATCTAAACTTAATCTGTGGGTGACCACTTTTTTTAAATTATTTTTAAATAATTTATTTTTTGAAGAGAAAAGATTTGGCTCCGCCGGGAGTCTAACCCGGGTCTCCCGCGTGACATGCGCGGATGCTAACCTTTAATCGATTAACCGAATTATATAGAATAATTTAAAATTTACGTACGTCAATAAATACCATAAAGTCAAAAAATAAATTATTTAAAAATAATTTAAAAAAGGTGGTCACCCACAGATTAAGTTTAGATTAATATATAATAATTTAAAATTTACGTACGTCAATAAATACCATAAATTGGACAAACTTTGTCCACCTCCCGTTACTCGCAAAATTTGCGTGATCGAGTAGTAGGTATCAGTGAAAAGGAAAGATTGGCTCTACTTGGAGCCGAGCTCTGTGTGTGTAGTGGTTAGCATCCGCGCATGTCACGCGGGAGACCCGGGTTCGACTCCCGGCGGAGCCAAATCTTTTCTCTTCAAAATATAAATTATTTAAAAATATATTATTTTATTCAATATAAAATATTTTTAATAATAAAAACATGTTAAGGCTAACCTTCTTACATGAAACGTAATTTTGTTAATAATCCAGGTGTTCTATTTTTTCTTTCAATTCACAACTCACATTAAAGTACAAAGTATTTTATTTACTCAAAAATTTAAATATTTAAACGTAAACCCCTGTAATTAAAAGAGAACAGGTCATTGAGAAACAATGACAACCATAAATTGCCACCGCTATCTCCATGCTGAGAGCTTTAGTTAAACTTTATCATTCTTTTGCCCACCCGTATATATTGGTGCACTCCATATCACTTTCTTAATCGTACCGTGACTCGCTTTTGAGTTTTAGTTGCATGCACATCGTAAAACCAATAAACTATTGGTTGGGATAACCGGCTACGCTCTGGGAGTTGTTTGACAATTTCAATTAATCGGCTGGGTTATATAAAAATTAATTTGTTTAAGAATTTTGTTGATTTTTATTTTCAATTCATTGCAGAGATGTATAATAATTTCTTTATTTGAATAGAAAAAATAATTATTTAAACGTAATGTCCTGTAATTTAAAGAGAACAGATAAAAAAACATAACAAACCGAAAGAATGAAGGAAACATAAAATGAACAATAACATAGCCCTCTACCTGGCTTCTCATAATCGAACTACTTTTTTTTTATTCATAACCTGTCTGTCATGCAAAATCATAATTATAATATTTTATATGATATGATATTAATGCATAATCTTATTTATTTATTGAAAAATTTATAGACAGGCATAGCTGATATTTATTTAACTACAGATTTTTGAAATAATACACACACCCGTACAGATTAGACCAGCATTTAACCTTAAAGTCCGAATTCCACTAATTTGTAATTCTTTATTCATTTGATAATCATTAGTTAGCTAGGATATCTTTCAGCCGCATGTGTTTTTTCAAATTAAATCACTAAAACTTGCGATCTTTTGAATTTATCATCATGGAAATGACCCTACTAGATTCAGGAACATAGAATCAATGTAAAACGAAGCACCACTTGACTTATTTGCTACACAATTAATGTTTTGACAGAACTCCCCCCCCGACCTACCAATTAAACCTCACTAAATAGTGGTTGCCCCAATATATTGTTTCCATCAATAGGCCTTAATAAGTGAAACTTAATTTTTTTATTTTCAATTTATTGCAGAGATGGCTTTATTTTAAAAGAAATTATAATTGAAACATAATCCTGTGTAATTTAAAGAGAACAGCTGGAACTAAAACCATAACAAACCGTACTAATTAACGATAACCTTATGAATAAAGCTTCGCTTGCGCTCCTGGCTTCCAAATGACGAACTAAATTTTTTCATTCATTAACTCGCTAGGAATGAACAGATAGGCTAAATACATGTTGCGAGAGGCTTAAAATTATAGCCCTTGTTCCTTCGATATTACATCCTTAAGATAAAAATGGAAACCTTCTTCATCGTTAGGGGCTATAGGACTACACGACGACATAACATTCTTGATCGTACATGGAGTAGTTCTTGAGCCTTATCAGCACGCACATTGAACACTTTGCTTTATAATATATGTATATTGATTATTAGTATGAATTTAATTAATAAATGAATGAAAAATAAGATATGATATGCAACGTGGTTTCTTCTAAGAATAACACGTGCGAATTGGTATCTTTACATGTAATATGATACATGTAAATTACAAATCTATGAATTGCTCATAATTATGAAAGGTTGCATATATCGGTTTAAGCATAAATAAATATTTGCATCTATGTGGTACCTAGATTAAATAAAAAAATGTGTGGTGTTTATAGACAACATATACATAGGAAATAGAGGAATTTCAGATTGAGTTAGAAACAATAATGAAAAAATTGCTAAAGGAAGAGGTTTTATGAGACGGACGGTATGTATGAATCAATAGGAGGGATGAGATTTCGTATTCAGAGAGTGAATAGAGAGAGGAACGTATAATGAGAAAATCTAGGACCCAGAGAGGTTTTTTACATTCTCAAACAAGAAAGAGTCAAAGGAGTTATAGCCGTCGCAAATCAGAATTAAAACCATTTTCATTCATTTTTGAAATTCATTCATTCATTCAGATGATTTGAGAAATCGGAGCGTATCGGCATCCAAAAATGAATCTAATGAAATATTTAAATTCCGTCTTGAGTTTCATTATGCCCAAACTAGACAGTCCAACATTAGTTAACGAAAAATAGACCATGAAATATTCCACAGCCATTGAAAAATTGTTATAAAAATTGATTATTGCAAATTAAGGAAATGACGTATGTTTTCACTTTCACTTACCTATATTTATTTATTAAACACCCTTTCTTGCCAAACGGCAACACGGGTTTCGGCAACATTAACATATAACGCTCATGCGTATGTTAATATTGCGCAATTCTTCTTCCGCTTCTTTCTTCTTTTCTTCACTATTCTTATTTATTATTTTATTCAATTCTTCTCTCGCAGTTCCTCAAGCCGGTGGCCTTCCTGGAGTAGGACTCCTTCTACCTGGATCAAAAACTTCTGGACCCAGTGCTGTTCTCCACCGGTACACAAACTCCTTGTTGTACGGGTAGTTATTCTCACAGACTAGATGAGGAAAAACAGCCTCCTAGAGGACATAGAGTCCAGTTTTCCTTACCAACCTGGCCCTCTGTGTCTCAAAGGCAGCGCAGCTAGGGCATAGGGGATCGATATCTTTCCCGAAGCCATGAAGCTTAGCTCGAAAGGTCTCAGAAACTGTCGCCAGATGACAAACTATGATATCCTCCACCATCCCTATGACAAACTATGATACCCAATAGTCCGGGAGGACCCATTTCGCTTCAATACGAGACTGGACGGTGGGGAAGTAATTTCTTAAGGTGGCTCCTTTCGGAGTTGTCGTCCATCGCCGGTTACATTCCTCAATTGCGTCCTCCCGAATAATTTGTTTCCAATTATTAGGCTCCCGATCGACTTTCACTTTAATGTGGGTCGGGAGTCCTGCGGTGCCTTCTTTCTTTAATCTATATCGATATAAGTCTTGTTGCAGTAGGAGGTCGAGAGGTGCCGCCCTTGTTAATATCTGTGCCGCCTCGTGAGACACAGTCCGTACCGCTCTGGTGATCCGGAGCAGAGCCGTTCTCTGGATCGTCGCCAACCTGCTCTTTAAACGGAGTGAGATATTCAAAAACAACGCTGGTGAAGCGTACCTTATAATACCCAAAACTACACCATTATATATGATGAGCGTAGCGGAGGGTCTTTTTCGTTTAAAGCACGCCAACCGAATCTACAGTTACAAATAACACAACACATGTTTTTAAAAGTAACGATATTTAAAAACGATTATTTTATTTTTCACTTTATTCTAACTTTCAAAAATTACAGATGTCTTCCAACATAACCTCGAATAAATCTTTATTTTGATTCCTATGTCTCCACAGAAATTCAGCTAGATACGAATCTATTAAAGTTCTCCTAGTACCAGCTTCTACATAATGTCGCCTTTCAGCCGCAGCCAATAGAGATTCTATCGTTTGTGTATGAGCTCCTGTTCCTGGATCAATGAAATTTTTTGAATGATTAACCGTGTAATGTTTAAAGTCATAGTCTGGAATTTTTGTATATGACTTACATAAATCGGATATAATAGTTGCATATGTTGTAATTGTAAAGAACCGAGTATTACGTAACCAAGTAACGATATCGCAAATAGTAACGTAGTAGTTACCATATGTTCATATTTGTACCTGTAAATTAGGTTGGCGTGCTTTAAACGAAAAAGACCCTAGCTGGATATCTGAGGCCCCAGAAAGCTCCTCCCACACGGCTAAGACCTTTTAAAGTATTGGCCACTCTACTTCCCAGGTAGTCCAAGTGGGGTCTCATGTTAAATTCTCTTCCGAACCGTATTCCGAGATACGTAACCACCTCACTTGGAAGTATTCTTAGACCGTCAATTCTAAGGGTTATAGAGTGTGCCCGACCCGTTTTTCCTTTTAGAAGAATCTTCTGGATTTAGCAACAGCCGCTTTCAATTTTTGCTCTCACACCATACTTGTATCAGGTTGGCGCACCTTTCTGCCTCTTTTTTAATACCGGCTCTGCTGTTTGAGGACACTACATCAGCCAAATCTTCAACGTAGGCCGTGGCAGGGAACCGCTCTTCCTCAAGCACTCCCAGCAACTCATCAAAAACAAGCTTCCAAAGAGCCGGTCCAAGGACTGATCCCTGAGGGCAACCTCTCTCGATGGATGCCTCTGTTTCTTAGAAGCTACCTCGTACTTTAACGTGCCGGTCTTGCAGATAACTGCTTACGAGGGCATATAAGTTGCTGGGTGCTTCGTACTTATGAAGCTGCAGGACGACGCGAGGCCACCAGACGCTGTCAAAAGCGGAGGTATGTCAAAGAGCAGCAACATGACATCTCGCTCCACTCTCAGTTCAACATGTGCGAGTACCCTCATCACAGCATCAGCGGTTCTCTTACTTTTGTACAGCTATAATGTCGTGGGTGACTTGCCTTCTCAAAAACCAGTCGTAGCCTGATTAGCATCAGATGCTCCAGAACCTAACTCATCACAGGCAAATGGGTCTGTACGACTTGGGGAGCTTCTTATCCCTGTCTCCTCTCTTGTAGAGAAGTCTCAAGTCGGCGATCTTCCATTTTTTTCGGAAAGTATCCTTTATTGAGGCAATACTTAAAAAATCCTAACAATTTCTCTTCGATATAAGGAGTATTATTCTTCGAGATCGCCGCATCGAGTCCTGGTGCACGACCGGCTTTCTGCCTATCCACGACCATACGAAGATCACATGGTAGGCACAGGTCCGTACCAGGCGGGAATGCCGTGGTGCGTCGCACAAATTTTTGTTCTTCGTTATCCTGGGAAGGGTCATCCCTGGGGTAAGTGGCTTCGATAAAGATGTTGGCCGCCTCTTCAAGGGTGGTTGCCTGGGCATCTTCATACCTGAGAGCTGTCAACGTCTGCAGAGGAGTCGTTTTCCACATTGCCATTCTATATGGAATGCCCCAAGGATTCTTCGTGGATTTTTTAACAATGAATTCGTCCCAAGACCTCCGTTTTTGTGAGCGCACCTGATTTCGGTATTCCCTGGATTTAGACTTGTACACGTTGCATAGTGCAGTGCGCCTCTCGTCACATCTGCATCTCTGATACGAACGCCGGGCCTTGTAGAGGTCTCTCTTCATGGTAGCTAAGGCAGGCGTCCACCATGGGACCGGTCGAGCAGTCACTTTCCGGCGTCGAAGGGATATTTCAGAAGCATCGAGGATGATGTTTGTTATTCTAAACACTCGATCATCGAGATTGTCTGATCCATCCGTCTCGGCCTTTTCCCATTCATCGTCAACTATAACTTCTTCTAGTTGAGATCTCAACATCCTCGAGTCACTTTTCGGGTAGAGTAACCCTTATCGTTGCCGTGGAAACATCCTGGTCCATCTGCCAGGCCAATTGCTATAGCAGAGTGGTCGGAACTCGTCTCAGATCTGAGGGTCCAATCCGCGATGTATCTTGTAAGCATAGGTGTTGCGAAAGTAACATCAATCCAACTCTCTCCCATACCTCGAGAAAATGTAGGGATAGAAGAGGGCTCGTTGATCACAATTAGCTGATTTCTAGAAATTAAATCACCCATTTTCGCACCTCGTTTATCTGTACGGGTGGACCCCCAAACCGTGTTCCAGGAGTTGGTATCTGAGCACTCGATGACATTCCTCATCTCTCTTATAATCGTTTCCATAGCGGTAATGTATTCATCGATTACAGGCAGGAATGCCGATACCAGTGTGAAAGCTATGTTTTCCCACTTAATATAGCATGATGCATAATCCGCCATGGTGTGCTGCCTGAGATCCATCGCGTCGAGGTTAGGATTATCGATCACTATGACAGCCCTGGGCCTCCTCTCTCCATTGCTCAGGGCTATAACCCTCGATGTGAGGCCAAACCCCGTTACCCAGTTCCCACTTCATGTCGGTTCCTGTACCGCCAATATATCATAGCGCTTGGAGAGAGCTCGGAGCTCATCTGCTACAAGGCGACGGCGGCCCATGTGTAACTGAAGAATGTTTATTCTAGTCATAAAAGGTTCTTCTTACAATTTCCTGTGACTTCTTAATATGCACCGGACAGTCCCGACTCCCTGCCTGATTGTTTCTTAACACACCCTCCCTCAAGCGGTTAACACAGGTTGGAGTGGACTTATTTATTTTCTTGGGACAATCCTTTGCGATGTGACCGATCGCTGAGCACCATCTGCAAACTATGCCTGTTTCTTGGCAAGTTGCCCTTGTATATCCATATCCTTGGCATTGAAGACAAGGAGGTGCGTCAGGATAATCTGCGAATGTCAATGCCCACTAACCTCCAGCTAGGATTTCCTCCCTTAATGGGTAGGGTGCAGCTCTAAAACCCAATTGTTCGTAAACTTGTTTCTTGCTTTAGTGAAAAACAGGGGCTTTATGTAATTTGATTTGTTCTCAGGGGTGGGAACTTACTTCGCTACCAATTTCTACCACGGAACTCTTTCAAGATTTTCCGATGCCCAGGACTAGGGAACACCTTTAACCTCGACCTTCGGCTTCTTCTTGAGGGATAGTCTAGCCTCCATTCCTATATCCTTTAATTTTTGCCACCCAAGCAGTTTTGTCGCATGTGTGTCTTCCTCCACACAAACCAAAACTGAACCAACTTTGGTTGCTCGAACAACTTTTGCTTTTACCCCTATTTCAGAAGGAGATGGCAAATTATAATTATTTCAGCTGTACTCTTGCCTTCACCAACTGTAGTAACATAGGTTGGTTTGGGAGTTTCCTTCGGTTCTAATGGGAGGGCTTTCACTTCTTCTGCCATTGTCTTCTTTTTTGGAACTACCGCTCTTTCGTGAGATTCAATCTGGGTAATATCGCAACTGTTGGGCGACTGGGAAGCCTGCTTTTTCTTCCTTCTTCTTTTAACTACACTAAAGGCTTATGTTTCCGTTGCGACAGTCTGGTTATCGGAGGATAACTGTTCTTTTCTAGAGGCAATCTGAAAATTAAAAGAAGACATAGATAGCATTAACGTCTGGGCAGAGCAGAATGAAGTAAGACTGAACGGAGGTCATCCTGATCGGCTCCAAGCATCTCATTAATTCCCTCCTTGCTACCCCTTACTCTACCTCAAAGGCCAACCTATTCATTTCCATTCATATGTCAAAAACTTTGAAATGATCTTTGAACAACACTTGTGGACTAACTATATTTCCCAAATCACTAGGAAATCCAGAGCTATCCCGTTATTGCATGTTCTCTAAAACCCGTCATAGTTTCCTCTCTTATATTTCCCCATTTCGATTATGGCTGCCTTGCATAATCGAAATGGGGAATGGCTTTCATAATTTGAGGTTGAAGAGATTAATAAATTGCTTCATTAGATTCATCTTCGGTGTCCCCAGGCGCTAACACGTCTCCAGTATGCTGAATTAAAGTGGCTCTACCCAGTTTTCGGCGGCAATATTTCCTTGATGTGTATTTTTTCCGAGCGTTCAGAATTAAGAAGCTTCCGGATACATTTGTTTACACCCTGTTCCTCTATACATTCACTAAATACCAGATCCCAAACCTTAAACTTATAAATCCCTTCCTACCGAACTGCCTCCTTTACACAATCATATATCATGCATGGTGCCTCCAATTCCTTCCAATAGCGTGAAAAGCCATAGTTGAAAAACTAACTAGTGGTAGAATCAAAAATTGTCTTTAAATTAGTTGGTCGCGGGGCCAACTTATTTTCATACGCCTCGGTGAATGTCAAGAATGGATGTGAAAGCTAGGTTGGAAACAAGGGTTTAGGATGAGTCGGGAATTTATTGTTAAAGGATTTGATCTAGTTTGGGCCAAATCGTAACATATGAAATATTGAGATCTTTATGGATGATTTTATTTGAGAATAAATAAGAGGCATTAAGGATTTTAAATTTCTTGGATTGGATCCGAGAGGAGCTCGATGGAACCCCAAAGTTCAACTCCGTAAGTCCAGATAAGTTTTATTATTGTCATCAAGTAGATCTACTAAACATATACCAGAGGACTCATGATGGAGGCCGATAGACATGGCATAGAATAAAAAAAAAGACTGTAACAAAAATTTCAAAATCAATAATGGATCAAATATTAATGTGTAAAATTGAAGTGCCTTAAGCGAAATTTTGTAGAATTAAAGTTTCAACTCGATTAATAATACGTTGAAGAAAGACTGAATTGTAAAGAACAATTTTTCTCTTATCATAATTGGTGGTATAAGGAATAAAATTAAATTTAAATATGAACTTTATTTGGACCATAGACCTGTGATCGGTGTCTGATCACTTTCAGTAGACAGAATAATTCGGATGGAAAATTAAGACAAGTTTAAAATGAATTACCTGTTCCCATATAAATGGAACATTCTACCGTTATCTTGGAAAATGTGACTATTTCAGTTATTATTCAATCAAAATCAACTGTAGGGATTCTTGAAAATTCACTTTTAACACGAAATTTTATAACTGAAGTATTATTGTGGGGAGGGGGGGGGATGAATTTATGGTAGGTTCAACAAGCTTGTTATATGGAAAATGATGCTATAATAATCAAAGTGCATACAAATGTTGCGATCGTTACGGATTTGTGATAGGAAAAATGTGTCAAATGATATGTAAAATTTTGAAAATCTATATAATCGAGTCATTCCGGAAGTTGGTGGATGACATTAATAATCAACGCAGGGGCAGTGCAAGTAGAAGAAAAACCAGTCGTTCCTTGTTTCCAAGCACTAATTTTTGAGAAGAAGTATTAAAGGATGGAAGACGAACTAGAACATAAAAAATAAATTAAGCAGCTCATCTAGTTTATTGGTTATACAAACAAATCATACACAAAATGTACGGCCCAATACCTCAGTCTTTCCCGCTATGATTCTTCCAATTTAATCTTTGTATCCGTTAATTATGGATTGTACGCAGTATTCATCCTTATAACAGCGCCATCCTTAGAGATTTAAAAAATAGAAAACAATTATAAGATCTAATCTTAATATCAATAAGTCGACGATACAAAATTAAATAAAGGATGATTAGTACGTATAACTTCCCAAAAAAGAAACAAAAATCCTGGGATTATAAGCGAAAGGGCATCATAGGGCAGGAAGTTGGAAACATCTAATCCCTGTGATTGGTTCTTAGCCGGCTTAGAATAAACAGATCCGAGTTGAACAAGTTAAATCCACTGGGCTTTAAGGTCCCTAACTTACACCATTTATCCCGATACACCAACCGCATCAAGAGCAGCATTAGTACTACCTACAGAGCCAATGAATTGATAACATTAAGAGAATTAACGTCACGTTAGTGTTTGTCGGTCTTCGGCTTTACTTATTCTTAATTTTTAACAATACGATTATGGCCCCAATAACTTCCAAGGCGGTATGACCTCTGGGTATGAGCAAATACAGTAATTTTTATATAATTTTAAATTATCAATACAATTCACTTGCCCTTTGGTGGCAGCATCCACAATACATAGCATTACTATATCGAAATATCGATATTTTTTGTTTGTCCTTACAGTGTTCGAAATCTGTTTTTAAAGATATTTTATATGTTTTTAAAGATAAATGTGTTAGAGCCATCTTAAATTTTCATACCTGCTTCATTGAAATGCGAGCTATTGTTTCTTAACCGTTAATTATACCGTTTTTTCTAAATTCTCAAAATTTCGCTCAGTGGTTCTTTCATACCAGGTGCGAACACTTGTCCATATTAAAATAGCATAACCTCAGTCAATCTCTTAGTATTGTTAGTAACTTAAGTAGTAGTAACAATATTCTTTAATGTTATAAAGGTTATAGGGAGTCTGGCTCAGGCCGGTGACATGTAAGCAACGGCTCCACGTCAGTTTTGTATTTAGTTGGGTATTTTCTGCCCGATTACGATCAGATTTTGTGCTCAGGTGAAACTAAAAGTCTTTGAGCGATCTACAGAGTTTGGTGAAAATCGGTCAAGGGTCTTTGCTGAAAGAAAAATAAGAAGACTAGGGGTTGCTGGCGAAACGAGGCTGCCTTATCTCGCTGCAGCACAGGACCTGTGCTATCAGGACCTGTTTTCAAAGAACAAAATTAGAGATGTACTCCGAAAAAATAATTTTAAACCCTATCGCTCTCATCTTGTCCACGGGCTTCGGGACATTGATTATGACCGGCGTCTAATGTTCCTTGCACAGATGTCGATTCCGATAGTTGAAGAAAACATTCTCCCATACATCCTCTGGACCGACGAAGCAAAGTTTACCACAAACGGTGTATTGAATCGTTGAAATTTTCGAATGCGGGCACAGGAAAATCCCAGAATAACGTATTCTTTGGTGTGGACTTCTCGGAAATAAATTAATTGGTCCTTATTTTTAGCGAAATAATTTAAATGGAGCACAATTCCTAAATTTCTTGAGAGAGGAATTACCACTGTTACTAGAAGATGTTCCTCTGCAGTACCGGCAAAGAATGATATTTCAGCTTGATGGATGTCCTGCACACAATTCTCTACAGGTGAGAAATTACTTGAATCGTCACTACCGGGATAGGTGGATAGGACCTCACGGCCCCGCCTGTTGGCCTGCTCGGTCACCCGATCTAACTCCATTAGACTTTTTCTTGTGGGGACATTTGAAAAACATCGTATATGCCAATCATAACCCTGCGAGAACAGTTGAAGAACTGCAGCATAGAGTGGAAAATTCTTGTCGATCGGTCTCTCCTCAGTCCATTGCACTAAGCACCAGTGAAGAGTGGCTGAGAAGAGCCAATCTTTGTATCTTCAAAGAAGGCAGGCAGTTTGAACATTGAATGTAGGTTCCTCAACCTTTTTGTGTAGTATTGTGGAATTTTCATTATTAAATTAGTTCATTATTAAATTCATTATTAAAAATAGTTACAAAATGTATTTTTTTTTTCTTTTAACTTTGTACCATAACTTTGTAATTTATTGACCAATTTACGATCTGATTGATGAAATGTAGGTTCACCAACCTCTTGTGTAGTATTGTGGAATTTTCGTTATTAAAAATAGTAATGTATTTTTTTTTCTTTTAACTTTGTACCATAAATTTGTAATTTATTGACCAATTTACGATCTGATTGATGAAATGTAGGTTCACCAATCTCTTTGTGTAGCATTGTGGAATTTTTATTAATACAAATAGTTACAAAATGTATTGTTTTTTTTTTCTTTTTTTTAACTTTGTACCATAACTTTGTAATTTATTGACCAATTTAAAATATGATTGCGCGATTAATTTCAGTTTAAAAAATTCATTAAAATGTTTTTCTTTCTCTTTTTTTTCCCCTGGATAGCGTTCTTTTGATAGATGCAATTTAAAAAATCACAGAGAACGTTGAAAATAAATTAATTTAACGCCTTTTATAAATAAATTAGGAAGAAAAATTATTGGAGCTAATATCAAAACAGATTGAGTGTGTTTTTAAACTTTTTACCGTAACTTTGGTATTTTTTGACCGATTTAAAATCAGTTTGCACCATTGATTTCAGCGTTAAAAATCCTTTAAAATGATGTATCATAAAGTATAGGGTGCCATTTAAAATTTTAAAGTTGTACCGGTCCTGACGTGCACCGCGTAATTTTTTTTTCAAAAACAGGTTGAAATTTGAAATTAGAGTGAAAAATATTGAATACGTATTTTTTATTTCTTTGATAAAGTTATTTGTTTAAGAGAAATTCAGCCATTTAAAAAGGACACCCTTTATATATATATATATATATATATATATATATATATATATATATATATATATAGGCATTATTTGTATATTTTAGGATTATTGTTATTATTAAGTTTAGGGTTGTTCTTGTGCACTAAAATATTAATGGGATATATTTTTTTAGATAGGAACAGATAAACCAATGTTTATTTACATTAGGCAACTAACTCTGGCTGACGGTCACAGTGACCAATGCCACAAAAATGTTTTGTTAATAAAAACTTGTAAATACTAATAAAAAATAAAACATTTATTATTATTATTATTATTATTACAATAATATGTTACAAATGGTCTCAGATGGACATATAGTATGCTGTGTATAAGCAACCCAATGTAGTTGGGCAGTATCTCTTTTATGATTAATAAAGTGTTTCTCTCTCTCGTTACGATCTCGCTTTACATTGGAGACGAGTCGAAATTTCCCGCGGGTGAAACCGGGATATACAGCTAGTATTGGGTTGATGCAAAATTAATGCAGGTTTTTAATATTCATTGAGAATAGGCCATATCTTTACTTTAATTATATATATTTAATCTAAATAATTTCCATCTGAATCAATGCACTTTTGCCAACGTTCAACAAGCTTTCTTATTCCACCAGAAAAAAAAAATCTGAATCCCTGGACTCAATGAAGTCACGAAAAGAATTTTCAATTTCATCCTGGTTTTGAAAATTTTTCTCCCTCAAAAAGTTATCCAGATGCCTGAAAAAGTGGAAGTCTGTAGGAGAGAGGTCAGGTGAATAAGGTGGGTGTGGGAGAACTTCGTAGCCCAACTCGTTCAGTCGTCGTAGCGTTGGTTGTGCGACGTGTGGTCTGGCGTTATCATGGAGAAGGATAGGTCCCTTCCGATTCATCAATGCTGGGCAAAGACGTTGTAATTTTTGATTCATGTTGTCATTTTCTTGACCATACTTGTCAGCAGTTATAGTCTCACCTCGATTGAGAAAGCTGTAGTGGATAACACCAGCAGTATACCACCAAACTGTGACCATAACTTTTTTTGGGTACAGGTTGGGCTTCGGGAAAGGTTTTGGTTGTTTATCTTTGCCCAGCAATCGGCTACAACGCCTTCTGTTGTCGTATAAGATCCATTTTTCATCGCACGTCACAATGCGATCGAGAAATGGATCATTTTTATTGCGTGTCACAAGCATGGAACAGATTTCAAAGCGGCGATTTTTTTGGTGGTCCTTTAATTGGCGTGGCACCCATTTGGCCAACTTTTTTACCTTACCAATTGCTTCCAAGTGGCGTACAACTGTGGATTGGTTCACGCCGAGTTCTACCGCTATTTCTCGGGTGGTTTTGGTTGGGTCTTCTTCCACTATTGACCTCAGCTGGTCGTTGTCAAGAGCAAAATGACGGCCCCGACCTTCCTTGTCTTCGAGGTCGAAATCTCCACTGCGAAACTTCTGGAACCAACGCTGCACCGTGCACTCGTTAATAGCCCCCTGACCCCACACTTCGTTAATATTACGAGCCGTTCGCACAGCGCTGCGCCCTAATTTAAATTCGTAAAAATAAATTTGACGAAAATCGTACTTCGACATATTCGATTTAAGGCCTTTGAACGCACTGAACAAAACGATTTTACTGATCAAATTCATGGTGAAAGAGAGGGTATTAGATAAGGTTTGTTTTGGTATAATAATGATCAATGTTAGGATTTGCTTTGTTTACACAATTGGAATTAAGATATCGCAATAGAGGAAACCTGCATTAATTTTGCATCAACCCAATATAAAATAACTATTAAAATACCAAGCATAAATACAATATATTGTTTTACTTTATTTTTGTTTTATTTTTACCCAAAGCAAATAAGTAATTCCTCATTCCTTTTCTGGCGGAAATAAATAATATTATATGCTATGCTCTCCATTAGTTGCTGGTCTCTGGTTGACAAATTTTGGAGAGAAAGATAAAAGTTGCAATAAGATGTTACAAGCTATTATGGAGGGTTCTTTTGTAGGACTTTGGTCAAGAGCGTGGATGTAAGAGGGAGTAAAGAGTTGCTGGCACGTTCGGGGTTGGAGTGGCGGGGAGTTGGAGCTGCGGAAGGGAGCCGTATATATTTTGATATATGGTCCACGGCTGCTACGATATAGCCTCCCGACCATCTTCCGGTTTCCCTTTCTGATAGAATATCGTCAAACCTCTGTTCGATATTGGACCATCATCGATAACCTGGAACACAGACAGCAGTCCTGTGAAATATTGTACAGCTAAATTTTTTTCTAACAAATTTTATTCACCATGTACTCCGTAATAAAATTATTTTTAATTCTTACGCTGATTCTTCTTTTTTCAATACCGCGACAGATGCTTTAAGCGATCCTTGGCCTGCAATATCTTCAAGCTCAGTCTCTTTCGTTCCTATGAATGTACAACTCTAATTCTCAGTTTCTTGAGATCTCACAGGGCAGTTTTCGTATACTCCTGTAGTCATTCTTGCTTCATACTGTTCTGGCATTGGCCAGATTCTTCGCTCAGGTGTTCTCGCGGTAAAACCGCCCGCTTTAATACTAGTGATACTGCTGAGAGAGATGCGTCGGAATCTCCTGAAGTCATGCTTTTCCCTCCTCCCGTGTTAGGACAACCTTGGCTTAATGTTCTCCAGCCAGATTGTAAATAGTGAATGACTGTGATAAAGATGTTTATTTTTATTTACTTAAATTCGATTTAATTTTTGTTATTGTAATTTTTGTGTATGTTTTTGTAAATGCGGTGGAAATATGCTTCGTACCATAAATATTATCATTTTCCTGTGACCCACCGAAGTTTCGGTTCAGGCCTTTTTCGGCCGAAAAACCTGGTTTCGGCCGCAGTTTCGGTTTCGCCAGAGTGAGGAGATATACATATTGCATACTGAGAATATGAAACCTGCGTGGATGCTGACGGCTATCACGTAAAGCTGGGAGTTAATAGTGATTTCTTCAAAATACACGGATTGGTGAAAGGCAATTAGAACTTAGGAGGCTTTCGAGGCCATCGCCTCTGTTCGCTACCTAACGGCCGGGATGCCCACTTTAGCTCTAGGTGTAGCAGTCGAGGGGTAGCGAATGTAAAGTTAACCTGTATACCTATATCTTTCTTTTAGAACATTTTGTAGCTTCTGCATAAGACTTAATGAGTATATTTGGATTATTTTTTCTTAAAATGTTTATAGCCTCTATGAATGATACTTTATTATTTGACTGGATTGACTTAATTTCTTTTTGCAGTTTAAATACCGGACACCTGCAGTCCAAGGCATAGAGGTCTCTTTTGAAATTAATGCAACTAGGAGGCATTTCACACTTGGAGTTTTCTGTATGTCGGGCCTGACCACAGTTGGCACAGAGTGCGGTTTTTTTACACTGTTTTGTCAGGTGTGAAAACCCCACCCAGACAATTAAAACAACGATACGGGTTGGGTGTAAAGGGTTCGACATTGACTGTTAGAAATCTCAATTTAAGTGCTTCGGGGGGTTTAGGTGTTGTAAATGAAAATATATGTATGGGTTAACTTTTCGACACCATTTTTCTTAATTTTAATTCTTAAAACATCTGTAACAATATCTATTTTATTCTTCTTCTATCTCTTCCATCGTGGCGTATTGTAGATCAAAACATCTGATCACACCTTTAGAGTAATTAAGGGTACGATGAGGACTAACCTCAACTTCGAACTGCCCGGCAAAACTGGTTATAGCCAGTAATGTTTCTGATTGCTTAGGGTTGGCTGTTTCAATTAAAAAATTCCTATCGCTTAATTTTCTGATATTTTTTTACACTACCAACTGTGTTACTAATAAACTTATTAATGAAAAATGGAGAAATACTTTTGAAATTATTTTCATCTTTTCTGCACATTACTAAGTAACTTGGTGTTACTTTACGATCAGCATTAGAAAAATTAGTATTATTGAATATAAATTTGACTCTCTCTTTTTCGACTTTTCGAATGGGGACTGGGAGGATCAGTTCCATTCATGATGAGGTTAAGAAGATAATTAAGTTAGAATTTACAAAGTATATTAGAATAAAATTAAGAATAGGTAAAATGTAAAAATCTATGATGATATATTAGTTTAGAAGAAAGATTTCTTAACTTTTTATCAGTTTAGTAAGAAAAAAAAAATGAAAAATAATAAAACATTTCTTTTCTCTTATCTGACTGGAGTGTTGGAAGTAACAGCTTTTGCCCCTTCAATGAGACTCCTGACAATAAAATAACCGAATTTATAAAGAATTTTCTTTGAATTTACCACTTAAAAACACAAAACCTCGCATTTTAAAATAAATTATAATGAATCTGTGTTCATATCAATTTTTAGGGCCTACCTAAATATGTTGCAATATATAGGGGAAAGTGCCCTATTATGGGATGGTGGCCTAATATGGGATATGTGGTTTCTGGATATAGTTTGTACAGCAACCCTGCTTTTATTCTATAAAATTGAAGATTAATTTCCCATTGGCACATAACCTTGTCACATCCTGTTGGATTATTTTCAGTGAAGTGTTGTTTTGGGGTTCAAAAACTTTTTTCGTGATTATTTTGACCTAATATTTTAGGCCCCAAGGTAAGTCGAATTCCCTTAATCATTATTTTATCTTAAATGCTGAACAATTCATTACAATATTTGCTAACTGCTTTCTTTTTTTTTATTACATACTGAAGCCCAATAACCTCTACAAAAAAAAAGAAGCCACATCCCCTAATATGGGATATCCATTACTTCCTATTATGGGATATCCCATATTGAGACACCTTTTTATCAATGACATAAAAATAGTTATTAATAGATTAAAATGATTTTAATGAAATATTACTTTAAACACTGAGTTTTTTAGAAACGTGTATTTTTTGTAATAAAAATTTAGAAAATGAAGAAACTAAAGTTCAATGTTCCTACTGTGGAGTGCCCTGCCATGAGAGCTGCCTTGAACCCATAATCCACATATTTTCTTTGTAATTTATGAAACAATCTGTCAAATAAAGGTCATATCAAATTTTGATTATTTGAAAATTATAATAAAAAAATGTTTTGTTTTTTTTTGTAACATAATTAACATGTAGGTATTTATTGACAACATATATATAAATATATATATATATATTTTTTTTTTTGTTCCTCCCCTTCCTCGCCTCTTAGTCTATACGGAGTTTCCCGGCCAAGGGAGAAGGTGGGGAATTAAGGCCGAGTAATATTATTAAATATCCCCTGGCTCCGGGTTTTGAACTTGCTATCTTCAGGTTTCCGATCATATGTTGCCAAGGGCATTTACAACATATATTTTTGTGAACATCGTCTGTATAATAAACTTTATTTTGCTTTATATATATCATTTTATATCATGGTCCCTAAAACGAGATATGTATCCCATATTAGGACACTCCACTATCCTATATTAAGAGCCTATTTTCAAAAAGTACAAATTTGACTTATCTTCCATTAACCGTGATAACAAATTTCAAAAAGAAGATATGGTATGTTTTTCATTGTTGATGTGGTCTACTACTACTGCTTAATGTATAACAACATTTTTTGAATCGTCTATGCAATTTAGGGCCAACCAATTAAGTATTAAAAAAAATTATCCCATAATAGGGCACTTTCCCCTATATATTAAATCCGATTTTGGATTGTGTATAAAATATTTTTTTCGTTTCTAAAAAAAGATAAACATCGAAGTACTACAGAACAGTTATATGCCAAATTAAAGCCCTTGAAATTATAAACATATGGTATAAGATTTCTCTTTCTAGGACAAATGGTATTTGAGCTATGTAGCGTTTGATATTCCAAAATGTTAAAATAAAAATTGCCCTTCTTGGATTTTTTAAATATTTATTTCTTAAATACGAATGTTCAGAAAAAAATAAAACTAGGCATTTTAAGTCAGACTGATGAAAACAACATATTCAGTGAATAATAATTTTTGAAAAAATTGAAGTTATAAATTATGTTTTCAATTTATTGATTTGATATGGAAAATAAAAATGAAACTTTCTGTAAATTATTCTCTCAATGAAATGCGCCTTATGTTGCATTCCGGCTTAGCATTTTTTTTTTTTTTTTTTTTTTTTTTTTTTTTTTTTTTTTAATATTTGTTAAGGAAGTGCTCCATCATCAGAATTGAAATATTCTGTGAATATTTCTCTCACTCGAAATGCGTGTAATGTTGCATTCCCCCCTTGTAATTCTGCAACAAGTTGAGAAAAAGTACTGACTGGTGCCAGTCACGTTACGGATATGCGTGAATCGAAAGAGCTATGGGATTACCGGAAGTAGAATCACGGGCCAGTACCGTCACTGTGCTGTCACTGATGAGTGTAAATAGGCCTTTATTGTTCCTCTGAAGGATGAAAGTTACACACTGCAGCCAAGTTTCGTTCTAAATGATGTTCTTGAACAATTACTGAGATTTAATAACGTTGCAAAGTTCCATGCCTTTATCTTAACAACTGAGCTCCAACAAATTTGCCATTTATTGCATTAAAGCTTTTACTTTTTCTATTTAACGAGACTGTGTGTATATTGAACCATAGTTATTGACATATGTAGTATAATTAATGTTTTTGCCAGGCACCAAATGGCAATTCCAATGATACGAATTTTCGCTGGTGGATTTTTAATGTTACTTATATTTAGTTAAATTTACAGCCTTTTTAACTAAAAATAAAATTTATCAATAAAACAAATTAATAACAATAATAGTGGCGGGAAAAGGCTTTTAGTTTAACTATACCATTCGTACAACTTCAATAATACTTCTAAAGTAAAGAAAAACAATGTTAATAAAGTAATTTTTGTCTTTTTTATTGAGTGATCATACGATTTGCCAAGAATTTTTTAAATATCCTAACAAATAATTAATAAAGAAAACTTATTTCACTAAAAAACTAATTCAAAATATTTTTAACGTTTTATTGGATACTAGGTTTAAAATTTTGACCCTAAAGGCTAGTAATGTCAAATTTTTCAAGCATCGGTTCCCGGGGTCCGATGTCTTACATTCCCATCTTAACAGCCGATTATCACATGAAAATGTCCGAAAGGCCGAACACCTCAAAGATTTAATTTAGTCGATTTTTAATGAGATTATCGCATTTTAGTGCAGCAAAAGTTGCTAACAGATGAAATTCTGTTGTTTTTTAGAATCGGACTCCGGGGCCAGGCCATCAGTAACAGAACAAGACTACTGGACGGCATCACCCGTCCGCGTCCGATCATATTGCAACGACTACCTTTATGGTTATCTTTAATTTTATGTTTTGATTTTATACGCTGTAGTTCTATTTAATTTCTTTGACATTCTTTAATTATTGCATAAATATGAGAAAGAAAACAATATTTTTTTTTTAAGACTTCTTACTAACAAGGGGAGGGCACAGCTATGGGGTCGTCGATCGGGCCCATTTTTTTTCTGGTGATTCTACATCGAAAAATAGTCGACACGTGTCCGAGCGTTCCGTCCAATGGGCCTTAGGTGCTGAGAAATAAATTAAAATAACTTGAAAATCCTTTATTTTTTATCTTGAGTTTGGAAAATGATATCGACATGATTCTTTCACTAATTTATTTATTTTAGAGAGTAGATTAAAGGAAAAATACAATCGTTAAAGAATTATTCATATTTCTTCAATTTAATTTAAAAAAAGCTTCAAGTTTTCAAGTAAACTAGCTTTATAAATTTTGTCACATAAAAAACAATAGCAGAATTGAGTTCAGCACCTCAAGAAACCCTGATGTCTTAAATATCATCCAAAACAAAAAATAAAATTTTTTCCTGTCAGGAGCAGCTTAAAAATGTTTCAGCAAAATTGTATGTGTAGTTTCAAATTCTGCATCTGGTGTTGAGCTGATCCGAGTTTTACGTTCTTGAGCTCGTTGCATAGAAGAAAGCTTCCTTTTTCTAACCATATAAATAACTATTGTATCATCTCGGGAAGCTCTTGTAAAAAATGGTCCCCAAAATAAAAATTAAATTCAAACTTTTCTTTACAATATGTTAATTCCTGAACACGTAAAAATATCTCGATTAGGTAAAAATGTGTAACTCTAGAGCCTTTATTTACCCTATAAATTTGATGAGTATCGGTAGAATTTTCTCCGAAATATGGTCGGATTTTTGGATGTTTAACGAAATTGTAAGGGTGTAGCCTTAGCGAAACCTTTAATGCAATTTTCAATTTTTTTTTTTTTTAATCTTCCCAAAATTTACTTATAGGTTTTTTTGATTGTCCTCAAAACGAATCTGAAAACTGTTATGAAACAAATGAGCCGAGTAACAACTAAAAACAATACTAATAATTTTTAAGAAAATCCAAGAATGAAAGAAAATAAAAAGTTACTCGATCACTTTGAGGGAGTGGTTTGTAAGAGTTTTCAATAACAAATAACAATTAGGAATGATTCACATCGTATCAGTTTTAAAATCCCCCACCTACCCTCACCAGTAAGTAAACAAAGAGTATATGCGGACGAGTACAAAAGTACGTTTTTCTTCAAAAAAAAACAAGTTCGCACTTGTTTCATTATACCACCTTCACATTGGAAGTATATCCATAAGAAAAAAGTACTACTTGTTGATGGCGAGGGTATAGAAAAAACACATTGCATATAGATCATTGAGAAAAAGTAGTTTTAAATTTTAGTTCGTTTGAAGTTCAAAATCACTTTTTGTAAGGCGAAAGTTTCGCTAAGGCTAGACCCTTACAATTTCGTTAAACATCCAAAAATCCGACCATATTTCGGAGAAAATTCTACCGATTCTCATCAAATTTATAGGGTAAATAAAGGCTCTAGAGTTACACATTTTTACCTAATCGAGATATTTTTACGTGTTCAGGAATCAACATAATGTAAAGAAAAGTTTGAATTTAATTTTTATTTTGGGGACCATTTTTTATAAGAGCTTCCCGAGATGATACAATAGTTATTTATATGGTTAGAAAAAGGAAGCTTTCTTCTATGCAACGAGCTCAAGAACGTAAAACTCGGATCAGCTCAACACCAGATGCAGAATTTGAAACTACACATACAATTTTGCTGAAACATTTTTAAGCTGCTCCTGACAGGAAAAAATTTTATTTTTTGTTTTGGATGATATTTAAGACATCAGGGTTTCTTGAGGTTCTGAACTCAATTCTGCTATTGTTTTTTATGTGAAAAAATTTATAAAGCTAGTTTACTTGAAAACTTGAAGCTTTTTTTAAATTAAATTGAAGAAATATGAATAATTCTTTAACGATTGTATTTTTCCTTTAATCTACTCTTTAAAATAAATAAATTAGTGAAAGAATCATGTCGATATCATTTTCCAAACTCAAGATAAAAAATAAAGGATTTTCAAGGTATTTTATTTTATTTCTCAGCACCTAAGGCCCATTGGACGGAATGCTCGGACACGTGTCGACTATTTTTCGATGTAGAATCACCAGAAAAAAAATGGGCCCGATCGACGACCCCATAGCTGTGCCCTCCCCTTGTAAGTCTGTAATTATAAATAAAACTTGCTTATATTTGCTTTATTTATATTATATAAATTCATTTCATTAAAAAGATTTTTTTTTTTTATCATAGAGTAAGTGGTTGTAAAGCAGTAAAAGACTCCTAAAATTATATTAATAAACATTGCATAAATTATCAATATGGATGGTAATTCAAAATTCCAGCAGTTTAATGCTATTTTCGATAAAGTATGGCGTAAATCCTGTATCGGACCCCGATATAGGCATGTCCTAAGCCTGTTATGTCTAGTTCGAATCCTCACCAAGAGATAATGCCCTCGAGACGCTCATTTAATTATTTTTTAGTCAAAAGGTAACACTTTCGTGAGAGCATTCTCAACGGACGCCGACGCCCGATATCGTCTGTGGCTCATCCCATCAGTCGGACTCCGGGGACCGATACCGTCCAATTCAGGATAGCCCTAAAATACGCGGCCGCAACTAACGTTTAAGGTCTTCTTGATGAGGACTGTATGGAGAGTAGTTCCGTTACAACTTTATGTCATTTCCTATTTCCAACGAAAACTGAGGTCGAAACGTGGGTTAAAATTATCATCTGTCCTCTTTATTAGTATTGCTTCTTTTTTTACCGCACTCCCCAACCGATTTCTCTACTACGAAATCTGCATATCAAGTTCTGAAAGCAAACATTCAATACCAAAGGGATAAACTAATAACTATATTAAAGGGATTTCTATATTCTGTATACATAGGATTGCAATATTATATAAAATATTTACTTTCTATGCTTATAAATAAAGATTTAACTATTCAAAATCACATACCCTTCTCAATTCTAAAGCAAGTCCGTTTGGTTTGATAAAATAGATATTCAATTATCTGATTCTCTTTTTAACAAAAATTTATAATGTAAAAAAAGTCTATTTGCTGCCGGTAATAATTTTGTTGGCAACAAGCCCGGCATTTTTGTCATTTTTATATCTTAATTCCAAAACCTTTCTATGTGCCTTTTCGCTTCTTACATCAATCATTATGTTATCGAGGTAGGAACAAATTCGCTTCATGCAGAGCTGTAATAAATAAATTCTTCTCCTTGACGCACTGCAGACTTCATCCTCAATAACGCACTAACTTTATTTCCAATAAAAACTTCTTTGAAAAATTGTCCACGTTCATGCGTATTAAATTGATTAATTTATGTGGTTCCTCATTGTTTTTTGAACAATGACGATCTCTCGATGCTATCAAAAGCCTGTTTCTAATCGACGAAGAAGTTGCAGATCAATATCTTATTCTTAGCATTTTTCCACCATCTGCCTTACCACGAAATTTTGATCTATGATACCTCTTCTAGCTCTGAAGTCGCATTGGTAATGTTCCAAAATTACTTCGCCATATTCTCCAAGTCTTTTCAATATTAAACTAGAAAGGAATTTTTACAAGACAGACAGTAGAATTCCTCTACAGTAAACGCATTAATCCTTACCGACATTTTTATGAATGGGGCATATTAATCCTACTTCCCAATAATCGGGGACCTTTACCTCCCACATTTACATTGCAGTATAGCTCATGTACAGGGCCCGGATTTTTATGCAATTGCATATTTTTTTGCCTGCTTCATTAAAATAGCGGACCAAATATGATTACGAATTAGAGTACGCAGATGTAATTGGCCAAGTTTTATTTTGCATATTTGATGATAATTGCATATCTTGATCATCTAATAAAATAAACAGCACATTTAGAAATATAAAAATAATATCCAACGTGGGATCTAAGATTCCTAATTTCGATGCGGGTGAATAAACCCCGTAAATAAGTTCTTCGAATTGATGATTACTGAAATTACCGACATTCCACCTCCCTTTTTAGTAAATAAAAATATAAATCGGATCCCAGGCTATTTTGGAGCAGCTTTAAAAAAAAAAAAAAAAAATGCCAGACGTTTTTATGAAAAAATCAGGGGTTAATATCCTGGAAAATATAATTAAAATTTTTAACGGGGACAATTCAATTGTT